>JAAALK010000080.1:85320673-85722211 GCA_019279435.1 Zizania palustris | reverse complement strand
GCTTCGGACTTTGCTCGAGCCTTTGGATCGAGCTAGCCGCGAAGTCGAGGAGACGGACTTGGTGGCCATCTTCAGCGAGGCGGAGAGTTCGGAGCTTAACGCTGCCATGGAACGTGCAGCAAACCAGGTACGAAGTATCTGCAAAACAACATCAAAATTATATACAAATAATTTCTCACCTTGGTTTTTTCTCTTCGCAGCAAACAGTCTTGGCCCGAGCTGCGAACATCTCAAATGAACGTGGAAGCCTTCGCCTTCGAGAGGAAAATACAACTCTTCAACGAAATCTTACTATCTCCGAAGGTCGGGTGGCCCACTTGGACAACATGGTTTTGACAGAGCGCAGGGCCAGACAAAGCTTGGAAGCTGCGAACAAGGAGCTCGAAGCAGAACAAATTGTGCTTCGAGCGGAAATTGAAAAGATGCGGGTGGAGCATGCTGCGGCGGGAGCTGAGCTTGTGAGGCTCCAAGAAGAAAAAGCCAATGCTGCCGAAGAAGCTAGCCAGCTACTCAACCAGAAGAATTCTTTAGCTACGAAGGCAGCTAGGCTCTCTGGAGTGGTAAGAGAATTAACTTCGGCGAAGGATGCCTTAGTTGAGGACAAGCTGAAGTCGGAGAAGGTAGCTACGGAGGTTATGAACCAACTGCTAGGCGTTCTAGAGTACTTTGGTACTACTGGGACACTTCCTTCAGATGACAACATCCCCCTGCTGCGACGGCTGAAAAGGATCCAAGGAGCAGCAAAGCAAATGAAGACAACATGCATTCTGTACGGAGAAATCTCCGGTCAAGTGGCTGCTATCGGCATACTTCGTTACTACAAAGATCTGGGTCGATCGATAACTCTGGATGCTGGGGCGGCTCCCATTACCTTCGACGACAATCAGCTTCTTACTCCTTCCGAAGGTGTGGCCGCTGCTTGGCAAGCCTTTCAGACTTCATGGAGAGCCGAAGGTCGCTCTGCGATCAAGGCTTGGATCGATGAAGGGCAACGCCAGAAGCAAGCTCGGTCCCAAGCTTCGAGCAGCCAGCCTCCGCCAAACCCGCAGGTTTAGAAATATCTTAGGATCTTCGACAATGTAAAGCATCATGCTTTTGTACATTTATGAATGAAAATTTGCTTATCATGTTTTTAGGCTTTACCTCACATGGAAGATGTCGAAGTGTTAGACGTTAACGAAGAACTCCGCCTACTATGGGCTACCTTCGATATTTTAAACTTCACAAGCGCCCTCGATTTTTAGTTCCTCGTGATAGCTCCGGTGTGATTGCGCCCGAAGTAAGCAAAGACATACTGTCTTGTATTAAAGAGGAAGAAAAAGAAGTTAACTTGGAAACTTCATCTTCCGAAGACATTGTATGGTCCGAAGACGAAGAAGAAACTCAAGGTAAAAAGCCTAAGAACTTGGAAGCTGGGAAAGGAGCCCCGAACGACTTCGAACTTGGGCCGAGCTTCAACAAGAACAAAAAGACTTTAGAGCTTCGAAGGGAGGTAGGAGAGTTAAACGGAAAGTTGTTAGAACTCCCGGCTCTGGAACTAGTCGTTCCAACCCTGGCTCTAGAGATCGAAGGGGTCTTCGATTCCTTCTTGGTATAGATACCGATATTTCATGATGTAATCATATTGTTCGAATAATAAATATCGATTTAAAATTGTCTCCTTATTTATCAGCCCCTCTTTGGGCATAAGCAACTTCGAACTATATTCAAAGATGGTTAGGCGCAAAGAAAAACTTAAGAGTACAATTTTTGTGGTTCGGAGCCCTCAGCAATTTAAAGATTGATTAAAACCTTATAAAATGTCTTCGACTATTTGAAGTCTAAAGATTGGTAACTTTGTACCTTATGTGAAAGAAATCACTTTGGACAACTTTCTGGACACTTTAGTGTCCTAAATGATTTGTCACTTTGGACTTTTTAACAGACATTCGAAGCCCATGGCTCAAACTCTGTTTTGTTTTGGCCTCCTTCGGCTCTTTTTGCAAATTCTGTCAAACCAGTGGTTTGGAGTTCGCAGTGGTCTCTTTGGACTCTTTTTACGAATGCCTACAAGCCGGTGGCTTGGGCTCCGCATCATTTGGTCTCCTTGGACTCTTTTTACGGATGTCTACCAGCCATTGGCTTGGACTTCGCATTCTGTGGTCTCGGGCTCTTTTACGGATGCCTACAAGCCGGTGGCTTGGACTCCGGATTATGTCAGCCACCACCTCGGAAACTTCGGACCAGTGGTCCGAAGTCCGAAAATATGATTCAAATTAATGACACTTCCCTCTCGGTCAGCTCCGCTATTCCAGTGCGTCCACTCGGAAGTGGGAAGTTTATGAGGGGTAGGCATTATCTGAACCATATGCTTTATTGATTCGGAAAGTGTTTACAAGTGATTACAAGGAGCCCCTATGCGAAGTATCGCTTTAGGTGCTCCGCATGCCATGTATGCGCTAACTCTTCACCTTCCAAATTAGCTAACTTAAAAGAACCAGGACGCCCTGAGCGAACAATTAAGTATGGACCTTCTCATTTATTTCCTAATTTTCCTGGTGCTATGATACTTCGCAAAACGAGATGACCCGGCCTAAGCTCATTAATCTTGACCTTCGGGTCGAACCAAGTCTTCGTCTGCTACTGATACTTTGATAAATTTGCCATAGCTCGAAGTCTTGTCTCCTCTATTAAATCCAGCGAAGCTTGCCTTTCTCCTTCTATTTCCGGTTCGGTGCTGCGAAGTGATCCTCCTTTGAGCTCTGTTGGTGTCATAGCTTCATCTCCGAATAATAGCCTGAAAGGAGTGAAGCCGGTAGACCTTGTCTGAGTTGTCCGTATGGACCATAGAATCTTTGGGAGCTCTTCGGTCCACAATTCTTTTGCCAATCCTACTATTCTTCGATTCAGTCCTGACAAGATATTACCATTGGCTCTTTCAACAGCTCCATTAGATTGAGGGTGTCTTACTGCAGCAAAACATAGTTGAATGCCTAGGTCTTCATCAAATTGTGTTCCATTATCTACTGTCAGCTGCCTAGGCACTCCGAACCGGCATATGATATTCTTCTAGAAAAATTTTTGAACATTATTCGAAGTGATAGCTGTTAGTGGCTCTGCTTCGACCCACTTTGAAAAGTATTCGATTGCTACCACTGTGAACTTCAAATTTCCTTTTGGTGCTGGGAAGGGACCAATAAGATCCATACCCCATCTGGCCATGGGCCATACTGGGGCAATGACTTGAAGAGCTGTTGTTGGTCGATGGCTTCTTCGTGCCATCCACTGACATCCTTGGCAAGTGCGGACCAAGCTCTCCGCATCAGCTACTATTGTAGGCCAATAAAGCCCCTGGCGAAGTGTTTTTCCTACCAAAGCTCGAGGGGCTAGATGGCTACCGCAAAGTCCTTCATGAATTTCTCGAAGAATTTCTTGACCTTTGGCTTGAGATATACATCGGAGCAGAGGGGAACATACTCCGGCCTTGTATAAAATACCGTTGATTATTTGATAATTCCGAGTTCTAAGCTTTAACCTCGAAAGTTGTGGCCCTTCGAACATATTTGCTTCTCCTTGCAACACTTCCATGATTGAACTTTGTCAATCTGTACTTGGAATGCAAAGGACTTCCGCTGCTGGAATTTATGGCACCGAAGGTATACTGAGTTCTTCATAAAAAGCTTCTTCGGGTATGTCCATAGCTCCGACTGCAGCTTTTGCTAAGATGTTAGCTTGTATATTTTCTGCTCTAGGTATACTCTGAATGGAAATCCCTTTAAATGCTGCTTCGATATTTCGGATTTCTTCTAAGTACTTTGCAAGCTGCGGATGTCGGACTTGGAAACTCTTGTCTACGTGCCCTGCTACAATCTGAGAATCTGTTTTAATAACAACTCTTGTAGCCCCTAGAGCACGTGCCTTTCGGAGTCCCAATAAAATTCCCTCATACTCCGCTATATTATTGGTAGACTTAAAGTTGAGTCTTGCGGAGTACATTGCGTTTTGCCCTGAAGGCGAAATTATCACAGCTCCGACACCTGCTCCAGATGCTTGGAAAGCTCCATTAGAGTAAATAGTCCAAATCCCTTCATTTGGCTTCTCCGGAACCCATGCTGCAGGGGGGGTCCATTCTGCCATGAAGTCCGCCAATACTTGCGACTTAATTGTTGTTCTTGCCAGAAAGGATATGCCAAAGGGTGCTAACTCAACAGCCCACTTCCCAATTCTTCTAGTGGAATCCTTACTTCAGAGCATACCTCCCAAAGGATACGAAGCTGGTACAATGACATTATGTGCCAAGAAATAATGCCTTAGCTTCCTCGAAACCATTATCAGAGCATAAGCGAATTTCTCAAGCTCGGAATATCTTGTTTTTTCTTCGGACAATGCTTCGGACACAAAATAAACTGGATTTTGTACCAACTTCCCATTGAAATCAACCTCTCCGACAAGGACTGCACTAACAACAGAGCCAGTAGCTGCAAGGTAGAGGAGTAGGGTTTCGTCCGCAACAGGCACCGTGAGTGTAGCAAGGTTACTGAGATAATTCTTAATATCTTCGAAGCTCTTTTGACACTCCGGTGTCCATGCAAAATCTTCGGACCCTTTCAATGCTTTGAAAATAGGCAAACTTCTCTCCGTAGACCTTGCCAGAAATCTGCTAAGTGCTGCTAGACGACCGGTCAGCTTTTGCACTTGCTTTAAATTCTCTGGGGGAGCCATCTTCTGCAACACAGTTATTTGAGTGGGGCTAGCTTCGATCCCTCTGCTTGAAACTGGGTACCCTAACAATTTTCCAGCCTGCGCCCCGAAGATACATTTTTCGGGGCTGAGACGGATCCCACATGCCCGAAGGCTATTGAATGTTTCTACTAAGTCTAGGCTATGTTGGTGCTTTAAAGCACTCTTTATTACAATATCATCCATATAGGCCTCTACCTTACGACCTAATTGATGACCTAGAGCCTTAGCAATTAACATCGAAAAGGTAGCCCCAGCATTTCTTAAGCCAAAGGGCATTCTTACATAACAAAAGACTCCTGAAGGAGTTACGAAGCTTGTCTTGATTTCATCTTCGCGCTTTAACAAGATTTGATGATAGCCAGAATACGCGTCGAGGAAGCTTAATAACTCTGAACCAGCAGTGGAGTCGACCAATTGATCAATTCGAGGCATGGGGTAGGGGTCGCGGGGGCATGCTTTATTCAGGGATGTAAAATCAATACACATGCGCCACTTCCCTGAAGACTTCTTCTTAACGAAGACTGGGTTGGCCAACCACTCCGTATGAGCCACTTCTCTGATAATCCCAGCCTTCAGCAACTTCTCAGCTTCGTCCTTAGCAAGGATAGCTCTCTCTGTAGACAACTTCTGGAGTCCTTGCCGAACAGGCCAAGCCTTCGGGTTCACAAGTAGACTGTGTTCAATAATGTCCCGACTGACTCCGGTGATGTCTTCATCAGACCAAGCAAAGACATTTAAATTCTCCTCCACTACTTTCTCTAAGGAGCTTGCAACTTCTGGAGGCAAGTCTATACCAAATTGAAATGAATATTCCTTGCCATCTTTGACAATAACCTTCGTTGCAATCTCTCCTTCGAGACTTGGTCTTGGGAAGGATTTCTTCAAAGATTCGCTAGGAGTAGAAAAATTTTCCATTTTATCTTCCACACTGTTCACCTATCTCGGGTCAAGAGGAGGGCCATGACCATACTCCGCTCTTCGCGCAATGGCCTGATCTCTGAAAACAGTGAGCACTCCCTCTTGTGTGGGCATCTTCATACATAAGTAATTATGATGCGCCCCAGCTCCGAATTGATTTAACATGCCTCTTCCGAAGATGACATTGTAAGCATATGGAGCATCCACAACATCGAAGATTACTTCCTCTGTCCTGGCCAGTGGCCCCTCTCCGAAAGTAACTTCCAGGCCAATTTGGCCGAGGGCATCAAGAGGGGGTCTTGCAAATCCTTGCAAAGGACGGGCTGCTGGGAGAAGATGCTTTCTGGAGATGCAGAGTTGATCAAAAGCTTGGACAAAAATAATATCCGCCGAACTCCCTCCGTCAATTAGCACTCTCCGAACCTCAGTTCCTGCTATGTCAGCAGTGATGACAAGTGGATCTACATGTGGAAATTTAACACCAGCTGCATCATCTGCGGAAAAAGATATTGGCACATGGGACCATTCGGGCATAGCAGCTGCAGACGAAGAGGTTCCAATATGGCCCACTTCTCTGACATATTCTCTTCTCTGCCTCTTGGACATACTTCCGAGGGTCCCTCCTCCGGAGATGGGGAGGACTACTCTTTTTCCTCGATCTTGCCCCTCTTCTTGCTTCGGAGGTGGCATAATATTGACCACCGGAGGGCGTCTTGCCGAATCAAAGTTCTCTATCCACGCCACAGCCTGGATAGGCTCCGGACGCACTTCAGCTGGAACTCAGTCAGTAGTGCCTCGACCCGAAGTTCTTCCAGATACTCTCCTCTCAGAGCAAGTATAGCCTTGCACGCATCAGTTGCGTGACTCCGGTTTTCACCATGGATACAGCAGAAAATGGCCTGGCCTTTGCCAGCCGGTTTCCCTGGTGGCCTCCAGCCGCTGGTCTTGCTTCCTGAGGGTTGCGGAGCTCTTTGGGCAAACTTCTCCGGGGGTGCAATGTTCAGAACTTCTGAACGAGGATGTTTTTGACCCCTACGCCTTTCATACTGAACTTTGAAGCTAGGCCCTTGCGGCTGTGCTGAAGTTTTCACTTCAAATTTCACTTCTTGCAGTATTGACGGGGTTGCAGCAGTTCTCCGAAGCCATCCCTCTTCTACCTTGCATACTCTTCAAAATAAGACATCAACTGAGAAACAGAAGATATGTTTTTCCGGTGAAGTTTATCAAGGAGGCCTGGATGAATAACTCCCTCTCGAGCTGCGTCAACTACTGAAGACGTAGTTAACCCTCGAATTTGCGACTTCGTATGAGCGAAGCGCTTGAAATATTGTCTTAAGGTCTCTCCAGGGAGCTGCTTCACCTAGAAAAGACTTCCTATTGACATTGGAGGCACGAAGGTGCCCTGGAAATTGCTTATGAACTTCTTCTTCAATTGCCCCCATGAACTGATTGATCCTGGCTTCAGAGACCAGAACCACCGCAATGCCACTCCTTGAAGAGCTAGGGGGAAGCATTTTTCCATAGTGTCTCGCACTCCCCCGCTGGCTTCAATTGCTAGAGCATAAGAACGTACGAATTCTCCAGGATCTTCATCTCCGGCATACTTGCAAAGCTTCGAAGTTTTGAACTTAGGGTCGAAGCGCACTTTCTGCAACTCAGGATGCAGGGGAGACTCGGTGTCGAAGGAAGCGTTCTCCGGGTCTTCGGGATAAATAAGCTCGTCGTCTTCGGGCACTTCGGGAATGGTTGGGGTGGCTTGAGAACGAAGCCTATTCACGGCTTCTTGCCACCACCTTGCAACTTCAGCTCGGAGACTGGCCATTTGAGCGGCCATATCACCAAGACCATCTTCATCTCCTCCGGAAGGATCTTCCGGGTCTCGAGAACTATAGGGATCGGTTTGAAGTGGAACTTGAGGTGGAAGAGGGACTCCGGCTGGCCGAAGTATAGATGGAGTTGGCGGAGGAACTCCGTATGCTCGAGGAAGGGGAATCCCTTCCGGAGTTTGAGGTGGAGGAAACATCGAAGGTCCTCCGACCTCAACTGTGTCTGAAGATCTTACTCTGGAGGTCCGAGGGGACCTCCGAACAGGATTACTAGCTGCACTCCGCTTAGGAGGCATGGTTTGAGAACTTTGTAGAGAACAAAGTTTTTTTGAACTAGGTTCCCCACAGACGGCGCCAACTGTTGGCGTAAAAGATTACGCTAACAGGTTTCTGAAGATTAGAAACTAACAAACGAAGTGTTTGCGAAGGAAACTATTCCAAGCCTCCGAAAGGATAATAGCTTAGAATAGTTCGAAAGTGTGTATTGAATAACTTGTATTCGGTCCGTATTACAGGGTAAAACGGGGGGTATTTATAGGCCCAAACATTAAGGAAAAGACCCTTTTACTCCTCTGTTACAACCGACATAGTGGAAACTATTCGGTACCCTTAATAGGGCTAAAATGGTAAAAGACTAATCTAATGAGAAAGAAGATAAGTCTTCCATCTTAGCTGGCAAAGAAGCTCTTGGAAGAGTCCAAGTTCGAAGATATACTCTGAACTAGAGTCTGTCTTCATACTTCGGACTTGATCTATTGTAGCTCCGAAGTTATATGCTGGAAACCTTTAACTTAATCTCCAGCCTTTGTCCTGTTACTGCAATAACCCTGAAGATGGAATATTTTCTCCCAACACCTGAAGAAGGCGTTCGTCATGCTATTTACTTCTATTATTTTTATTTCAACTCTGATGTAATAAATATGGTCTACGTATCATGAATACTGTCGTATGTACGTTGTCGCATGATGAACCTCTTTTATTATTGTTTTTCTTATGAAATTCAATAATGTTCCGATTTCGGTAAATCGGGGCTCCACAACTGCCCATCCCATTTAGCTAGTTTAGCTGAGCTGAGAGCCAAGAGTGATGAGCAGTTGGGCGAGTTAGCGAGAGTGAGAGCTGAGCTTGAGCAGACTAAGCTAGAGCTTGAGACCTTGTCAGTTCCACCCACTGTTTGTGAGAACTGCTTGTCCCTGAGATTGGAACTGATCAAGGTAAAAGCTGAGAAGTCTGTCCATGTTGATAGAGAGTGTGAGATCTGCTTGTCTCAGGTGGAGATGCTAACTTCTTTGAGAGAGGAGCTAGCTAATTCTCAGAACGAGAACTTTTACCTCCATCAGATCCTGAGTTGGGTGATTTCCAGAGAGCCACAGCTCGGCATGATGATCTAGTAGTTCAAGAGGCAGGATGGGTTTGGGGTAGGTTACACCTACACCAAGGCTGATTTTGAGAGTGCCATTAGCCGTGTAGTGGAGTGGAGTAAGATGACTCCTGAGTAGAGATATCCCAAGACTCACTCCACTGAGTCTTTCTAGCCTAGTCAGCCCAAGGATGGAGTGTTTCAAGAACAACCTAAAGTTCCACCCAAGAAGTCTGTCTTGGTCCCAAAGCCTAAACATCTCCACACTTCTCTTGACTCTCTACCTAGACCCTCTAACACCAAAGAGTCTACACCCAACACCACCAAGCCTAAGAACCCCAAGCCTCAACCACATCCCAAGAAGCCTACCTATCATTGTGATTTTTGTCAGAGAGACGGGCATCTTGAGGAGTTTTGCTTTAGGAGGAAGCGGGTTGAGAGAGCAGAGAGAGCTCGAGGTGGGCAGGAGCAGTTCTACCAGCAGGGTGGTAGACAAAGAGTCCCTTGACGTAGAGAGAGGCTTGAGGCCAGGCCACATCGTGTATGTGGTGGTAGAGGAGACGACTTTCATGACCGTGCTCCAGAGGGTGGTTTTCGCTCCAGCAGAGTTCCAGGTTGTTTTGGATATGGCTTTGGACCTCGTGGTCATGATTTTAGGCAGAACAGAGGACCTCGCTTTGAGTCGCGTTTTGGTCCAGACACTTATGATTCCTTCTACTTTCCTACTTTGGAGCAGATGGCGTGACACCGGTTTAGCTCTTTTGCTAAACATGGTGTCGGACCATTTGCTCCCACTCATGACCATTGATCTTGTAGGATCGAGGACTAGACGATGTCTGGATCATGGATTCAGGATGTTCTCGCCACGTGACGGGACATCACAGATGGTTTTCCAGCCTCACTCCCCCGAGCTCCAAGGAGTACATCACCTTCGGGAACAGTAGTCAAGGGAAGGAACAAGGTATTGGGTCGATTCGCATCTCTGATCATTTCTCTTTGAAGAATGTTGCTTTGGTTGGAAACTTGAATTTTAATTTGATTTCTATTTCGCAACTTCTTGAGGATGGTTTAGAGGTTCACTTTAAGAAGGGCATGTCTTCTGTTGTTTATTCTAGAGGATCTTTGGTTTGTCAGATCTTACCCTTCGGTAAGGTTTTTCGTATTGATTTCTCTAGTTCTTCTAGCCCTTCTCGTTGTTTGATTGTTGGATCCTCCTTTGAGCTCTAGAAATGACATAGGAGGTTAGGTCATTTAACCTTGATCTGCTAGTCAGATTGAGCTCTATGGACCTTATTCGAGGATTGCCCAAGCTTAAGATGGAGAAGGATCTAGTCCGCCATCCCTGTCGTCATGAGAAAATGGTTGCCGCTTCTCACGCACCTGTGACTTAGGTGATGTCTTCGTACCCGGGAGAGCTGTTACACATGGATACTATTGGTCCAGCTCGAGTACGCTCAATCGGTGGGAAGTGGAACGCACTTTGTATAGTTGACGACTTTTCTCGATTCTCGTGGGTTTTCTTTTTGCAGTCTAAGGATGAGGATTTTCAGTATGTTCATGACCTGATTTTGAAGCTGAAGAATGAGAACAATGGTCAGATGCGAGCAATTTGCTCTGATAATGGCTCTGAGTTCAAGAACTCTCAATTCGTCAGCTTCTGTAGTGATCATGGTCTTGAGCATCAGTTTTCTGCCCCTTACACTCCCCACAGAACGGCGTTGTGGGATTAAAGAACCACACGCTGGCCGAGATGGCCAGGATGATGCTCGATGAGCATAGGACTCCTAGGCACTTTTGGGCTGAAGCCATGAACATGGTTTCTATCTGGCCAACCACATTTTTCTTAGAGCTTACTTAGGTAAGACATCATATAAGTTGCGGTTTGGTAGACAACCCAAGGTGAGTCACTTGCGAGCGTTTGGCTGCAAGTGCTTTGTTCTCAAGAAGGGAGGGCATTTGGACAAGTTTGAGTCTCGTTGCTGGGATGGAGTCTTTTTTGGTTATGCTTTGCATTCTCGAGGCTTCCGTGTTTGGAACCTCAACTCCCAGCAGCTTGTTGAGACTTGTGAGGTTTCTTTTGATGAGTACATGCCTTCGCTGACTCCTCCTTTTGAGCTTTCTGGAGATGATGAGCTTGGTGAGTCCATCTTCGAGGAAGATGATAACACTCCTTCTGCTGATGAGGGTGGGCATTTTGCACAGCCTGCAGACCCCACACCTTCCGAGACTTTGACTGAGGATGACGGCGGACCTCTGATCACTCCTTCCACTTCGATCGAGCCCCCTCAGCCGAGTCTAGAGGTGCCAGTTGCTGACTCCAGTGAGGTGACTTCAGATCACCTAGGATCCCGAGCAGTTCAGCGTGATCACCCATCATAGCTCATCATCGGTGGTCTCACTTTGAGGTCCTTGCGTTCTTCTATTGGCTAACTTGCTATGTTTGCTGAGTCTGCTTTTGTTGCCTCTTTTGAGCCTAGAGATGTTTCTCATGCTCTTTCTGATGCAAATTGGATAAACGCCATGCAAGAAGAGCTTGAGAATTTTGTTCGCAATCGGGTTTGGACACTGGTTGAGCTGCCACCTGGATGCAACCCCATAGGCACCAAGTGGGTGTTTAAAAACAAGCAAGGTGAAGATGGGGTTGTGGTGCGCAACAAAGCTTGATTAGATGCCCATTGTTTTTGCTAGAAAGAGGATATTGATTTTTAGGAGACTTTCGCCCCTATTTCCTGTCTTGAATTCATTCACATTCTTTTGGCATTTGCTGCTTCTAAAGGCTTTAAGCTTTTTCAAATGGATGTCAAGAGTGCTTTTCTGAACGGGTACATAGAGGATGAGGTCTATGTTAAGCAACCCCTAGGTTTTGAGAACCCTAAGTTTCCTCGAAATGTTTTCAAGTTGCAGAAAGTTTTATATGGTCTGAAGCAAGCCCCTAGGGCTTGGTATGATCGTTTAAAACATTTTTTGTTGGGGAACGGTTTTGTGATGGGTTCTGTGGACAAAACTCTTTTCTTGCTCAGAGATGGCTCAGACTTATTGATTGCTGAGATTTACGTGGATGACATTATTTTTGGTGGTTCTACTAATGAGCTTGTGTCCAAGTTTTCTGAGCACATGCATAGCGAGTTTGAGATGAGCCTCATGGGTGAGCTCAAGTACTTTCTAGGGATCTAGATCAAGCAGATCAAGGACGGCAGCTTCATCCACCAGAGGAAGTACACGCGGGACATGCTGAAGAAGTTCGACTTCGGTGGAGAGCTGAAGCCTCAGATGACCCCAATGGGTACATCTGGGGGCCTGGACAAGGACAAGAGTGGCATCAAGGTAAACGAGAGAGTATCGAGGGATGATTGGATCGCTGCTGTACTTGACGGTGACGAGACAGGACATTCAGTTTCCCATGGGACTGTGCGCGCGCTTTAAGTCTTCTCCATGTGCATCTCATCGGCAGGCTATCAAGCGTATTTTCAGGTATCTTACCTATGCACCTGATCTAGGTCTTTACTATTCAGCATCACCATCTCATGATTTATCTGGCATTTCCGACGCTGATTTTGGTGGGTGCCGGCTAGATCGCAAGTCAACTTTTGGTACTTGCTAGTTTCTTGGTTCTTTGCTTGTTTCTTGGTGTTCTCGAAAACAATCTCGATTTGGGCTTTCTACCATTGAGGTTGAGTATGTAGCTGCTGCTAGCTGCGTCTCACAATTGGTTTGGATGATTTCTACTTTGCGAGATTTTGGGTTGTTCTTCCCTGCCAGAGTACCATTGTTTTGTGATAGTACTAGCGTGATTAGTGCAGGGAAAAACCCATGTCTTCATTCAAAAACCAAACATATTGATGTGTGTTTTCACTTTCTGAGGGATCAATATGAGAAAGTTGTCATTGACCTTGTTCATGTTGATACCCATCATCAGTTGGCTAACATTTTCACCAAACCCCTAGATCAGTCTACTTTTGAGTATTTGCGAGGGGATTTGGGAGTTGTGTATCCTTTTTAGGATATTTTTTTGAGTCAGTTTTCTTTCTTCTTTACTCTTTTCTTGAGTCTTTTCGTGTGAGTTCATATCATGCAAATTCACACATCACACTTTGAGCTTGCTTCTGTTATATGATTGATCTGCTTTACTTGTTCTAGCTTATATATGCTTTGAATACCTGTCGATGATCATGCTTTGTTTCAGTTCACATGATATGTTTGATATCTGTCATATGCATCATTTTTATGGTTTAAAATTGAAAAATAATCACCATTGCTTCTGGTAACTAGCATGTGTAGGCTGAATGCTTTTGCTATCATTTACATGCCTGGTAGCTAGATTCTTACTTAGATGTAGATGTGCAACTTGGACATCTATATGCTTTAAACATGGAATATGTGCTATATAAATGATAAAAATCATAAAAATGAAAAATCCATGCCTTTTTATGCATAATTTGAAAAGATCTAGGTGGGTTTGCTTTGTCGCATTGCATTGTTCTGGACTGCTTACCATAGCACTTTGGTATGAATTAGGATAGTGTAATGTATGCCAAGACCAATGTTTAAAAAGATAACAAGTTTGCTGAAGCTATTTATTCTGGACAATGTTTATCTTGGTAGATACTAGCTAGCCTCTGCATCTCATGCTTTACTTTCCTTGTCAAATAGAAAATGTGGTGATGCTTTTGTTTGCAAAAATCAAAAAATGTGTGCTAATGACTTTCTTTCGATATCATCTGTTGCACTGCTCATTCCATGTGTCTTAGACAATACTTGTTTTGCTATACTTGCTAGATGTTGTAATCGCAGTCAATCATATTTGAGAAGCATGCTTTTTACACTCCACCTGCAGCCCAGCTCCATTCATTGCATATTTTGAGGGGGAGCTGCATTTCAGGGGGAGTTTGAGTCTGTGTCCTTTTAGAGTGCATTTAGTCTCACTTGATGAGTCCATTTGTCAACAAGGGGTAGAAATTTTGGGTGACTTGACTCAGGTACATGGGCAGCGAGCGGCTGCCGGGTAGAGGGGCCGTGGAGTCAGGCTAGCCAATCCGAGTACATGGGCTCAGAGCGGTAGAGGATCCACTAGTCTGTTGGCCGGGATTGACTCTGGTGCAGGGGTGGCGAGTGATTGACCGGTTGAGGGAGCTGCGAAATCGGGCCAGTCCAATCCGGGTACCCGGTGCGAAGACGGTGGAGGCTTTTTCAGTTTCGGCGCAAAACTGACGACCGTTGTTTATCTTTATTTAGGATTCTACTATTTTGCCTTCAGGGCCACAGTCTGTGTTATTCGAGTTAGTAAAAAACCCTAAGGCATTTCAGTCATTTCCAATTTTATTTTCAGAGTCTGTGTAATTTACCCTAGGGGTAAATTTATCTTTTTTCCCTTTTGTTGGGCTACCTATAGATAGGCCCCAACCCCTAGGGTTAGGGTAAACTCATTTGCAATTAAAAAATCGAGTTCAATCTATTCCCCATTTTTCTTCCGCCGCCGCAACCATTTTTCCCTGTTCATCCGCACGACACCTATTTTTCCTAGGATTTTTTATCGCTGGCTAGTTTTCTTCGCTGCTCTGCACGGATCCACGTGCTCAGCCTTTCGTCGTTTTCCTTCTGGAGGCAGGCAGCAGCGCATGGTACATGGCAGCCGAGATGCCACGGCAGCGCGTGCAGGCGCATGGAAGGCGGCGTGTGGCATCATGCCCTAGCCATAGCCTGCATTGAGCAGCGCGAGTAGGCAGTGGAGGATAGCTTCAGCACGAAGATCCATCGCGCAACAGGCGCAGCTGTCCTGGCGGTGTGGTACTCAAGGCAGCCTAGCACCTAGGTGCTTGCGTGCGGCACGTCAATAGTTAGGCTGCGTTTGCGGCGTGTCAGCACGACAGAATTGCAGTGTTTCTAATTGGCGGGGACCGGTTGAAGCAGTGCTCGGCACGTGGGAGCGGGCACGGGGATCGACTGAATTTTTTCTGGCGCAGGCGCACACTGCAAGCGGTGTGCTCGGCTGATCGCAGCGTGGCACGCAGCACGGTGCGGCTGACGGCTTGGAACAGTGCTTGTGCAGGTTTTGTGTTCGGCGCAGAACACGCTGGGAATTTTTTTTGTTGAAGCAGCGCGCAGGCAACCTGTTCGACGGATCGCAAGAACAGGAGACAGCCATCAACAGTAATTTCTTTTTCCTCATTTTGCGTGAAGTTGAATTATTTTTCTAGATAGATTTAATTGCTGCAAGAATTTTATTCCAGATTGTACTATGGTTGGCCATTGATATATTTCCGTATTGTTAATGCATTTTAATTCATCTGTAAACGAAATCATTCATCTGCAGTTATTTTGTTTGATTAAATGCCTATGATGTTTGTTATTATGATGCCTAAAATGCTTGTGAGATGAATGCATTGTTGGTCTGCTGTTAAGCACTTTGTTGGTGTCTTTTCGTTTAGGACACCGGTTGTTGTTAGGCTAGATTATTTTCACTGTTTTTGATCTGCTTGTTTCCACTGATTATCTGTTGAGGTGGGTTGGGTGTTGGGAGAATGCCATTGATTCTAAAGAATTTTTAGGCGCCCATTCACCCCCCTCTGGTCGCTACTTTCGGTCCTACAAAATGCGTGGGAGGTCACCCAACAGGTTGCCTAGGAAGCAAGGCGCCCAGAGGGGATCCTGTCCATCATGTTGGAAAGGCGGTCCGACTCCAAGGCACTTGTGACCCTCCCGTGAGTTTAGATCTGGCCAAGGAAAAAGAGATGAGGTGGGAGCTAAACCAAACCTAGTTGCCTTGAGAAGACCAATGGGTGATAAAACTCATAAGAGCACTGCCGAGGATGCTCATCGATAAAATCAACAAGAAGCAAACAGGGAAAGGTGGCTGCTGAACATATACGAAAAGACTCCGCCTCTCGGGACACATCAAGCAAAACAAGACGATGAGGGTGTTCATACTCCGAATGATATCCAAAAGGAAACCTAGACGGCCCAGTTAGAGAATCCAAGGTAATAACTCTTAATGAAAATGGCCAATGCCGTGGGAGACAAAGAAAAAGAAGGAAAGAATGTTTCCGCCTCACCTAGAGAAGAGCAGCGGTGATAGGTGGGAATGACTGATTCTGGAAAATTAGCGGAAAAGTGTGAATGAGTGAGAGTGGTTCCTCCAATAAGATCAATAGTATAAACATTGAGACAAAGCTAGGGGAACCACCAGGGACCCTTGGCTGGCCGATGAAGTTACCGGTCGATAGGTTGACTGACACAAGGTGAAGGAAGCGGTAGGTGGCCCCAAGGAGGTAACAGCCAAGGGGAACCCGCACATGTGCGGTGAGTCACTCGGCTAAAAATTGATACTAAAATTTCAGGGGTCAGAGCCGACACACATAAGACAAATTCCTTTACCATAGGTTGAGGAAAGTAATGTGTTCGTGAATGCCTACGGGGCTGGTTTTCTTATTGTGCCTAATGATATATCGGCTCCAGCTATCGCCCGAGTTGATGCTGAGGTCATGGGATGGTTGGAAATGAAGAGAGAAGGGATTGGCTAGTGAATCAATGTCAAGGCAAGATAAGAAGAGTGGGACTCATCGGCCAATGGCCAAAAATGATAGCATTTACGACATCATACCAGAAATAACAAGATGTGGCTAGCATCAGCCTACTTAGGTATTGCTCAGCCAGAGAAAGTCCGATGCAATGACCGATGTTGATCTCATCCCCAAAGGCACAGTAAGTAGCTAACACCTTGAGATACCAGTCAGGCCAGCCAGGGATAGAAGAAGGAAAGAATTCAATGCCTAAATCCTAGTCGGAGGAACACATAGGGGAATATTTGAAGGGTATCCAACAAGTATAGACATTTAAGAAATCTGTGGGGTCAGGATTTCCTAAAGGACCCAAAAAGAAACTAAATGAATGAGTGACTATTGGAATAAAAACTTAGTTTCATAGTCCCTACCGAGACAAAAAATTAGGATCAGTAAAGAAGAAATGATGGGTGAGTCAGGAATAAAGAAGAGAAGGTCGGAGACTTACTTGAGGGATAGCATCAATGGTGGCCATTTTAGCATCGATAAGGTGCGTGTTCAATGAAGAATGATGGCAAGCGATGGCTGGCACTGGAATGAAAGGTGAAAGATTTGAGGGCTAGAACAAGTGATGGGTCAAAAGCGTGAAGAAGCAAGGGAGAGCGGCTAGTACTTATAAAAATAATGACACCCATTGCAGTTATGGATGTCTAGAAGGGGGAGAGAGGGAGTTAGAACTCTAAGAAAATGTGAAAGCATTGGAAGGCGAACGGTATTGGCAATTAATAATAATATTGAAAAAGATTGTGCAGATGGATGTTTGAGAAGACGTAGCAGCAGTGATAACGACTGTTGTTAATTTCGAAGCATTAGCAGCCACTTAATGCTCTGAAACTAGGGGGGATGTGTTGATGCCAACATTTGGTAAAGCCCAGTATCACTAAAGATGCCCTATGGTCAACAGAAGTCATAGCGGATCCAGTCAAAGATGGTCAAGAAGCCCATCCATGTTGTTACAAGATGACCGGACACAGCAGAGCCGATGGAGATAAAGATAAAAGGAAGATAAGGATTATCAAGAATCGGTTAGGATAGAGTGCATGGATGGAAAGTCTCCAGACTATAAATATGTACCCCTAATTAGCTTAGAAAGACACACATCTCTATCAAACAACTACTTGGCACATCACCACCCTTGGCTTCCAATGTTAATCCTGGTGTGATTCGGTAGTCAGAGCTAGGCTGCATCGTTCCGATCTCCGGCAAAGAGGTGAGTCTCGCCACCCCTAACGACCGTATCGGCTAGGTCAGTATCCTCACGGCTTCATCAATTTGATCTCTTGAGGTGAACATCAAAATAGTACGATCTTCGGTTGTTCTTGGTGTATTAGCTAGGTCTAAGGCTGCATCATATTGATCTCTTAAATTGATGTTATCTAGGTGTGCTAGTTTGAGGCTTCATCAGTTAGGTCTGACATCTCTTACTATTGTATCTCGTTCATGATGTATATCATTCATCTAAATAAAGCATGCCTGATACTTTGACATATTATCAAGATCATCGTGACTAGCTACTGTCTTGGTTAGGTCCGATCTAGTTATTGTGATGATTTTCATGATATAGACATGTTATCTGGCACATTTTATTTATTTCTGTCAGGGTACAAGCCGACAGGTTATCTTCAATTTGGCGCCATCGGAAAGCGCTCATTGTCTATCTCATCGGCCGATGGCATGCTCGCCCGATTGGTTCAGCCATGGTTCATACGAGGTATACCTCCGATATATACAGAGTGAATGTACTCTGAACCACTCAACACTGACTTTGCACATATGTTGAAAGATGCACCTTCGTTAGCAAAAACACAAAGTAAACACTCCAGTTTGCATAGAACAAAGTGCATAGCCCAAAATCAACACAAACAAAATGAAGAACACATATACAAGTTTATGCATAAACAGGGAACACAAAAACTCATAGATCTGAGTACAAGTTTGTGGCGGCTGGACCTAGGTGACAATGAGTACAGAAAGTTCTAAAACCTAGGGAACAATGATAAAAGTGTTGCCTTAGACCTCAGCATGCCTCTCCTTTTAAAGGATAACTTAGATATGCGAAGTGACTATAGTACCCATAGGGTTTACAAGTTTTCTACCATGGGCAGTCACGGGGATACAACAGGTAGTCCTACATTATTGGAAGCTCCTTTTTGTGTCAGCTTTGCGGACTAGAATCTTCGGAGCCCCCTTCGCACTGTGAAGTGCTAGAGTGACTTCGGTTGCAGGTTTTGAACCCGTAGGTCTTCACTACACTGAAATTAGTCTTTGATACCGTGACAGTTTTAAGCTGACGCCGTCAAAGCCCTTGAGTCTTTGCACCATCACATCTGGCTCAAACTCCACTCGTCTGTGTACCGAAGCCATGCATGGCCGAAACACGTCAAGACATCCTGAGTTCGAAGCCCCACCTTCGAAGTACCTCCCTCTAGAGGATTTTGCTCACCACCTTTCGAAGTCCCTTCTTCGTCCACAGCCTCCACATGAAGCATCTCCATAAGCACACTGTTGAAACCCAAATTTGGCACCAATTTTGAGTAGAACAAGTGCTAGCCAAGTTTGGAAGAAATTGGAAGTTCTGCGCGAAGGCCGGTCTGACCTTTTCTTCATGGCTAGTCCAACCTTAGTTATGGGACCAGTCCAACCGACAATATATGGCCAATCTGACCTCCCATGTACCACTGGTCCGACTAGCCATGTAGGGTCGGTCCGAATTTTCAGGGATTTTCCACTACTCCAAAACCGAGTTAGTTACGACTAAAACTCGTGTTTCCTTATCTAAACCTGGGATATTTCGTATCTAAATTGATTTCTAACAACCCTAGGATGTGGTTAACCTCCAAATCTAGAAAGAACAACCCCTATATAAAGGGCCAAGACCGATTCAAGCCACCCCCCGGTGGCACTGCATGAATCGTTCTTTTTATTTTCAATCTACTATGTCCTCTTTACTTGTTCCCTAGATTTATTTCTTACTTTAGCAGCAGCCCTTTGTCAATTTGATCATCAAATTGTCCATACTTCGCTACGCTACCACGACTTCTTTGTGGGTTTGATCTGAAAACTTCTTTGTCAATGATACCCTCTACGCCGACAAACATGGTGGGGAACACAGAGGATGATGACGACTCTGTTATCCCCACTTTGGAGGACCTCTCGGAGGAAGACCGCGTGAAAATTGAAGCCTAAATGAAGGAGCTCGAAGAACTCATGCTTGGAGAGTACGTCAAGATAGGCGATGGCTTCGTCAAGCGTGACACCAGATCTATCACATTCACCATGCCGACTAAGGTGATCTCCCGCTCTTTCCTCTCTTGCCCAGAGTTCAAGAAAAAAATAGCCGACAAGGTAGAGGAAGAGTTTAGCCGCATGTTCAATGAAATTTGGAAGCCGACAATTTCTAGCGATCTCCCTGCCTATCATGTACACAATAGGATGGAAGGGAGCACAGGAAGAGATATCGCGTCGATGGCTTCGTCTTTCATGGCCAAAGACCCTCTGACCTTTGTCGGTCAGACCGGACAAAGTTGGCCGGTCCGACCGGACAAACATGGTCAGCCTGACTAGCTATACCAGGCCAGTCTGACCGATGCATGCCAGCCCGCATCACCTAACTAGCACACTGGTGCCCCCACACCACCAGCGATGGTCGGTCCGACTAACTTATGGGCCGATCTGACTGGTGCATACCTGACGGCGCCAATCGGCCATCCGGCCAGTGTGACCACATCCCCGACAAATATCGGTCTGACCATACCTAGTTGGCCGGTCCGACCGGACAAGCATGGTCGGTCCGACCAGCCACATCAAGTCAGTTTAACCGACGTGTGCCCTACCGCAATTTTTACAGCACCACTGCTCACTCTGATGCTTCCATTGACCGCACCTATTGCACTTCTAGTTACCCCACACATGTATATGTATGGGCAGACACCCTATTATACCACATCGGCTCACAATTATTTGTCTTGCCCGACCGATGATGTTTCTGCATCCCCTGTTGGCCCTCCATGATCGGACTATTCGCATGCACAAGCGACAGATAGTGATACACATTGATCACCGATCAGGAATAACGACCATATTGCTAACCCTCATGGCCAGCAAGACAGCCCTATCCACACTCCCGTTAAGACCTCTCCCTTTGGGCCAGTAACACAGCAAAATAGCCGTACAAGGCCTAAAGTGTTGAGGAAAAAATTGTATGCCACACTTAGGGAATATTTAGAACTCGAGTCGAAGGATCAGATTGACTAGAAGTTGTATCCTATATATTTTTATTATTGCAGGCTCCCTGATGGTTTCGAAATGCCGTAATTCACAAAATTCAGTGGCAATGATGTTGAGACCACAAACAATCATATAGCACGATTCTTAGTCCAATGTTGTGAAGCAAGTAGTTGCAATGAGCATAAAATTAGCTTGTTCTCTTTATCTATGTGTGCAACTGCTTATGAATGGTTTGTATCTTTGCCCATTCATTCTATTTTTACTTGGGAAGATTTAGTCCAGAAATTTCATATGCAATTCTCTCCTAGTGAAATAGAATGTCAGTTAGCTACTTTGATATCGGTTAAGCAACAAATTATTGCGACCATTGACTCTTACATTCAAAGGTTCCTAGAAACCAAAAGTCGATACTCTAACTTGACTATTAATGATAAAGATTTGGCTGACCTTGCATTTGATGGTTTGCTTGTCCACATTAAAGAAGCTACACATGGCCAAGCATTCGCAGATATTGGTCAAGTATTACGAAGCACTCCGTCTATCAAAAGCCGAGTCGTGGACAAAAGCAAAACCAAGGATAACTTAGAGGAGGATGTTGGTGAGCGATCATCTAGCAGGAATAAGAAATTTGATGTCTATACAGCCGAATGGACTTGGACTAGTGAGGGAGATTCATTCGTGTGCTCTAATTTGAAGCCAACACCTCGAAAGAGCTCAGGAGGTAAGTACACCTTTGATCTGACCAAGTGTAACAAAAGATTCGACTATCTTTTTGAGAAAGGACAGGTCAAGGCATGTGAAGGCCAAGTCATCCCATCGGTGGAAGGGCTAAGAGAATGTACATATTGTAAGTGGCATGACTCTTACACTCATTCTATTGATAAGTGTTACATTTTCCGCCAACGAGTTCAATCGGCCATCAATGAAGGATGATTGAAGTTTGAAAATGACCCTTCTCTCCTTAGTATTGATTGCAACACCAAAGTGTTGATTCGGCCCGATCAAGCCGAATAAGCTAAAGGAAAGAACATTGCAGTCAAAGAGCATCGGTCGGATACACCTCAATTTGTTGATAAAGAAAGGCCACTTGGTGACGAGTCGGCTAGGCGACTGAGGGTTACCTGATGGGGGAGTGGTCCCGATCTTCCGCTAGGTAAAGGATAAACTTGGGTTGGTGGAGAATCTCGACGTTGGCGATCCAAGGCTCCGGTCCGGCGGATCAAAACCTTGCAATCGTTACACCACTGTCTCCGTTGGTTATCAACCACGCAGAACGCGATTGACCTCGCCACGAAGGCTAATTCCTGCAAGCGAACCCAAGAACACAAGCAAGAACAGGAAGGATACAAATCGAATGACAAATCACAGACAAACGAAGATAAGGTGAGGTTTCACAAACGCCAATGCAGCAGCCAATCGGTCCGGTGCAAGAGGCGGGATCTAAACACAACAGTGTAGATGCAACAAAGCAAAACCTAACCCTAGAGGTGGCTGGCGTGAGATTATATAGGGCGGCGGCCTGTGGAAGGCGAACAGACATGGGCTGTGGGCTAGAAGACGTATAGACTCAGACTATGGGCCAACATGGCCCAGTTCTGTCACGTAGTACTGTTTTATATACACAGGACGACTCGAGACTCCAAATGAGGTGAAACCAACGGCAAACGATCCGTCTTCTCCTCATCTTTCCAAAAAGTCAAAGAACGCGCCAATCGGACTTCGTATAAGGAAGTTATGCCCATTTTGGTGAATGGTGGTTGATGTAGTCCGAATCAGCGAATTCTTGACTTCAAATCATCCGTGCGGCTCCGTCTTCAACTCCAACTCTCCTATTCCATCTCCCATGTTCCTAAGCAACAAAATATCACTAGTATTCAGTAGCATCCCATCCAAACAAATATAATCAAAGTTGCTAAGGAACGAATTAACCTCATGGTTCAAGCGACGGGCACAGGCGCGTGTGATTGGTCCTTGTAGTTGAATTGTAGGTGGAGGCTCCATGTGTGTATCATGTGAAGTGATGTCCTCATCATCCCCCCCCCTCTTGAATTGGAGTCGTCCTCGACTCAAGCTCATCATCATCTCCCAAATAGGACTTTAAATCTGAAATGTTAAATGTGGGACTAACCCCAAAAGCTGCAGGCAACTCAAGCTTATATGCATTGTCATTTATCTTCTCAAGCACACGGAAAGGACCATCAGCACGGGGCATCAATTTGGACTTTCGTAAATCAGGAAAACGATTCTTGCGCAAGTGCAACCAAACAAGATCACCCGGTTCAAATGTTATTTCTTTTCTACCCTTACTACCATAAGCACGATATTTCTCATTCATTTTCTCTATGTTTGCTTTAGTAGTTTCATGCATCTTAAGTAATAATTCAGCATGTGTAGTAGCATCAAAGTTCAAGTTTTCAGATGGTGGTAATGGTAGCAAATCAATAGGAGCACGCGGATTAAAGCCATAGACCACTTGAAACGGACTTACCTTAGTAGTGGAGTGTACTGACCTATTATATGCAAACTCAATATGAGGTAGACACTCTTCCCAAAGCTTCAAGTTGGTCTTCAAAACAGCCCTCAACATGGTGGACAATGTGCGGTTGACGACCTCCGTTTGTCCATCAGTTTGCGGGTGACAAGTTGTTGAAAACAGCAATTTTGTGCCAAGCTTGGCCCACATTGTCTTCCAAAAGTAACTCATAAACTTCACATCATGATTTGAAACAATGGCTCTAGGCATCCCGTGCAATCTCACAACTTCCCTGAAAAATAAATCAGCAATATGTGAAGCATCGTTGGTCTTGTGACAGGGAATAAAATGTGCCATTTTAGAAAACCTATCCACTCTTATAAATATGGAGTCTCTCCCCCTCTTTGTCCTAGGCAATCCCACAATAAAGTCCATGCTAATATCTCCCCAAGGTGCACTAGAAACAGGAAGTGGAGTATACAAACCATATGGGTTAAGTTTGGACTTAGCTTTATGGTATGTGGCACAACGCTGCACAAATCGTTCAACATCTCTCCGCATCTTTAGCCAATAAAAATTATTGGACAGCAGGGTCAAAGTCTTTTCTCTCCCAAAATGTTCCATTAATCCACCGCCATGTGATTCCTGTAACAACAGCAAACGTACGGACGAATCTGGAACACATAGCTTGTTAGCATGGGACAAGAAACTGTCATAAACATGAAATATTTTCCAGTCTTTCCCATCATTACATTTAGTGAATGGTTCAGCAAATTCTTTATCTACAACATACAAATCTTTCAAGCTTTCCAAATCTGGAACGTTAATATCAAGTTGTGATAAAAGAACAACCATGCGAGACAATGCATCAGCAACCACATTTTCTTTGCCATTCTTGTATTTCACAATGTATGGGAAATGTTCAATAAATTCAACCCGTTTAACATGTCTATGGTTCAGTTTAGCTTGCCCTCTCAAATATTTTAGTGCTTCATGATCAGAATGTATATTAAACTCCTTAGGCAAAAGGTAATGTTGCCAAGTTTCAAGCACACGCACTAAGGCATATAATTCCTTATCATAGGTAAAATAATTCAATTGTGGACCATGCAATTTCTCGCTAGAATAGGTCACGGGTTTACCTCCTTGTAGCAGCACACCTCCTATTCCAACACCACTAGCATCACATTCTAACTCAACAGGCTTACTGAAGTCGGGTAGCTGAAGTAGAGGTGCACGTGTAAGGCGATCCTTGAGTGTGGCAAGAGCTTGTTCTTGTGCTGACTCCCAAGTAGAAGTAACTCCCTTCTTGGTCAATTCAGGTAAAGCACCAGCTATGGTGCTGAAATCTTTCACAAAACGCCGGTAGAAACCTGCAAGACCAAGAAAACTACGTACTGCAAGGTTAGTTTTAGTGGCATGCATGACACATCCTTTCAGATTAATAACTTGTGATGAGGAAGGAGAAACAACTTTATCTTTTTGTTGCCTCGAAAACGTTTTAGCTACTTGCTGATTTTCAGAAAGTTGTTTGCTCTTTTGTGCGTCCCTAGCACGTTTTTCTTGTTCAAATTTCACAATTTCAGCAGGAGTCATAGGAAGCAATGTAACTTTCTTTCCTTTATACATAAATGTGTACTTATTGCCCCTACCATGGTGTGTAGCATCAGTATCATATACCCAAGGTCTACCAAGTAATAGAGAACATGCTTGCATTGGTACTACATCAAAATCAGCACTTCCGAAGTATATACCAATGGAAAATTCGATGTGAACAGTTTGTGTTACCTTGACCTTACCGCTGTCGTTGAGCCATTGCACATGGTAAGGGTGTGGATGTGCACGTGTGGGAAGTTGAAGCTTAGTTACCACGTCGAGGCTCACCAAATTGTTGCAACTACCGCTGTCGATGATGACACGCGCACGACGGTTATTGACGAGGAAGATGGTCTGAAATATATTGTTCCGTTGTGCCTGGTCGTCGTGGTCCATGTGAGTGCTCAAGTCACGTTGTACAATAAGTGCTGCCATGTTAGTGAAAAGATAAAGCAACAAAGAATAATCCTTATGTAAAACAGCTAGGTGGGGTGCTGGATGTGTGGTGGAAGCAATTCGTCAAGCACCTTACCCACGCTTGCAAGTGTTCTTACCACGCCGCAGTGAGGTCACCGGCCTACAGGTGATGAACCAAGTGGAGGGTGGTATACAATTGCAAGAAATGATCCTGTCCTGACCAAGAGAAAGGTGTAGCTTGGAAGGCAAAGTGAGTAGCAAGGATTAGCGATAATAATAACAGTTAAATCAAGTTCAACAAGTATTCCCAAGTACTCGTCAAAGTTTCTGGCCTTAGTGCTCCCAAGGTGAAAATTCAAGCAATAGAGGGAAACTATGTGCCCAAAACTCAAATGGAAGCACAAACAGACCAAATTCAGCTCTCTACAGATCGGACAAGGGATCGGACAAGGGTTCGGACAGGGGTATGTGCACAATTTTTTTTTTCTGCCACTGATCGGACAAGGGATCAGACAAGAGTTCGGACAAGAGTTCGGACAAGAGATCGGACAAGCAACAAACAGCCAATGCCTTCCTCAGATCAGACAAGTGTTCGGACAGGAGTTCGGACAAGAGTTCGGACAAGCAACAAACAGGACTGCTTCTCTCTTTTTTTATATATTTTTTTTCTTTTTTTTCACTCTATTTTTTTTGAACAAGGATGACCAGAGATGCAACCACAAAAATTGGCACCTACAACTGAGGTGGGATGTGGCTCACAAAAATTCAAACAAGTTCGCTGTCCGGCGAGCAAAAACTTTGTCCAATTTTTTTCTTTATCTTCCTGATTTTTTTTGGCGAGTTTGGTGAACCACCCAAATCGGGTCAGGAACACGCTCAAAACATTTCAGATTTTTCTGCCAAACGAGCGAAAAGTTATGTCTGTTTTACTGAAGGGGGGTCACAAAGACTGGATGTGGAAAACAAAATAGGGTTGCGGAAGGGGGGGGGGTTCGGTGGGGAAATTTTTTCTGAGACACAAGAACAACTACTACTCAAACGACACAGAGGGATGACTAAACCAGCAACAAGACTCGACCAAGAACACGAACTCAACAAAGTTAAAACTGAAATTAAAATCGCAAGGCACAAAGGGGTTCTCGGTGGGGAATTTTTTTTGGTGCGGTTTTCTGGACTCTGGGTAAAACAAAAGCAGATCGAGATTACCTAACGGGAAACCTGAGCTCTGATACCAACTGATGGGGGAGTGGTCCCGATCTTCCACTAGGTAAGGGATAAACTTGGGTTGGTGGAGAATCTCGACGTTGGCGATCCAAGGCTCCGGTCCGGCGGATCAAAACCTTGCAATCGTTACACCACTGTCTCCGTTGGTTATCAACCACGCAGAACGCGATTGACCTCGCCACGAAGGCTAATTCCTGCAAGCGAACCCAAGAACACAAGCAAGAACAGGAAGGATACAAATCGAATGCCAAATCACAGACAAACGAAGATAAGGTGAGGTTTCACAAACGCCAATGCAGCAGCCAATCGGTCCGGTGCAAGAGGCGGGATCTAAACACAACAGTGTAGATGCAACAAAGCAAAACCTAACCCTAGAGGTGGCTGGCGTGAGATTATATAGGGCGGCGGCCTGTGGAAGGCGAACAGACATGGGCTGTGGGCTAGAAGACGTATAGACTCAGACTATGGGCCAACATGGCCCAGTTCTGTCATGTAGTACTGTTTTAAATACACAGGACGACTCGAGACTCCAAATGAGGTGAAACCAACGGCAAACGATCCGTCTTCTCCTCATCTTTCCAAAAAGTCAAAGAACGCGCCAATCGGACTTCGTATGAGGAAGTTATGCCCATTTTGGTGAATGGTGGTTGATGTAGTCCGAACCAGCGAATTCTTGACTTCAAATCATCCGTGCGGCTCCGTCTTCAACTCCAACTCTCCTATTCCATCTCCCATGTTCCTAAGCAACAAAATATCACTAGTATTCAGTAGCATCCCATCCAAACAAATATAATCAAAGTTGCTAAGGAACGAATTAACCTCATGGTTCAAGCGACGGGCACAGGCGCGTGTGATTGGTCCTTGTAGTTGAATTGTAGGTGGAGGCTCCATGTGTGTATCATGTGAAGTGATGTCCTCATCATTACCTTTGATACACTCTTGAAGAAGTGCAAGCTTATGGCCAAGCAAAGAGCAACTGGTCGACCTGAAAATATAGGGAGACCAAATCTGACCCCTGGAGAGGGATTTCGTCATAGTTCTAAGTCATTGGAGTCTTTTGCACCATCTTACTCATATGGCTTTCCAATGATGTCATGGGGGACATGCCCAATGCCCTTGTATGGGTGTCCTTCTCCATACTTCGCCCCATGGATGCAATTATCGCCGCCCCAAATGCCGTTCTCTCTGCCCCAAATGGCATGCCACTAAGAATCGGCAAAACCGAGGAGACTAAGAAAGAGGCGAGGGTTTGATCATAATAATGGCCGAACTCAAAAGAATCAGCCTAGATTTTCAAAGATAATGGAAAGGGACCAGGGAGGTAAACACAATGACACAACCGTTGCTGATGAAACTGGTGTTTGCAATGTCCCAATCCTCGAAGGAATCCACCCAAAGAAGGGCGGGGGCGACTCAGAGAAGTTCACCAAAGATATCAATGTTGGTCCGACCGCCGCTCTAGGGCTGGTCTGACCGACTATAGTGCACTGGTCTGACCAGCCTAGCATGGTCGGTTCAACCACCCCTTTTCAATCTCCCAGCAAGAACCGGCCTAACTGGCCCAGCATGGCCGGTCCAACTGACCGTACGCAGGAGGATATTCATAATGATCGTGAAATTATCAAGGCTGATTTGGGTACTTCCCATTCAGCCAAAGCTTATAGGAATGAGTCTATAGCCCCGGGATCGAAGTTGCTCCTCTCGTGGGCACCTCCGGGAATGACCAAGTCTCAAAAGAGACGCCTACAACATCTTCGTGACGAGTACCTTAAATAAAAGGAGGTCGAAGGGTTCAAGGTTAACTTGCTCAAAGAGTCCAAATCCCTAGCAAAGACGCGACAAGTTTGGAGGCCGAAGTTGGTTGACAAGCCAGCTTCTAAACTCGTTGGGTGAATAATAGATCTTAACGAAAGACAGGGGGCAAAACTGGTAAGATTATTGAAGGCCAGGTTGATGGAGGAATTCGGCGCTCAGTTCCCTAGTTCATAAACACCCTTTGAGTTGTGCAAATCGTTCTGAAAAATTCAGGTCTTCTAGGTAGTAAGATGGACGATTTGGTAGATGAACAAAAGATGAGTATTTCTTAAGGGCCCTAAAGCATTTGAGAAATCTTATGGCCGATAGTAGTGATCATCCTTAGTCCTGAAAGATTGTGCTTTTGGTTGTCGAGTTCACCAAAAGGAAGGGGGCATGTGTTGACACCCAAATTTGGCATCAAGTTTGAGTAGAACAAATGCTAGCCAAGTTTGGAAGAAATTGGAAGTTCTGCAAAAAGGTCGGTCCGACCTTTTCTACATGGTCGGTCCAACCTTAGTTATAGGACCGGTCTGATCGGCAATACATGGACGCTCCGACCTCCCATGTACCACCGGTCCAACCGGCCATGTAGTGTCGGTCTGAATTTTCATGGATTTTCCAACACTCCAAAACCGAGTTAGTTATGACTAAAACTCATGTTTCCTTATCTAAACCCGAGATATTTCGTATCTAAATTGATTTATAACAACCCTAGGAAGTGTTTAACCTCCAAATCTAGCAAGACTAGTCCCTATATAAAGGGCCAAGGCCAATTCAAGCCAAACCCCCTCGGCGGCACTACATGTATCGTTCTTTTTATTTTCAATCTACTCTGTCCTCTCTACTTTTTCCCTAGCTTTATTTCTTAATTTAGCAGCAGCCCTTTGTCAATTTGATCAGCAAATTGTCCGTACTTCGCTACGCTAATGTGACTTCTTTGTGGGTTTGATCCGAAAACCTTCCGTTTCACCCTCGTACGGGTTTTATCGTTTTTATCTGTTTTTACCGGTGATTCGGTCCCTAGGCTGAATTGCCATTTGTTTTCTTGTGTTTTGCAGGAGTCAAGGTCCTCGTCTTCTTGAAAAAACTCCACTGCAACAACCCAAGTTGACGGAGGGACCGCTACCAAGTCGGAGGCTTCGTTGGTTTTTATCAATCTATTCCGGTAATTCGGTCCCCAGACCGAGTTGCTACTGTTTTCACGTGTTTTTGCAGGGGACAAGACATCAATCTCAATCACCAAGGACCCCTGCACAAAGACCTTATCATCGGCGCACCCGCCGGTGAACTGGAGCAGCCACTGCATCGCTGGCCGGTCCGACCGGCCAATTCTAGTCGGTCCAACCGGACCTTGCTGGCACAGCCCGGTCCGACCAACGGCCCAAGGCCGGTCTGACCGCTGGCCCCTAATCGGCCTGCCTCCCCTTCTAGATGGTCCGTATTGTGTTTATTTGCACCACCGGTCCGACCGCCACCTCCACCGGTCTAGCCATCAGGCCTACCACAGTCCAACCACCCTATTTGGCCGGTTTGATCTATTACCCCTACATTTCGGTTAATCAAGTCATTTTCTCGTAATTTTGTTTGATTACCTGGTGACTCCGTTACTCCCTTATCACTATCAAGGATTGTCGGAATGTGACGTCAGCATCCTGCGGCGCTTTTGGATCGTCGAACTGACCCAAGTGCTGGGACACATTTTAGCGTCAACACACATCTTTGTAATGTCTCCACCCGGAGAACATTCTCGAATTGCCTTCTCTGGACCATGCCTTCGATGCACCTTCACTTCTAAGACCTTTGTCAGGTGGCCTTACAAGTGCCTCCATCCGGAGCACACTTGTCAATCTTGCCTTACTACTGAGGACTTGATTGCCATCCTTCGAAGTGTCTTCTTCCGGAGCACCCATTCGAAGTGCCTTGCCTCCGACGACTTTGCCTTGAGGTATATTTATACGGAGTCCCCTCTGCACTTCCTGCCTCTGACTGGTGCACCTTTGACCCAAGGACCGACCTTGACTTCACACAGTGTTTGACCGGAAACGGCGACCAGAGGGGGGTGAATGGGAGCTTTTAAAATTTCGGGCTAAAAACTAGCCTTCGGTTTTAGTTCTGTCTTCTGCGGAACAGGCTTCGAACACTACCTTCGAAGGTCTGGTTTGGAGGTGTTTTGACAGCTCCGAACACAGGCTTCGCAGGACCAAAAGTTCGAAGCCAAGAAGACTTCGCTCCACTTACAACCCTCGAAAATCTACTCTGCTAAGTCAGTGCAGGCTCCGCACACAGGGTGCTTCGAGCAGGCTTCGCACTTCACCCTTCGCAAGAGTGGACAACCCTCTGAGGACTTCGACCAAGTACTTGGCAGCAGCAACTGGTGCTGGGCTTCGTACACGAAGGTCTAAACGCACACAAACAGACTTCGCTAAGGGCTTCGACACAAGAAGCAAAACGGGCTTTGATCAGGGCTTCGCTAGTAAGCTGTGAGGTCTAGCCTCAAGTTACACAGAGCGAACGCGCACTGAAAAACACACTTCGCACAAAACACCCTTCGCCTAGACAGGCTTCGGTGCACTACAACTAGCGAGGTATGTAAAACGAGCTCAAGCAAAAAGCGCACAGAAGCAGGGCTTCGCCGCTTGAACAAGGAACACTAAAAATTGAGCTCTGGATGAATAACGAAGTGTGTGGCTAGTACAGGAGCTCAACAGTAAATGCTCAAAGTGTTAAATGTTACCTACCGAGCCCCCATATTTATAGCCCACAGTTCACCCAAAGGAATTGACTACTCTACCCCTAGGGTTTACACCAGTTTTGTCTCTACAAAACAGAGGGGTACAAAAGGTAGTCCAACTTTATTCTGGAGGCTTCTCTGTCAGCTTTGCAGAGGGGACATCGTCAGCTTTTTGCAGAGCAGACAGTGTTAGCCTTTGCAGTCTTTGACCTTCTGGAGCCTCCCTTCGCACGCGAGGGTGCGGTAGCTTCGGCAAGAAGCCTTGAGCCTGGTGGCCTTCGCTTCGCCGAAGATAGCCTCCGATACAGTGACGGTTTTGAGCCGAAGCCGTCAAAGCCCTTGGGCCTTCGCACCAACACCTCCGGAGTGGACCACCACGGCTTCGCAGCTTCCGCCCAGCTCGAACTCCGTTAGTCCGTGTACCGAAGCCATGCAGGCCGAAGTACCACAAGACAACCACACTCGAAAGCCCCACCTTCGGAGTACCACCCTTCGAAGTCCCTCCTTCGTCCAAGGCCTCCGCACGAAGCATTCCATGAGCACTCCGTCTTAGTGTCTCTCCCCGAGCACACTCCTCGATGAGCCTCACCCGGACCATGCCTTCGATGCACCTCGACTTCTGAGACCTTCGTCGGGTACCTTCGAATGTCTCCCTCTGGAGCACACTTCGAACTCCTTTCCTCCGCAGAGGACTTGATCCATCCAACTCCGAAGTCACTCCATCCGGAGTATCTTCAAAGCGCCTCACTTTCGAGGACTTTGTCTTGGAGCACCTTCAGCCGGAGCCACGCTCCGCACTTACTGCCTTCACCTAGAGCACCTCGACCCGAGGACCGACCAGACCCCTTCACAGCCACCGTGACGGAGCTCCCCGCTCCCCTGGCATCAAGCCTCCCGCTTGACCCAGGTTCACTTGCCGCGAACCGTCCGTCGCCTCCGAAGTCCCTGCGCACCACAGACAAGCAGACAAGTGTGTCCAGTACTCCGGAGACCTCTCCGGGTTAGCAACCTCCGGCACACCCTCCGGTGTACCGCCAAAAGTACCGAAGCCTTCGGTACAAACCCAGTCATCGTGTAATGTCGGACCCCTCCGACACGCACACTCCGCTGCAGCAAGCAAACCACCGAACATACTTCGGTGAAACCTCCTCCGAACACCCTTCGGAGGTCTAACCTCCGAACCCCCTTCGGAGGTACCCCTTCGAACAGAGGTTAAAAGCCTGTCAATCACTCATCACAAACACCGAAACCAACACTTGGTTTCTCACACAGCCTTTGTGACCCTCCAACACCAAGCTCCCTGCTTGCCCGACATCAAGCTCCCCGCTTGACCTAAGTCACCTGCTATGCTGGCCATCCCGCCGCCTCTGAAGTCACCTGCACACCATCAACAAGCAACCAAGTGTTTCCAATACCCCGAATGCCTCTTCATATAACACAACCTCAGGTGCACCATCAAAGTACTGAGCCCTATGGTACAACCTCTGACTTGTATTCTATCGAACCCCTTCGACAGACATACTCTGTTGCATACTTGTGCAGCTAACATCTACCTAACCCGTTCGGTGATGACCTTCAAACCCTTTCGGAGAGAACCCTTTCGTCTAGAAGAGCACTTTTCAATCACTCATCATAGACTAAAACTAAGGCACATCTCTACCTGGTTTCTCACCGTGGCCCCGTAGATTTTTATAGAGAATTTCGGCAGTATCTCCCCACTATTCTCTAAATACGCATCTCGATTTAGGTTCGAGGGCGTTATGTATCTTGAGAACAATAGGAAGGCACCAACGAAACTCTCTCTAGAACCATACGGGACCACATGGTCTAGCTACGTGGCCGTACATCCTTGGACTGTCCAAAGTATCTGTACAATTTAGGAGTGCTTTCTATAATTATGATCGGTTTCTCAGTCATATTTATAATCCAACACTCCTGAACAAAATACGACATAATCAGTTATGTGACTTTGATAATTCACGTAACCAATTAAATTTTATAACACATATTAAATTTTGTAACAAAGCTGATTCATAGCTATCAAAGATCCATTAGTTGTTAATTCACTAATTATTTTACTTTATTCAATATATATTATAAAAATACAGTGGTACAATAATATTGGAAAAAATATACCTTCGAACAGATGTTGGTGCTAGCAGTAGTACCGAGTAGTACACCAGAGTACGTAACAGTGTGGGTTACCATTCCCAGTTGTGTGCGTGTAGTGGTCGGTCGGCCGGTGGCTAGGGATTTAACTATGGTCGGTCAGCAGTTATATGACAATGGTGAAGTTGGTGGGGGTGAGAGCAATAAGTGCAGAGCTCGGTGGATCTGAGTCGTGCGCCACTTAAATACTTGTTATCATTCACAATTATCCCTAAAAACATATCACTGACAATGACCTTAGGGTTACAGACTCTTTAGTGACATAAGTAAAATAACACGCATCACTAAAGAGAACACCCTATGATGATGGTTGATATTGTGACCCATCACTAATGATGGGCCACAACATGACCCATCACTATAGGGTGCGCTCTTTAGTGATAGGTCATAGTATGACCTGTCACTAATAGAGGTGCCTCATCTTGAGTGACAGGTCATACTATAACCCGTCACTAATAATATAGTATTATCAATGTGTGTAAAATAGTCCATCACTATAACTGTATTACTGACACGTGTCATTAATTTGTTAGTAAAGATCTATCACTAAAGACCTTTTGTGGTAGTGACGTCCAAAATAAGCGTCTTTTAAGTTGATAGTTTCGACAATCTCTTGCCAAAATTTAATCATACTAAAATCTAGTGGTCTAGAAATCGATAATAACCAAATGTGCCTGTATCACAAAAAATTGGTGGGATAGGAATTAGTGTGGGCCCTATTGCAGGGCGAGCGGTGCCACCGCCTATGCCCCCACTCACCCAGGGCCCCAAGTATACATATCATCCTACTATATAATTGGCCAATATCATTTACTCATTTATTAAGTCTTGACCGTTTTTCTTTACTCATCACTCATCAGGACAATCTGATCCATCCATCTCTCATCCCCATCCTCCTCCGCCTCTCCCTTAACCCTAGGCGCAACTGCCTCCCACCAGGCTCCCACACGTTGCCTCCCTCTCATCTCCCATATATCGCCTCCCACTCCTCCTCTCCTTAGGTGCCATCGTCCTAGAGCACGGACTTGGGTCGTGTCGTGTCGGCACGGCACGGCCCGATGGGCCTCCCTTCCTAGTTGGTCTAGGCCGACACGGCATGGCCGGTGTGGTGTGGTGGGCTGGATTGGGCCAGCACGCAACATGAAAAATAAGGCCCATGCACGGCCCATAGGCACGGTGGGTCTGGATGGGCCGTGCCGACCCAAGCATGGCTCAACATGCCGCTATCTCTAATTGATGTTATAATTAGAGAAAAAATTACTTATAATTGTAGTAAAAAAGTTACATACTCCCACCCATATTAAGTGCTTGAAATAATGAACCAAACATTATTAAAAAATCATATTCATGTTTGTGAGTCCATTTTTAGTTAGTATCCATAAAATTGAAATCTATTTTGAAAAAACTAAGTTGCAATACTCAATGGACAACGTGAAATTTAATAGTTTTTTAATTCTAAAAAACAAATGAAGTCTAAAAAATATGAGATATGTTATAGTGTTATGATATGATATATAGATGCTATGATAAAAAAATTAAAATATTTCGAAAAGTTAGCACATACGATGTTAAGAAAGCTCAAGATTCTTCAAGAACAATTATGATTTTAAGAAGGGACGTGTTGTGTTTTAAAGTAAATTGATGGCTAAATCTTCTTTTGATATTGAAACTTTTTCTATGATCAATAGAGGTTCGTAAATGAACAATTCCTGATCATTCTTTACGTGAACAACTCTCTCAGGGTGGAACTGCTGTTGGAACAGGCTTGAACACTAAGAAAGGGGTAATTTTGAATTTTCCTTTCAGATTACTTTGTTTACAGTATCACATGGACACTTGTTAACATTCTTCATCTCTGCATTAAAAAACCTTATGGAGATAAGACCATATTACCTCCTTGGTGGGAGAATCATGTAACCCTTGCATCTGGTGTTATACTCTTAATCTAGATGGATTTTTAAATGCAAAATAATGTTGCTATTATCAAATGCCAGTTTAATTTTGTGTTATAAATAATATATATTGTACTTCAGGTAATCTAGGCTAGAATTAATGAGATAAGAAAGATGACTTGATGATTGCATTGTATCAGATGTGAAACGATTCATTGTATCTATTTAACAATAAATATACATCTGATTCCTCCAAAACAATTATGTTTGATGACATTTAGTTATATTTGTATCTGCTTGCATTTGCAAAGTTCACTATTCATGGAAAGTTATGTCTGTTGTTTCAGATTCGGTGTCAAAATTGCTTCTGCAGTAGCTGAGGAAATAGAACTACCTTTTGTGACAGCAAAGAACAAGTTTGAAGATCTGGTTAGTTGTTATGTTCACAGTCAACACTTGAAACTGTCAATAGAGATTGGAGGTTCCATAAATTCAGTTTCTTCATTTGTGTAATTCTGTTTTTTTACTTGAGTAGACAGCTCATGATGCTTTTGTTGAAAGTAGTGGTGTTGTAAACACGGTTTCTATTTCTCTTATGAAGATAGCAAATGGCATACGATTGTTAGGAAGTTCAGTACTACATAATCTAATATTTAGCCTGTTTAGATTGTTTCTATTTTCTAATCATATGATCGGTGTCCATCGATGTGACTTGGTGAAATTGTCCTACCAGAAAATGAGCCTAGCACTACAAGAAAACGATAAACTTCCGTCGGCCAAATTAACTTCCGTCGGCTTTTGGGAAAGCCGACGGAAGTTAAGTTAACTTCCGTCGGCTTCTGACAGTGGCCGACGGAAGTTAGCGGGGATTTTTCCGCGGCCAATCGGATCCCCCTAACTTCCGTCGGCCAGCATTAAAGCCGACGGAAGTTAGGGAATTTATTCCCCAACCGCGCGCGCGTACTTGAAACCGTCGTCGCCCGTCATCGTCGCCCGTCGCCGCCCGTCAATCAAGTAAGTACGCCACATTGCATGTACATTCTATCTATGTCTGTTTATGTTTACGCTAATTGTAATGATGTAATAGTTGAATATATGCTTGTTTGGTCATGACATGATTTCTATCCTTGTTTGGACAGTTCACATGGTATGATCGAACAATTTTTCTTTTGGTGCTGTTGTAAGATGTCTCACCTTTTCATACCATGATTTGAACAAATATTGCATGATATGGTAATGATTATTTTCATGCAAAAATTAGACCAAACTTTATGTTATATTAGATACAAAGATAATTGAACTAGCTGTAGAAATAACTTAGCTAAAAATGTATGATAGGTGGATAGCATGAATGGTGGAAAATGTGGAATCGGAAAGTGTTTAATTGCCCATGGACTTCGCCGATTGGAATAATTATAGTACAAGAGTAGTGTGTGAGATTTTTGTTGATCAAGTAGTTGTGCATAACTGTCTAAATACGTATTTAAACATAACGGGATATGAAATGGTTATCGAAACTGCAAGGACCGGTCTTAGGTAAACCAAGCGTCAAGTTGAAAACAAATGGGACAAACTTAGGATTGAATACAGTTGTTGGAAGAAGTTAGCTAACTTCCGTCTCCTCGCTTCCGTCGGCCAAAAGCCGACGGAAGTTAGCTTCTTCCGTCGGGAAAGGGCTAACTTCCGTTGGCTTTGGCCGACGGAAGTTGCCTGTTTTGTTGAAGACAAGTTCTGCAACTACTACTGTGATGGATTGTTATTATTTTTAATGCCAGTCTCAACAAGTTTATGAATTTGTTTGAGTGTTGTTGTGAATTAATGCAATTGCTAATTCAACAATGGTCAGTATATATAGTGGTAGAACTAGCTTCTTGTATTTTTTTCGTATGCAATTTTTTATTTGACACCAACGTAGATAGTGTAACGAAACCTATGCGTCACCCATTTCGGACCAACATGTCTCACACGTGTCATGCGTGTGAGATGTGTAGGTCCAAAATTGTCCCTTTTTGGACAGCCTCAGAGTGGGCGACAGAGCGTGGTTTTATGATGAGTCATGAGTCCGAATGGGATTTCAGTAACATAACCTTGTTGTTCTCCATTGCACCACTATCAGGCGTGCAATTGGAGAACAGCGGGGTTATGCTGCTGAAATTTCGTTCGGACTCATGGCTCGTCATAAATACCACGTTTTGTCGGTCACTCTTGGGTGGGTTTAGGACCTATCTTTTCCTATAGACCATGGTTGTCACGGCATCGCCTGCACCGACTAGGCGTCCAGGCGGTCACCGCCGGACGCCATGGTGAATCGCCTCGCCTGGGTGGAGTTAGGCGCCCGCCTAGAGCTTCTAGGCGTCGCCCTTGGCGCCTAGGCGATCGCCAGGCGTGTCTGGGCGGGCGCCTAGGGTCCGTGGTAGTGTCTAAGGTGTGGCACAGGCCTTTCGGTTAACCCTGTTCCCTTGCGTCGCGGGCTCTGCTTCCCCTTACGTCGCCGGCCGCCCGGCCGCCTCTGCTTCCCCTCCGTTGTCCGGAGGCGAAGGCGGGGGGTGGCCAGGGTGTGTGTATGTTGCGAGCCCTTTTATAGCAGCCAGTGCGTGAATCTTCTTGATTGAATGAATGTTTTGCATATAGAATGGCTAAGGACGATCGACGGTGGATGTATAGTGGTTGGATGAAAAGTGGAGCTCACACGAGGGAGTGGGTAATCAACGCTGAGAAATTTGTTGATCGTGCATTCACTTTGACAACAAACACTGGCGTGAGGTGCTCATGCATGAAGTGCAGAAATTCTCGTTGGCAAGACAAGAGGACGTTGTCATTGCATATTTGCAAATATGGTTTCGTGCCAGGTTATGAAGTTTGGTCTTTTCACGGCGAGACAGGCCGTGAAAAAACGGTATTAGTAGTGGAAGAAGAAGATGATAGCGTTGCTGACGATAGGATGGATGAGATGGTTGATGCTATACGACCGGAGTTTGAATGAAACCCCGAGGATCCTCCAACACCGGAGGTTCAAAAGTTTTTCGACATCCTTCGAGCTTCAGAAGAGCCATTGCATGAGCACACCACCGTAAGCGTTCTCGCTTTCGTGACTCGTATTATGGCTATTAAGTCAAAGTTTGCATTTTCAAACAATTGTTATAAGGAGCTCTTGAATCTGATCAGCGATATCCTTCCTAAGAACCATAAGGTGCCGAAAGACATGTACCAGTCAAAGAAAATGCTTTCTGCTCTCGGTATGGAGTATGAGAAGATTGATGTGTGCCGAGATAATTGTATGTTGTTCTGGAAAGAACATAGTAATGAGGTGAAATGCTTAAAATGTGGTAAACCGAGATTCGTAGAGGTCGTAAATGAAAACAGAGAGAAGGTGACGACAGAGGTTGCTCATAAGCAACTTCGTTACATGCCTCTAACACCTTGGGTGAAACGATTGTTTCTCTCAAAGAAAACCGCTAGACATATGCGATGGCATAAAGAAGGTGTACGTGAGAATAATCAAGTAATGGTGCACCCATCTGATGGTGTGGCATGGAAGGCTCTAGATGATTTTGATGCAGACTTTGCTAGTGATGCAAGGAATGTTCGCATCGGGTTGGCAACTGATGGATTCACGCCTTTCAATGTAACGACATCGTCGTACTCTTGTTGGCCTGTGTTTGCTATTCCATACAACCTTCCACCTTCGTTTTGTATGAAATATGAATTTATGTTCCTGTGTCTCATTATACCCGGTCCAGATCATCCTGGAACACGACTAAATGTGATGCTGAAGCCCTTAATTGAAGAGTTGAAACAATTGTGGAAAGGAGTTGAAGCATATGACTATGACCAGAAACAAAAATTCAATCTTCGAGTTGCGTATCTGTGGTCGGTCCACGATTTTCCGGCATACGATATTTTTTCTGGTTGGAGTTGTCATGGAAGGTTGACATGCCCGATATGTGCGAAGGACACAGATTGTTTCCGTCTGAACTTCGGGGGAAAGATTTGTTACTTTGATTGCCATAGATGCTTTTTGCCCTTGAATCACCCATTTAGGTTACAGAGGAACAATTTCAAGAAGGACAACATTGTTGTAAAGGGACCACCAAGGCGTTTAAATGGTAGAGAAATCGCTGATATGTTGAATGAGTTGGTCCTTAATGAAAATGAGGATGGATTTGTAGGATTCGGAACCGAACATAATTGGACCCACATATGTGGCTTATGGGAACTGCCGTATGTCAAATCACTAATTCTGATGCACAACATTGACGTTATGCATCAGGAACGTAATGTTGGTGAAAGCATTATAAGTACATGTATGGATTTTACTGACAGGACAAAAGATAATGTAAAGGCGAGAAGAGATTTAGCTGAGATTTGTAATCGACCAACCCTTGAGTTGACGAATAGTGGTGGCAAGCCACGTGCCCCATTTTGTTTTAAACCTAAAGAAAAAAACAAAGTAATGAGGTGGTTGAAAAATTTGAAATTCCCAGATGGTTACGCCACGGGATTTAGAAGAGTTGTGAACTTGAAGACAGGGAAATTAAATGGATTGAAAAGTCACGATTACCACATAATAATGGAAAGACTCCTTCCTGTAATGTTTCGCAGGTACCTGAATGATGATGTGTGGAAGGCGTTAGCTGAGCTGAGCCATTTTTATAGACAACTTTGTGCGAAAGAAATTAAGAAAGATATGATGGAGATGCTAGAGAAAGAGATCCCGGTGCTTTTATGTAAACTGGAAAAAATATTCCCTCCAGGGTTCTTCAATCCAATGCAACATTTACTGGTTCATCTGCCATATGAAGCTAAGGTAGGTGGCCCTGTGCAATATAGGTGGATGTATCATATTGAGAGGTCCCTAAAGAAGCTTAGAGCGATGGTTGGTAATAAGGCCAGAGTTGAAGGTTGCATCACAGAAGAATTTAAATTGAAAGAGATAGCATACTTCACTAGTGTATACTTCGCTGAGCATCACAATGTCAACACACCTGCTACACGGTACCATATGGATGAAGACCATCCTTGTAGTGATCTCCAAATATTTGGGTGGAAGGGCATAACTGTTGGTGTCTCCACGACATATTATGTAACTCAGGAAGAACGAACAAATGCCTTGCTCTACATGTACTCAAATATGGAAGAGATGGAACAATATTTCGCGTAAGTGATTCTTTTTAGTTTTATATTTAACCTCCAAATTTTATACCCGTTTGTTTACCTATTCGTTACAATGACAGTATGTTTGATTCGAAATACTTGACGTCTGGTCGTCAACCAACGGAGAAGCAATTAGATAAATTGCGTCGAGAAGGAGTAAATGGCGGGCCTAGTTTCCTCACTTGGTTCAGAGAACATGTAAATCCTTACCTTTTGTGACACGTATTATTTTAGTCTACTAGGTTAATTATTTGATAATCTCATATGATTTGCAGTGTGTGCTCGCTGACAATGTACATATAGACTTGCGACAGCTCTCTTACGGGAGTATTAGTGCCAAAAGTTACGGTCGCTATGATGTTAATGGTTTCCGCTTTCGTTCAACTATTTTTGAAGCATATCGACCTCTAGCGGCAACAACTAATACTAGAGTTGTTACAAGGGTCGTTGATGGACAAGGACATGAAACTATGTATTATGGAATCATCAAAAATATAATCGAGTACAAATTTGCCGGGAATAAGGAGATTAAAGTAGTCTTCTTCGATTGTGATTGGTTCGACCCTAAAACATGGTACTCGTGAAAACCAATTTGGGATGGTTGAAGTCAAACACGCGGAATGATTATCTGGTTGCGACAATTTTGTCCTTGCTCACCAAGTCGAGCAGGTGTATTATATGCCCTACCCATGTGAAAAACTAAGTGCTTGGTGGGTAGTCTACAAAGTGAATCCTCGGGAACGTCTACACACCCCTAGTGATGGCGCTTATCAATTGGAGGTTGAAGAGGTCGATGAGGTTTACCAAGATGATGAATTGCTGACTTCATTTAATGTAGAGTCAGAATCGTCGACAGATTCTTTTCTCGGCGATTCTAATGATGTGGCAGTTCCCGAGAAAAGGAAACACCAACATAAGAAGAAAAAAGTAACATGGCGTGCTTTGGGGAGAAAAGGACAAATTGATCCTGATTTTGATGATAATTGACAAGTAATTGTTTTCATACATGCATATGCAATACACTTCATATTACATGTTTTTTCATATGTACAAACCTTCTTTACTAATAAATGTTTGTTTGTACTTATTTTGAATAGGATGTCGAAAAAGGTGAGGAGTGTCACGAGAAAGCTCTTCCGCTTGGGGAGTTCATCGGCGAGTACTCCGGCGAGTACACCGATGAGTCAGGAGGACACCCTATTCCAGGGTAGTTCCTCTTCGTCAAACAGACGTCGTCAAGAGCAGCTCCTGAGATGCATAGATCCGACATTAATTGGTCGGCCTATTGCATTTCAACTAGAAGATGAGGTAACTTTCAGATTGTTTTTTATGCTAGTTATAAACTATTACTAATTGTTTCAATACTGTTTTGTAGGAGGAAGAACACTTGGAGAGTGCGGGTCACGAGGATCATCCGGTGGGTGGGGGGCAGGAGGGGGATGTCCCAGAGTGTGCGGCACAGAGGGATGACCCAGAGGGTGTGGGGAAGGGGGATGACCCGGAGGGTGCGGGGCAGGGGGATCTCCCGGAGGGTGCGGGTCAGGAGGAAGGTGCTGAGGCTGTCGGCGGGTCCTTAGTATCTTTCAGGACGAGCCACCTGGTCGCCCCACCAGTAGTCTCTTCCGGTGGAGCCAAGATCGAGATTACGCTTGTAGGTGACGGGTAAGTGTAATACTCTTCTGTTGTTTTGCTTTTTTTCTTCAAAAAATTTCTTTCACTAAATTGACTTTATTTATTATGTATTTCTAGATCTTGGATTGACTCTCGGTTTGACTGGCACTTCGAGGGTCAGGCAGGTTAACCAGATATTGGGTAACCTGTGTCGTCTGCACTACCCAGGGTGCTGACAATGCCGACCGGTGAGCGGGTTCTATGCCAGACATGGGACTAGTACCGGTTTGCTCCTGACGGGCGCCACGGAACTGCTCAGGGGGCGGTGTCTCATGACTTCTGGGTATGCAAGTGTTTTTTCAATCTTCTTTTAGGCTTTTCGAGTTACAACACTTTACTAATCATTACTTTTGCAGTTACGCTTTTGCTTGCCAGAAGTCGGCAATCACCATAACCATGCACTTCAAGTCTTCAACAACAATGCACATAAGGTGGTGAAGGACGCCATTTCGTATGCCCGCATTCAAGCGAACAATGCTTACTACAAGGAGAAGCTAGGGCAACGAATGAGCAAGGCGACGGGCTCATCGTCAATCTATTTGACTGAAGAAGAATACCGTTTGGTAAACAATTCTAATTTTTAAATCTTCGATTGTTCAGATTTGTTGTCATATAATACAAATAGCATCTCTGTTCAGGTGAGGATTCTGTAGTTTGCAAACCGCGAGGACGCATATTTTGAATTCAGCAAAATTTGGTCTTCAGCCGCATTTAAGAAGACTTCCGAGCAGAAAAGACAATGTCGCGGGACGGATCCGAAGCACAGATATGGTGCCGACAGACATATTCGCCACGCTAAACGCTTGGTAAGACCTCCTTCTGTCACTCTCTAGCTATAGATACATTGTAATGCAACTAACTCATTTCTAATGTACAGGAAGCTAAATCTGGCAACGTGCCAAGTGATATAGAGGTGTATACCTCTGGTCACAAAGGAAGCGATCCTACATAGCCAGATGTCTTGTGTAGCCAGACAGCCACGGACCATTTGGTGAGATGTTATTAAGAGTTTACGTAATTTCATTTTTCTGCGTCTAGCTAATCGGACATGTTTTTTGCAGGCGCAGTATGGTGAACACATGGTTCGACTCCATGGAGAGGACTATGATTGGCGGAGAGAACCTGTCGACCAAATGGCCGTGTACTCCAGCGGAGGTGGCAAAAGCCATGGACGGTGAGACAGTGTTTTTATTAATGTTTTGTGTATGGTATTGTGATGGTAACTAACTCATTCAATGTTGCAGGTACTCCATGTTCAATGGAGTTATTGACTCGAGAGCGGTGAGAGCTCAGAAGTCACCTCAGTCGTCGCAGAGCTCCGTCGGAGTTGGCTCCAGCCGTCGTCGCTCTTCAGAAACCCCGGAGGTGGATCGGGTGAGGGAGGAAATGAGGCAGGAAATGAGGCGGCGCGACGAGTACTATGCCGCCTGCTTAGCACAACAGCAGGCGATGATCCAACTAAGTTTAGTTTGGAGTGTTGTAGTTAAAAAGTATTCAGAAATAGGTTTAGAACTAACTGATCACATTACAACATGTGTAGCAACTAGCCCAGCAGCATGGTGGATTTGACATGTCCAATTTCCAACCATTACCTCCCCCGCCACCACCATTATATTCTACATCACCTGAGGTACCTCCTGACATATCATTACTTCAGATACTTAAGTTAGTGTTTAGAAGAGTAGTTGAGTTAATTCGTTCTCTAATTTTGTCTATTTCTTCAGACTTTCCGTACGCCTGGCCAGGATGGAGCCTCTCGGGCAAATGTGGATGAAGCGGGAGGAAGCGGCGGCACCCACGACCCAAATGTGGGTGAAGCGGGAGGCAGCGGCGGCACCCACGACCCAAATGTGGGCGATCAGTGAGTATATGGACAAATATGACTTTGTATGTGGCTCTCGCTGTGTTTTGTGAATTTGTATGTGAATTTGGATGTGATATGTGAATTCAGATGTGTACTGTGATTTTGGATGTGAATTCAGTTATATTATGTGATTTTGGATGTGATGTGTGAAGTGTGGATGTGAATTTGGATGTGAGATGTGATTTTGGATGTTATATGTGAAGTTTGAATGTGATTTTGGATGTGAAATGTGAATTTGGATGTGTATTGTGAATGTGACTGAAATTGTGGTTGGATGTGAGTGTGAGTAGGGGAACCAGGAAAAAAAATACCAGCTAACTTCCGTCGTCTTTTACCATAGCCGACGGAAGTTGGCTGGTTTCGGCCACGTGGGCAGAAAGGCTAACTTCCGTCGGCTAGGGCCAAAGACGACGGAAGTTAGCTGCCCCTAACTTCCATCGGCCAGGCTGGCCGACGGAAGTTAGCGCCCCCTGCTGACGTGGCAGAGTTCGGCGCTAACTTCCGTCGGCCACGTGAAGCCGACGGAAGTTAACTAACTTCCGTCGGCGGCCGACGGAAGTTAGCTAACTTCCGTCGCCTCGCTTCCGTCGGCCAAAGGCCGACGGAAGTTAGCGTTTTGACGACGGAAGTTAGCTTCTTCCGTCGGGAAAGGGCTAACTTCCGTCGGCTTTGGCCGACGGAAGTTGCCTGGATTATTGTAGTGTAGGAGCATCATTATGCCTGTAAGCAATCTATTGTTATATTAATTTGGTTGTTTTTGTTCCTCAGTTAAACATTGTTTTATTGTCAAGCTTTGCTTTTTAACTACTTCTGTCAAAAAGTTAATCTATCCTACTATATAATTGATTAAGTTGAGTGTCCACTTACTCACTCATTCGTGCAATCTTTTTTTGAAAGCAAGCGGGAGATCCGCGTGATGCATTGATTAGAAGATGTAAATTACAAGAGTGAAAACACGAATGAAGAAACAGTACTCTGAAAACAACAAGACCACAACCCACGAAAAACTCCAACAGGCAGAAAAAAGAACCCCACAAGGAGTGCCAATTTAATTTTGCTCAAGCCTAAGGAGTCATCAGACAGCCAAAAAGAGTACTGTAGCCATGTAGAGCACTAGCCAAGCCTCATAGATTTATTCAGGTCATCGAAATCAGAAGAAGTCCGTTGAGCGATGGTCCAAATTGACTCAGAAGTGTCGGAGAAAACACGTCGATTACGCTCTTTCCATACGTTCCACCAAGTGTACATAAAAAGCACACTAATCATCTTGCCATGGTTTTTATCCAGAAGTTTGTAGTAATCGTGCCACGAAACTTTGTACTCCCTATCTGGAAGTGGGCACAAGATTCCAGTTAAGCGTCGTAAATAAATCATCTGTAGCCATACATATTTTGTAAAAGGACATCCAAAAACTATATGATTGGGAGTTTCCAATCCTATTATGCATAAAGCACAAAAGGGGTTGCAAGGCCACCCCCTCTTAAGAAGGTTGTTAGCCGTGAGAACCTTTTCCTTGAGCAAAGTCCAAGTGAAAATTTTGCATTTCATTTCAGCCATACCTTTCCAAAGTTCATTTCTAATGATTGGATGAGTGTGACCTAAGAATTGAATCTTATAGGCCGATTTGACGGTAAACACTCCATTTGCTATCCAACACCAACTGATCTGATCTTGCCTTTCCTGTTGAAGAACGGCATCTTTAATTATCTCTGTTATACTGATATATTGTTCCAACTGTTGTACAGAGGACATTGTTCTAATTCCTTGAATCCAGGAGCTGTTCTCCAAAGCTTTCTTGATTGAGATCGTTTTACTTGTACTAATTTTGAACAACTGAGGCTCTATCAAGGCCAATGGTTGTGAGCCAATCCATCTGTCTTGCCAGAAATTCACTCTCTCTCCATTCCCCATATGAATAACAATAGATGCATTGAACAAATCATTTTCTTTTGGAGAACAAGATACTGGTAGTTGTGTCCAAGGTCTGTGAAGATCCTTCCATCTTAGCCACAACCACCGGAGCCTGAGAGCCCTACACATAGCTTCTAAGTTTAAAATTTCGAGGCCTCGTAGATGTCTTGGCAAGCAAGTAGTACGCCAGTTCACCAGGTAGACGCCTTTTCTTGTTGCTTGTGAGTCTCCTCGAATTTTATCTATTTGCTTTCTCAGCCATTTATGTTCTGGGAAGACCGCTAGGTGAAACAAGGGAATCACGGATAGGCGGGCTTGAATCAAAGTTAATCTCCCACATTTGGTTAAGAAGGCTTTCTTCCAATCGGCAAGCTTATTGGATGTTTTTTCAATTAAACTCTGGAACTGAGCTTTTTGGACCCTTCCAATGTGAAGTGGTAAACCCAAATATTTGTAAGGGAAAGGACCTTGGTTAGCTGGGAAAATGCGATGCAAATATTGTAGGTCAACCCCATCATAGCAGATAGGGTCAACATGTGTCATAGAAATATTTATTTTTGGCTCGGATGCGTTACCACAGACATCAAGGATCACATTCATGCAGTTCAGTTCCCTTGGGCAGGCATTTATGAATAGCCAAACATCATCTGCATAAAAAGAAGCTCTTCTTATAATCCCGCTTGATCCTAACGGAAGCAGATACCCAATCCTTTCAGCATGTGCGATCAATTTTTGCAGAGGATCTAAATCAAGCACGAATAACAATGGTGATAAAGGGTCTCCTTGCCTAACCCCTTTACCATGCTTGAATGATAGTCCCAGCCTACCATTAAGAATGATCACAGAGGATGAAGAGGCCATAAGCTGACAAATCCAATTTTTCCAGCTCTCACCAAAACCTCTGTGATGTAGAACTTCCATAAAATAAGCCCAATTAATTGAGTCGAAGGCTTTCGATATATCCAATTTAATAAACAATGATGGGATCTTTCATTTAAGCTGTCTAATACTGTTTTGCACTAGAAGGAAGTTTTCATGCAGGCTTATTTTCTTTATAAATGTCGATTGGTTATTGTCAATAAGAGTTGTCATGTGAGGTGCTAAACATGATGCCAGAAGCTTTGTAACTATTTTAGCGAAACTGTGCATGAGACTTATAGGCCTGAAATCCGAAGGTTTTTCTGCAGCTGCTACTTTAGGTAGAAGAACAAAATGAGCTGTGTTGAGCCTATCTATATACACTACTTCAAACTGTCACTGTAGTGGCGTTGGGCAAAACCACTGTAGTGGCGGGCCATTAGATGCCCGCCACTAGAGTTGCTGGTGCTGACGGCAGCACCAGCGCCCGCCACTATTGCTGGTAAAGTAGTGGCGGTCGGTGATGACGTCAGCCCGGACCGCCACTAATGTACCAATAGCAGTGGCGGGCGCTGGTGCTGCCCGCCGCTGCTAAGATGGCCGCCACTAAAGTAATGATGACATCACTTGCGACCGCCACTACTATTCTAGCTATAAATGCGCAGCGTCTTCCTCCCCGAGCTCTACTGGAGTTCGCATTCAATTTTGTCCGTACAATGGCGACAAAAATCTAGATAAAGAGGGGGGAGGCTTTGTTTCCGTTTCTTTTGAAGGATTTCATTCTAGGAGGTAAATCCATGCCGAATCTCACATTTATTTTGTATTTAATCATGTATACAATGAGTTATTAGCATTTTTCTAATTTAGGGTTTGTGAATAGAAATTTTCAAATAATGTTCCATTTACGGTGTTACCTTCTCCCAAATGAACAAATATGACCCTCCTCACAATTATTCATCACTTGTATATTGATTTACGTCATTTTAATCTCTTTTTTAATTTGATTTATGATTATAGATCTAGAGTTATGTTGTTTGGAGAGAGAGAGAAACCAATATAGTTAATTTATTTAATAATTTTTTCTGCTTAATAAGTAGTTTTAATTAAAGCATTGAGGATTTTTAATTAATGTTGTTATGAGCGATAATAAATCAATATATTTTCAATTTGTAAATTACTAAAATTAACAATAATGATTTTATTAATATTTTTTCAAATAATATATGTTTTAGATGGAGCACAGGTCCTGGATGTACTCGTCCAACGACGGAGATGTGGTGGCATATTTTAACAGAGTAACTGAATTTACTGAAGCTGCCGCACAATATGCTTCCCGTCAGAGTGAAGAGGCAATATATTGTCCTTGTAAAGTTTGTAAAAACGAAGCGATGTATCCGTGTTCTGATCGTGAAACCATACGATTTCACTTGTTGAAAAATGGTTTCGTGAAGAACTATTATATATGGACGAAACACGGTGAGATGGGCCAAAATCCTCCTGAAGATTTTGATGTGCCGCAAGATGCTCATCAACATAGAAGAGGTTGTGATCATACATCCGACATAACACATGATGATGTTGATCAACATGATGATGATGACGCCTTTGATGTGGAGGAACTGATGCGAAATGTTGCGCCTGAGGTGTTGTTGCAGAGAACTACAACCAAAGGATACGATAACTTTGAAGCACTTGACAAAGCATCAAAAAACCTTCTTTACGAGGAACGCCACGGATGCGATAAGCAGTATACTGTGTTGTACACAATTCTTGAGCTTATGAAACTGAAGGCCAGCAATGGATGGTCTGACACCAGTTTTTCAGATCTTTTACAACTCCTAAAAAAGGTTTTGCCAAAACCCAATGGTTTACCATCTGATACGTACCAAGCAAAGAAGATGATTTGTCCGTTGACTTTGGGCGTTCAGAAGATTCATGCATGCCCGAACCACTGTATCCTATATCGAAAAGAGTATGGATTGTTAGAGAGATGTCCGTAGTGCAACGCGAGTCGATACAAACGTCCAAATGACTGTGTGGAGGACTACAATGACCACCAGAAGAAGAATAATAAGAGGTTGCAGAAGAGGAATAAAAATGTTATTGAAGACCATCCTGGAAAAAAGATGGAGAGGAATGTTCCGGCCTTAGTAATGTGGTACCTACCGGTGATTGATGGCTTGAAACGTATGTTCTCTAATCCTAGAGATGCTGAACTATTAATCTGGCATTTCGCTGGGCGAAAGAAGGACGGAAAACTTCGGCACCCTGCGGATGCTAGGCAGTGGAAATCATTTGACTTGGCCCATCCAGATTTCTCGGACGATCCTAGAAATATCAGGATGGGACTTAGCACGGATGGAATGAATCCCTTCGGTGAGATGAGGAACCCACATAGTACGTGGCCAGTCTTTCTATGCTTGTTCAACATTCCATCATGGTTGTGCCATAAAAGAAAATACCTTATGCTCACTACTCTAATTTCTGGTCCAAAACAACCTGGCAATGACATTGATATCTTTCTAGAACCTTTGATGGAGGATATGAAACGTCTATGGGAACATGGCGTCTGTGTGTGGGATGAGCACAAGAAAGAGCACTTCAATCTAAGAGCCATAATCTTTTGCACCATAGCTGACAACCCAGGACGCATGTCCCTAACAGGACAGGTTAAAGGAAAGACAGCATGTGTAGTGTGTGTGGACCAGACAGAATCTATGCATCTTCCATCATTCGTTAAGACGATATATATGCGACACCGCAGATTTTTACCAAAAAACCACAAATATCGAAGAAATAGGAACCATTTCGACGGTACAATCGAGCTTGGACAGCCTCCACGAAATCGAGATGGCAAATTTCTATTCGAAATGGTAAAGAATATCAAAGTTGTTTTCGGAAAGAAGAGGAAGAAATCTGAAAAAATTTCAAAGGACGCTCCATTTAAAAAGCAGTCGATCTTCTTTAGATATTTGCCCTATTGGAAGGAGTTGGAGATTGGTCATGCTATCGATACAATGCACGTTGAGAAGAATGTCTTCGAAAGCACTATCGGTATTTTGTTAGACATACCGGGCAAATCAAAAGATGGACTCAAAGTACGAAGGGACCTTCAAACTCTCGGAATTAGACCCGAGCTTCACCCACAGGAAAGGGCCAATGGAAAATTTTTCCTTCCGGCTGCTAGCTATAACCTCACAATTGACGAGAAAAGATCAATCTGCAGGTGTCTACATGGAATTAGAGTTCCAACAGGATTCTCAACTGAATATAAAGAATATTGTCTCCGTAGCAGATTTGAGGATGAGCGGCTACAACACTCATGATTGTCATGTTATGCTTGGGCTATTCCTCGCCATCGCAGTAAGAGGAGTCAAACATTCATTTCTGAAGATGGTGATAACACGCATGTGTCACTTCTTCAATGTCATATCAAAGAAGGTGATCGACACTGAAGAGTTAAATGAATTACGTAAACAAATGAGGGAGACTATGTGTCAGCTTGAGATGTGCTTTCCTCCTTCATATTTTGATATTATGGAGCACTATATGATACATATAGCAGACCAAATCTTTGTTCTCGGTCCAACGTACCTGCACAATATGTATGCGTACGAGCGTCTAATGGTTATCTTCAAGGGTTACGTACGAAATCGTGCTTATCCAGAGGGTTCCATGATAGAGGGCTACACGACTGAGGAAGTCATTGAGTGCTATGCAGATTACATAAGAGATGGAAGACCAATAGGAGTTCCCATGTCGCGGCACCATGGAAGACTCACCGGTAAAGGAACTAAAGGCAGGAAAATCATACGAGACAATAGTTATCAAAGAATAAGAGAATCACATTACAGTGTAATGCATCAGTTGGCGATTATGAGACCATATGTTGAACAACACCTACAAGAGCTTCGTGAAAAGAATGAAGATCACGATGAACAATGGATTATGAAAGAACACAAAATCTATTTCACATCATGGCTGAGGGATCTAAACCTTTCGATCGGAGAAACCGACGAAGAGATGATGATAAATAAATTGTCTTACGGTCCATTGAGCATGGTTAAAACATGGCAAGCGTATGACATCAATGGTTTCACATTCTATACCAAAGCAAAGGATCAAAGGAGTCAGCGCCAAAATAGTGGTGTCAGAGGAGAAGCAGAAGATAGCACTGGACAAAAGAATGCTTACTATGGATACATCGAAGAAATAGGGGAACTTAACTACGGGAACTCTATAGAAATCCCTGTATTTAAGTGTCAGTGGGTGAGACATCCAGAAGGTGTGGAGGTGGATGATTACGGGTTTACGATAGTTGACCTTAATAAGGTGGCTTATAAAGATGACCCTTGGATACTCGCTCAATCCGTGGCACAAGTATTTTACATACTTGATCCTAAAGATGAGAAAAAATACATCGTTGCTCCAGGAAAACAAAGAATTGTTGGAGTTGATGGAGTCGAAGACGAAGAAGAATACAATCAGTTTGATGAGGTGCCGTTTTTCGTTGACATATCAAGGATCAATGTGGTTGAAGCAAAACTGTCATTTGGCAGTGTGATTCCTTATCTACGCACCAATGGCGATGGAAAATTAGTTCAAGGCTAGATCATTTATGTTTAGTTGTAAAATCAATTATGTCATTTATTATTAAAACATTTTCAAGATCAAATGAGGATTGAGTGTTGTGAATTATTTCATGTCTTGTAGTTCAAATTGAACTTTTTTTGACTTTGATCATAAAAACACACTTAATGAAATAAAAACAGTAAACTAAGGGAGAAAAAGTAAAGTGAGGCAGAATAATACCAATTTTTTAAATTTGATAAGTTATGATGTATTTTTATTGTTAAAAAAATCAAGTTCAAACTAGAATTTAATTATGAATAAAAAAGTCATGAAAATTAGAATAGAAATGTAAAAAAAATGTTTGGATGCTAGCAGCAAGGTTCGAACCTCAAACCGCCTACAGGCAGCAAGGTTCGAACCTCGAACCGCATGGCACCAAAGCAACCCCCGCACCACTGCGCTACTAAGTCTTTCTCGACTTGAGTGGCAACGTATGCTAGATAACCCCATCAACGGCGGATTAGTAGTGGCGGGCATGATGACGTCACCAGCCCGCCACCGCTATCCTTTTAGTAGTGGCGGGCATGCTGACGTCATCATGCCCGCCACTACTAAGACACCTATATATACTTTCCACTCCCGCCGTCCGAAAACCTAGTTTCATTTTCTAAACCCTAAACTCGCCCCCCTCCTCCCGTCGCCGCCGTCGATGTCCCGAAGCACGTCGCCGCTGCCCTCCGCCCGTCGCCGCCTTCCTCGGAGCCCGTCGGCGCCGCCCGTCGTCGCCGCCATCCAGTCGATCAGTAAATAATTATTAACCTACTTCTTTGGTCTTATTTTATTCGAGCTTAGGGTTAAAATGATGGAGGATTGTTATATTAATTTATGCGTGGTAATATAATTTAGTATAATATTACTAGTAGAATGCACTATAACAATAATGTTTTTTAATCTACTGTAAAAAATTTCTGAGAAAAAAATTTCCACTATAACAATAATTTTTTTTAATGTACTATAAAAAATTTCTGAGAAAACAAATTCCACTATAACAATAATGTTTTTTAATGTACTATAATATTACTAGCTTAGGGTTTTTTAATGTTATATCAATGTGACAAAAAAAATGCAGATGGCTCCTCCTAAGATTGAACCAACAAACAGTCGATCCTCAGACTCTACATCAAGTGGCGTGTGTGAGGTTTGCAAATGCGGTAAACATAAGGTACATGATGGTATAGTTTGCAGTTGTTTGGCGAAGAAAGTGATTCTCATAATGGACTCCGACTCGGAGGACGACTCGCGATCGCCGCAACCAGATAGGGTAAGTGTTGGGAAGAATGATGAGACAACCGGTGGTAGAGGGAAACATGCCGAGGCTAGCGGTGGAAAAGGGAAGCATGTAGAGCAATGCGGCAGCAAGAGCAGGAAGGAGGCAAGATCCTCTTTTTATGCAAATTTTATATTTTTATCATCCAATTCAATCATTGATAATAAGTTGTTCTCACTATCACCGCCGCGTGTATTTTTTTGTTCAGGAACATGGAGAGCAGTTCAGACTGCCTGATGATGCCGATTTGGTTGAGGATTGGCAAGTTGAGGCTTTTAATCTGATTAACCAGAAATAGGTTGGGTTTGTGCCGATTTGGGTTTGACCAGTAGTGCGTTTCGATGTGTAAGCTGGTTTCCCCAGCCTGGACTTGTGTTTGTTTACTTGCTTTCAAATAAACATGATATGTCAAGCGAGCCCCCGCACCACCGCGCTACAAAGTCTCGATCATATAGTAACAACATGTAATAAAAACACATTTAATGAAAATAAAATCAGTAAACTAATTAAGGGAGAAAAATATCAGTTTTTGCAATTAGATAAGTTATGATGTATTTTTATTGTTAAAAAATCAAGTTCAAACTAGAATTTAAACATGAACAAAAAAGTCATGAAAATGTAAAAAAAATGTTTGGATGCTAATAAAAACACACTTAATGAAAATAAAAACAGTAAACTAATTAAGGGAGAAAAATATCAGTTTTTGCAATTAGATAAGTTATGATGTATTTTTATTGTTAAAAAATCAAGTTCAAACTAGAATTTAAACATGAACAAAAAAGTCATGAAAATGTAAAAAAAAATGTTTGGATGCTAGCAGCAAGGTTCGAACCTCAAACCGCCGGCAGGCAGCAAGGTTCGAACCTCGAACCGCATGGCACCAAAGCAACCCCCGCACCACTGCGCTACTAAGTCTTTCTCGACTTGAGTGGCAACGTATGCTAGATAACCCCACCAACGGCGGATTAGTAGTGGCGGGCATGATGACGTCACCAGCCCACCACCGCTATCCTTTTAGTAGTGGCGGGCATGCTGACGTCAGCATATGCCCGCCACTACTATACTTTTTTCCACCCGCCCAGACTAAACCCTAGTAGTGGCGGTCGGTGACGTCAGCGGCCCGCCACTACTATGTCTTTGCCCGCCACTACTACGATAAATATCAGTGGTGGGCAAGATGACATCAGCGTGTGCCCGCCACTGCTAATCCACCTATATAAAAGTTTCGCTCCCGCGTCTAAAACCCTAAGCCCTAATCTTCTCCTGCCAGTTACTACCGCTCCCATTGCCCGCGCCGCCACCATTGGAGCCCGTCGTTGTCGTCCGCGAAGCCCGTCGCCGCCATCTCGGAGCAGTTGGTGTCCCCGGACCCTTCACTGCCACCTCGGAGCCATCGCTGCCGTCCCCGTCCTCGACGCACGCCGCCATCCCCGTCCCGGAGCCCGCGCCGCCACCCTCGGAACCCGTTGCCGTCGTCGCCCCGAACTCCGCCGGAGCCCACGTCGCTGTCGCCAGACCCCGCGCCGCCGTCCCCGTCCCCGGTGAGTACTTTCCGGGCATCCTCTTTTTCATCCCTCAAGCATATTAACTTGTGATTCATGTGTGCTTGGTATGTGTGTGTGGATATATGAAATCACGGACATCTATGTAGACCCTTTTCTCTGAAAAAATCTTTGGTAAATTCTGAGACTGAGTAGTTGCAGCAATAATGTATATTAATTCCAATGCAAGGTTGTACTCCAATATATATTGCTACTAGATAGCTAACTGTTTTTAAATGTAGTAAATAGAGGACAGTCATGTGGAGTATATAATAAGAGCAGCTACAGTAATGGGCAGGTTGCATGTTTCAAAGTCAAGAGCTATGTATATCTAATAGAATTATTTATGGATATCTCACCGTTTGGATGCCAAATATCCACATCCAACATTTATGCCGAAATATAACTGCATGCATGCTGGAATGAGTAAATTAGGCATCTATATGTATTTTTAATGCAGAGTTGTCTGTCTGTACAACAAATAATGTTGCATATGCATTATGCAAGCAAATAGCTAGTTTCCGTAGACACAAGATCCCATGTTGTTAATGCATACAGAAAATATAGATAAGTGGAATGGTGTACGTATATCATTCTATTGAAGTGTTGTGGTTTGAGTGTTTTGATGAGGATACATGCAGAGAGATGATCTCATCTCTTGTGGTGCTCATGTGCGTAATTTGTGCGATTGATTGTTTGGTTCTGTACTGGTGGTTGTTAATATTAGGAGAAATTCATGTTATTTTTTGTTGTCTTGGATGTGGTTCCCTCTATGAGAAGTTTTATTTTCTCACGCGCTATATATTTGGATGAGTAACCATCGAAGTAGATAAACCATGATTGGTTATCATGTAATTTTGGTGAGTGTTTCTGAGTGTAACTCCAATGATTGGTTATCAATCATAGGTTTTTTATTCATTAAAATAATTCTACTTTACGGGTCTTAAAATTTTAAAAGATTTAAACCTGGGGTTTAATAATATTACATATATATGCTTGTTTACTTCATTTGAAGAGTGTTCACTAACTCCCGTGCGCCGAACTCTGCCCATTGCCACCGCTCCCGGAGCCCACGCCGCCCTCGGAGCCCGTCGTCGTCGTCCCCGAAGGCCGTCGGCGCCAAACTCCGCACGTCGCTCCCAAAGCCCACGCCACCCTCGGCTACCCTTGAAATCATTGCAAGGTGTTTAGATAATTAAGTTTGTTTAAATTCTGATTTCTTGATTAGACATAAAGATTAAATAGCAAGTTTGTGATGTACTCTTTAATTTGACTCATTGGAGCTAAATCTGTGATTAAGTTTGGAGGAGCGTTGGGTGTTTTGAAAGGGCCATCTAATTCGAAAGAATTTTGTCGAGGCGCCTATTCACCCCCCTCTAGTTCTTGAGTGAAGTCTTCTATATCTAAGTTATGCCATGAGAAATATTGCATACCACATTACCACTTTTTTAGAACAACTTTTAGAGGCCTATGATGCAAATAGTAATTGAGTTATCTCATGTATGTCATCAAGCCGTGGGACACATCCATTCCGGTCAACAACTTCTTTCTCGTGTTGCTGACAGGGAATGGATGTGCTCACGGTTCCATGGCAGCCATGAACATTTTGAAAAGCTACACAAAATATGCTGAGGCCTAAACAACACTGTGACCAGTTTACTACCGCTATTATTTCTAAGGCTACTATATACTAATCCTCAAGTTCATGCATCTGGCTGAAGGCCAACATTAGATTCTGCAATTCTTTTTAGGGGCCTATGATGCAAATTGTAATTGAGTTATCTCATGTATGTCATCAAGCCGTGGGACACATCCATTCCGGTCAACAACTTCTTCTTTCTCGTGTTGCTGACAGGGAATGGATGTGCTCACGGTTCCATGGCAGCCATGAACATATTTGAAAAACAACACAAAATATGTTGAGGCCTCAACAACACAAGAGAGAGAGAACAACACAATCTCCTAACTTGAGGATTAATATAGTAGCTTCAGAAGTAATAGCTCACTACTGTAGCCAAGAAGAGTGTTCATACATTTTCCACCTTTGACACTGTGATCAGTTTACTACTGCTATTACTTCTGAGGCTACAGTAGTAAACTGATCACAGTGTCAAAGGTGGGAAATGTATGAAAACTTTTCTTGGCTACAGTAGTCAGCTATTACTTCCGAAGTCCACTATATTAATTCTCAAGCTAGGAGATTGTGTTGTTCTCTCTCTTTAGTTTTGTTGATACCTCAGCATATTTTGTGTTGTTTTTCCCTCTAATGTTCCATGGCAACAAAATATGCTGAGGCCTCAACGACATTGTGATCAGTTTACTACCGCTATTATTTCTAAGGATACTATATACTAATCCTCAAGTTCATGCATCTGGCTGAAGGCCAACATTAGATTCTGCAATTCCTTTTAGGGGCCTATGATGCAAATTGTTATTGAGTTATCTCATGTATGTCATCAAGCCATGAGACACATCCATTCCTGTCAACAATTTCTTCTTTCTCGTGTTGCTGACAGGGAATGGATGTGTTCATGGTTCCATGGCAGCCATGAACATTTTGAAAAGCTACACAAAATATGCTGAGGCCTCAACAACATTGTGTTCAGTTTACTACTGCTATTATTTCTAAGGCTACTATATACTAATCCTCAAGTTCATGCATCCGGTTGAAGACCAATATTAAATTCTGCAATTCCTTTTAGAGGCCTATGATGCAAATTGTTATTGAGTTATCTCATGTATGTCATCAAACCATGTGACACGTCCATTCCTATCAACAACTTCTTTCTCGTGTTGCTGACAGGGAATGGGCGTGAACATGGTTCCATGGCAGACATGAACATTTTGAAAAACAACACAAAATATGCTGAGGCCTCACCAACACTAGAGAGAGAAAACAACACAACATCCTAACTTTAGGATTAATATGACATCAGACCTTTTTTGCATAACCAAAATTCTGATACATTAGCCTCTTAATATGAATAGTTTATCTATGGCGGAAGAAGGACGTTCCATCGAGGAGCTCATCTACGAGTCTCCCGCAAAAACAAATAAAGAGGGTTCATCTGAAGGATCCTCCGATAGCGAATCTTCGTACCACTCTCCGGAGAATGAACATCCAATGGAGCCTAGGAAGAAGAGAACGAGAGAAGACGCCGATGAGGATTACATTCCTGAAGCTCAAGCGGAGGTAATTATTACGTTAGTAACAAGTCAGAGCAGCTTCTAACCGAGGATTACATTCCTGAAGCTCACATTGTCTATCATCGTAGGATCGTCCAAAGCGAGGAAGCAAGCGTCGATTATTCCAAGTCGAGAAAAGAACAACTATTGTCCCAGCTATTGAGTCAGCTGAGCGAACAGATGTTGAGCCCGCTGCCACAACATCGTCTGCAAATGCGAAGAGGAGAGGGAAACGGGAGAAGAACAAGCTACATACAGCTATCTATGAGGTTGAAGAAGTGCATGTTGATGGGGCTCCAAAGAAGCCAAAAGAAATCACAGCGAAGTGGCGTAACGACTGTGGATGTCTCGCCAGGGAGCGATGTAAGATAGTTTGGAAAAATTGGAAGACTGTCCCTGAAGCTACAAAGAACGAATTGTGGCAGCATATAAAAGCGCATTATAAATTCCCGGAAGACCGCTTAGAAGACGCTAAAGCTGCCACATTGAAGACTATCGGGAAGGCTCTCCGTACATTTAGGACTAAACTGAACACACAATACCTTCAGAAAGATGAGTCGCCACTCAACGACTACGGCTTTATAACGCCAAATGAATGGAATGAATTCAAAATGCAGCATTGCTCCGAAGAAGCCAAACAAGAGAGCATAATGTTCAAAGAACTTAATAAGAAGAATAAGTTCCCCCATAAACTTGGGCCAGGTGGATATAAGGCTAAGGAGGATGAGTGGAGTAAAAAGGAGGAGGAGGACCGTGCGGCTGGGTTACCTGAACAGTTTTCAGGTGCTGATCAGCGCACTAAGAGATGGCTCCTAGGTCGAGCTAAAAAAACACCCGAGGGCCAATATATGCTCTCCGACTCACGGACTAGTGAAGTATTCCAAAAAGCACAGGAAATCGCTGAGTTGGAGAAGACTGGAAAGTTCAAGCCCGAGGGATGTAATGACCAGCTTACATCTGCTCTCGGAAACGAGGAACATCGAGGGCGCACCCGAGGTGTCTCTTCTATAGCACCCTGGAAAAATACTTTCAAGAAACAGGAGGGTGCCACATACAAGAAGCATCAAGCACGCACAGACGACGCCGCAGAGCGCCGTGCAGAGTGGGAGCGACACTTTTTTGAATTTATTAACGAGAATCCAAACATAATGCAGGCTGCAGCTGGACAAATAATTGTGCCAGAGGTACGACTCGACGTACCAAGCAGTGTTGGCTCAGTACAAGACAAATTTCCTGTAAATTATATTAAAGAGGACACACCCTGCAGCCTGCATGTACCGATAGGGCGCAAAGGGCATTCCCAAGAGGCTGCACGAGGCATTGCTATGCCTGGGGATTTATTTCACAATCGGCCTATTCCTGCTGACTATACCAAGGTTCAGGTCAATGAGATCACCAACGACAGATTTATTAATGACCCCTTGGATCTTCCAATGCCTGATGAGAGGATTGAGACAATCGGAGATGCTCTAAATAACTTTGTCCTATGGGCGAGCCGAGATATCAAATTACTGCAGACAAGTTCTCAGAGTAAATCACCTATTGTCTCATCACAATCCCCCACATATCTTTCATCTCAGGATGTGCAAAATATAGGATCATTATCACCTGTTGATGAGCGTGAAATAGAGGAAAAGGCAGAGGAAGAGCCAGTGCCCAATAAAGTGGCAGAAGTGATAGAATCGAAAGTGACTTCTGATCCTCAAGTGACAAAGCTAGTGCCAGTGCTTGAGCCCACTGATGAGCCCAACACAAATGTGCCAGAGCCAGATCAAATGCCAGTGCTAGTTCCGACTGAGCCTCAAGTGCCAGTTCCGGCTGATCCTCAAGTGCCAGTGCTAGTTGCTGCCGAGCCTGAAAAACAAGATGCATGCCCAAAGCCAGCAATCCACAAGATAACTGTTCAAGCTGGGCAGTGTTCTGCGCTGAAATCTGAGATGCATAATTTTTTTAATACTTTGGGGCAAACACGTTCTATGCCCGAAGCGGCTCCCATAAAGGCTCCAGTACAAAAGCATGCGGGCTCACTTTCTGTTGATAAGAGGACCTACGGAGACGAGGATTATATCGAATACGAACCAGGCAAACCATTATTACCCCAAGGAGTACTTAATTGTATGCCTTGGACGATGAAAACATTTCATGACTGGTACCTCAAAGCGTCTTCGTTAGGTGTAACACAAATAGAACTGACGGTTCCACAAGAAATATTCAACTGCCCAGAGTTTAAGCTTGCACTATTTTTCGACGACATCCATCGGATGTTTCGTCTGAAGCGAACCGACATCACAAGCATGATGCTCTGGTGCATGTAAGTACTTTATACTTTGTCAATACAAAGAAAAAATAAATAATGTCTTATATTGACTATTGTTTTATAACATATGCAGTTGTAATTCACGCGGTGACGAGTCTAAATTGTATGGGTACTTAAACCCGTCATTAATAAGCCAAAGTGTGCTGAACCCGACACTAAACTAGAATGATAGCAAGTACTGGACTGCGGGTAAGAAAAAATTTCAAAGAAAGATGTTCAATAAAGACGAAGACAAACTTAAGAAGAACAAAAGGAGTTGTGTCGCGTTGTATATTGCGCGGTGCATGTATCAATGGAAGGAGAGAGAAATTATATGTGGGGCATATAACTTTAAGTAAGTATACCCACTATATCCACTTAAACACGTTTTATCGATTATGAAACTAACATAATCATATATTACTTCTTTCGATAGTGATCATTGGATTGTACTTCTGATATACCCAAAAAGCGCAAGGGTTTATGTGCTCGACTTGCTCGACAAACCCAAAAAAGAATATCAAGATATATTAAATGTTATTCAGAGTGCATATAGATACTACGTGGAAAAGTTAGGTGGCCCACATGATCCACAGAGGCCGAAAGAAATGCTTATCAGAACCAACTTTCCGGTAATATTATATTTTTAAATTTGTTAATTCAATTGATAAAGCCAAACTATATATCGTTCTAACTTTGTCTATTTTGAAGTGTCACAAACAATCTCTTGGTTCCGTGCATTGTGGCTACTATACTTGTGATTTCATGAGCAATAACTTAGGAAAGTTTGGGCGGACAGTATCTGAGGATACTAAAGAAGTAAGTTGATTTCTTGTGTGTTAATCTAATATAACTTGCAGCGTATGTACTTATATTTTACGTATGCAGGCGTCAGGTCCATCAACCGTTGCCCAGAAGAGCCAACTCTCTGAATTACAAATGTACGAAATCGTATCAAGGATGTGCCGCTTCATGATGCATGAGATTCTTCATGAGCTTGGAGTATTTTTCGATCCTGAGAGTGAAGTGGCCAAGCATCCAACTCTGTATGATTGGGTCGGAAGAATGAAAAGGCGAACCAATTAAGATATGAGTTAGCCTTCCAAGAAAACATAAACTGCATGAGCATGTATTTGTGAAACAATGAATTGTGTTGATGGATGTTTATTGTGAAACATAAACCGGAAGAATGTAAACATTGTGAATTTTTGAAAATTGATGAGATTGATGGTTGTTGTGTTGATGTGTTGTTGTTGTGGATGTGTATGTGGATATGTGGATGTTTTGCTGCTGTGTATGTGGATATGTGGATGTTTTGCTGCTGTGTATGTGGATGGCTGTGTGAAGCATATAATTTATGTGTTTTGGTTTGTGGGATCACAGCATTCTGTGTTATGGCTTATACACAGCAGTGGCGGGCAGATGAGGTAGCTTGCCCGTTACTGCTGTTGACATAGTGGTGGCGGGCGTGCTGACATCATCTGCCCGCCACTGCTGTTGACATAGTGGTGGCGGGCGCGCTGACATCATCTGCCCGCCACTGATATTGATAATAGCAGTGGCGGGCCGATGAGGTCAGCGCGCCCGCCACTGCTGTTAACACAGCGGTGGCGGGCGCTCTGACCGCCACTGCTAACCAGCGATAGCAGTGGCATTAGAGCAGTGGCGGACTGGATGCCCGCCACTATAGGTCGATTTTGCCCGCCGCTACAGTGTCGCTTTGTAGTAGTGATAGTAGGAACCCGAAGATAGTAAATGGTTTATAGCCATGAGCAGGTCACCTTTGATAGTATCCCAACATTTCTTGTAGAAGTTACTATTAAACCCATCTAGCCGAGGAGCCTTATCATTTGGAAGTGATCTGATAACATTCTGCAGTTCTTCCATCGTCGCAAGATTTTCAATGTTGTCTATAAGTAACCGCCCACGATACAACACATCCCAGTTAAGTGCCACTGACCTGGGTTTCGTAGTTCCAATACTGCCCATGAAATGGTTTAGTAATATGTTTGCTTTGCTCTGTTGATCAAAGAATTTTACACCCCTTGACTCCAGATATAAAATGTAATTGTTCGATCTTCGTTTAGACATTTTTAAATGGAAGAATTTTGTATTTGCATCACCCAACTTCAACCAGCTAAGCCTTGATCGTTGATGAAAAATAATTTTTTGGATGGTAGCTAAGCCTAGCAATTGCTTTTTGATACTGGCGTAAATCTCCTTTTCCAAGCTTGTAATTCTTCTTTGTTCCATTGCCTTATCAAACAGGAAGATCACCTCTGTCGCAATATGGAACCGAATTTTGATGCTTCCCATTTTTCTCGAGCTCCACTACTTAAGATGTTTAGCCAATCTTGTCAACTTATAGTCAAACTACCGAATTGGATCAGAAAAGTGATTTGATGGGGATTGCCAGGCATACTTAACATTATCATGGAAGTCTTCTAGCCTCAACCAGAAATTTTCGAACCAAAAATGTTTAGCTGGGGTCACATGGGGTAATTGTGTTAAAACTAATGGGCAATGATCTGAAACCGCCGAGGACATGCCAGTCAACACAGAAGCAGGGTGTTCATTGTTCCAGCTAGCAGAGGCAAAAATATGATCTATTCGTGTTTGGACCGATGGGTTTGTATTGCTACACCAAGTGAATCGCCTCCCCGTATGTTAATCCTTGTAAGTGAAAGTTGGTTGATTGTTTCTCCGAAATCAGTAAGAATTGACATGTTAAAGTTTCCATTGCTTTTGTCACTAGCACTGAATAACATATTAAAGTCACCCATCAAAAGCCAACTAGGTAGAACTATAGGTTTTAGGAGCTCAAGCTCTTTTAAGAACAACCTTTTCTCCTGTAACGTTTGAGGACCATAAACTCCAGTTATTGAACATTTCAATCCATTTACCAAGGAGGTCACTTCAACTGTCATGGTGTGTTCTGTTACCAGAGTTGTGTGCATGTTAAATTTGCCCTCATCCACCGCAATCAAAACGCCACCGCGGGTGTTCAATGTAGGCAAAGAAACAAAAGAGTTTGCAAAATGAGCTCCTAGCAGAGATGACATCAACTGCTGATCAACCCTGGCAAACTTAGTTTCTTGAATGCATACAGCTGATGGGGAGATAGAGTTAATGAACTAGTTCACCGCCCACTGCTTAGCTGGGGAATTAAGTCCCCTTACATTCCAGCAGATCAAATTTAAGTGGTCCAACTCCATACATAATTAGCATTACAACAACAACTTATGCGCCAAACCCTAGGGTTTCCAGCGCCATACAGCCAAAAATTATTGTTGCATATAGACTTTCTCTTACTTGAACTACTACTTATTTTTCCATCATCCTTCTGCTGGCCTTTAGGCTTCCATCTGTTGGTAAGAGGCAGATGCATTCTATTTTTCGATGCCCTTCAGCAAAACCTCTCCTCCCCAAAAGACACCAGCTCCTTAATGGCCTTCACCGCCGAAGGGATGATTGGTTGTTTGAAGAGGGTTGTGAGTTTCTGCGATGGCGATTCATCGGAGTTAGAATTATTTAAACCAAGTTTATTCGCTACGATTTCTAGAGCAAGGGTTGAAGGCCCTTTTCCAGCTGGAGTTTTTGCAGCCAGCCTAGAACTACGTCGGTTGGCCGACATCAAATTGTGTTGCTTCTGTACGCAGTGTACCTTTTGAGGTGTAGTGAGGATTGGCTGGGGGAGGGCCACTGAAACTTGCTTAATGAAATCATCCAGCTTTGCATTAAAATCCCCAGAAGCTACAACTTGCTTGCCCTGAGACTCTCCCTCTTCAGCTATGCTTCCTTGAGTCTGCAAATTTGTCACAAGAAATTGCTGAGAAGAGACAGCAGATGATAAGTCTATGTATGAGTTCCACTCTTCCCGCATAGGATCCACAATATTGCTAAGAGACTGATTGTAAGACAACATTTAAAAACTTAAATCATTGCACAACAATTTTTCATCTTCTACCTTATCCTTCTTGGATGCGGCGGCATGTAGACCAGCTTCTACCATAGGTCTAGATTGATGTTTGTGGCCCCGTGTTCCACCTACTGGAGGCCTGTTTTGAGGAATTGCTCGTGGTTTGTCCTGATGGCCAATCCTCGACCAAATAGATTTTCCACGTGACTCTCGGCTACGGTCAGATCCTCCTTCAGGGTCTCTATCATTGTCTCTAGGATGTGGTGGCTTAAGAAAACCACACGGATCAGGATTACACACAAAATATCTAGGTACCTCACCATCTGGTACCCCGTAAACCCAATCAAAGGATTGCGGCTTCACATGACCAGAATGAGCTCCAAAAGAAAGGTTCTCGATTCTATCTATATGGACTAAAACTTTGTAAGCATGGGCTAATTTCAGGCTAGTGAAAGACACAGGTAGAGGGGCTACATTCATTTCAGGGGTGCACTAGTTGTTTTGGTCAGAGTCTGGGTTTGATATTGTTAGCCAAACAGTCTTAGGAATTCCATCCAGGTGTTGACATCAAACCCACAAATCAAAAGATCTAGTGTAGTTAAAGTCTCTCGTGTACTCCCCAACGAAATGCACCGAACAACTATTCCCTACCACTTGTGCAACCACTCTATCATTCCATGCATGTAAATGAAGTCCTTCTAAGCAGAGACACACATGGAAAGGCAATGCATTTCGACTAGAATGAAGTTTGACTTCCCATGCCCTAAAGGCATAAGTCCTACCATTAACAGTAATGTCCCCCACTTCACATGCTGCATCTCTAACCTGAGAGCTAGCTTTGTTAACCAGAAAATCCTCAGGATGGAACTTGGTCACCTGGATGTCCAAAGAATGGACATTGAAGTAGCGTTCGAAATCTTCTGCAAAGCGGTGGATGTCAACCTTTTCACGATCATCCGGTAGACCGATCTCCCATCCCACTAGGGCGTGGTTGGACAACTCAATCACCCTCTCATCGATCTCTCCCGATGCTGCAACAAAAGTGAACTCTTCTTGGGGGCGGTCCCCAGTAATCCCTGGGATTTGCGAGCTCGGAAGATAGGTTCCATGTCTACTGGCGGAGTGGCACTCACTGGGGAAGGGGCATAGGGTTTGAAGGTGTTGTTAAAGTTCCTCTATAGAGACCAAGACTTATGAAAACCAACCTAGTTGGTGCCCTTTAATGTGCATTGAATTGAGATGTGGCCAACCGAGTTACACCTCCAACATCTAGTAGCTTCCTTGCATACGGCCACTTTATGCTCTCTGGAAAGACAATTGAAGCATTTCCCTGACATGGCTTGAAGGAACTTGTCCCTACGTCGAGATCTCCAATCTTTTGTTTGCTTAGGGGGCAATGCAGTAGCCTTCTACCTCCAACAGTAACGTCTTCTGACCGGTGTCCAAGGAGCGTTCTCCACAGTATGAATACTGGCGAAGACCGGATGCTTGAAACTGTCCCCTGAAGAGTAAATGTGGTTTACAGCTTCTCCAACTCGGGCACAAACCGGATTTGACAGCACAAAACAGCTTGGCGTAGAAGAGGGAACCATTATGGCTGAACCAAGATGCGAAAACGGGGGGTGACCTTACCGGAAGATGCTGGCAGTGAGCTGGCAAACTTCTGAGGTGAAAGGGCCTTGTAGGCTGGCGGGCGACGAAGAAGCTGGGGGGATATTGTCCAAAGGATACAGCTAGTACGGCAGAATCCCCCTCAAGATCTTGCATAGATATGGCTGGCGAACCCTCTTTAGAGACTGAGAACCCATCAGAGAGACCAATGAGTTCCAAAATGGAGGGGGAATGGTTGGTGGTTTCTAGAGGAAGGCTAACGGAGAGGGAATGATGGAGGTCTAGGTCATGGCTAGCTGCGGCGGTGGGGCTAGGGTTGTCGGAGAAGGGGTAGATGGGGCTGTCGCCCCTGCGGGGGCGAGAGCTCATCTTTCAGATCACTCGTATTATGTGAATTTATCTCTGCATATATTCGTGCAATCTTAGCTTTCCATTAATTTGTGTTAAATATTAACCATTCCTTTTAATCTAATCTCTTTTTTTCAAAACATTTTCCCATATATTCCCATGCAACATCGCTCATTTTTCAATTTTGAACCCAACAATCAAATAAAATTCTGGAGGAATTCATGGACTGAACAGCTGCTCATGTGCCATGCTTGCTCCCACACGACAAAACCAACGAAATAAACATATGACGTATTTCAAGAAACACATGCTATCAATAAACATATGGACTACTTATTTGATCAACAAAATAACGGAAGACAACACGCAAAGGAAGTAGTCACGTCAAGGTTCACACGAGTGATCACGCACAAGCACTGCCCAGAAACTTGATTGCCACCCCGTGCAGGTGTTTTCTACAACAATGGTTCGGAGATCCCGCTCTTCTTCCAATCCGGTGCACGCCGGAAAGAAAGTCAATGAAGTCTAAGCAACACAACAGACTCAAGGCAGTGGAGCAGCGATGGGAAGGAAAGAATGGGGATCAAAAAGCTGTCTTCAGATTGGATGTCTCCACTCTTTTATAGACAACCATAGCCATGCCATAATAAATTATGAACTTATTACTAGTAACTGTCAAATTCATATCACCTAAATTTGTCCACAAATACTAGTAACGGAAGTTTTAAATCTCGTATTCAAAATGACTAGTAACTGAAATATTTATTCTAGAGGTTGATGGCTATTCAATTTTAGTTTTAATCACATTAAAACAATGCATTTAGTACAAACAATGTATACATGAAAGTCTAAAAATTTTGAATTGCAAAAAATATGTGAATACACGCGTGCGTGCGTGTGGGTTTAGCCAAGTCCTCATGAATTTTCTCTATTTAATAATAGAGATAACTCCACCTTACAAGTGGGTCTCCATCCCACTAAATAAGCAATATGGTACTAATCATGTACACATGCTTTGAAATTAAATAATTGTGCCACCTCATGAGCCAATTTTCAACAATCCCCCACCAATTCCATAGCAATTAAAAAGAAAGAAGTTTATAATATCACTACATTGAGATATTGTTCATATACCAGTAGTTTTGTGAAAGTCCCATTCGTATTGAACTTGCACCTAAATTGAAAAGGTTCATCTTTTCACATCTAATGAATGGACTAAGCCTTAATTTCATAGATTTTTGTGATAAGACTGCACTTGACAATCCAACCGATACTAGTATGCCAATAGACTACATTTTAATAGAGCTTTTATGGTCATGTTCCTCTATCTGCTCATGAGTCTTCTTGAGAATGCCCTACTCTCATGAACTACAACCTCGTAGTTAGGCCCAAGTAGGTGTATTCATTGTAGGTATCCTATAGGTCGATACCTATTTCCAACATTGGACACTAGAATACATTAAGACTTTAAGCCAACTTTCCATAGAGTTGAGAGCATGCTATTTGTAGTATATAGGTAAAATATGAATATATGTACTCTCATTTTTTATCAAAAACTTGTTTTTCCCATTATCTAATTCACGAGATGTCTTATCAATAAGATATGGGTTTCCATTGTAATGAAAATTATATGGGCTTCATACCCATGTCCAAAGAAGAAACGGAAATCGCTTTCCATGCTAGACCTTTTGTGAAAGGATCTGCTAGGTTCTTCTCAGTTTGAATATAATTCACCGTTATTACTTCAGAGTTTTTCATCTTCCGAACATATTTGAGCCTACGCTTTACATGTCTGGAGGACTTCATGTTATCCTTAGTACTCATAACCTTTGTTATCACGGTTTGGTTATCGTAGTACATGAGGATTGCCGGTATTGGTTTCTCAACCAAAGGCAAGTCCAACAGAAGCTCTCTAAGCCACTCGGCTTCAACAGATGCTATGTCTAATGCTACAAGTTCAGCTTCCATGGTTGAACATATCAAAATGGTCTGTTTACAAGATCTCCATGAAACTGCAGCACCGGCTAAGGTAAATACATAGCCACTTGTAGCTTTGATCTCATCTGCATCTGAGATCCAATTGGAATCACTATATCATTCTAGTACAGATGGATAACCAGTGCAGTGAATTCCATAAAGGTTGTGCCTCTCAAATATCGCAACACTCTTTCAAGCGCTTCCCAATGATCATGTCCTGGATTGGAGGTGAACCAACTTAATTTGCTCACAGCAAAAGAAATATCGAGTCGTGTAGCTCCAACAAGATACATGAGGGATCCAATAATTTGTGAGTATCTTAATTGGTCTATTGCTAAACCTTGATTCTTTCGAAGCTTTATGCTAGCATCATATGGGGTCGGAGAAATTTTGCTGTTCTCAAAGCTAAAACGACTCAATATCTTTTCAGCATAATGGGCTTGACTCAAAGTAATCCCATCATTATTCTTGAACAACTTAATATTTAGAATAACATATGCATCTCCTAAATCTTTCATATAAAAACATCGAGATAAGAAAGATTTAACTTCATTAATTATAGTAGTATTTGTTCCAAAAATTAGTATGTCATCAACATATAAGCATAAAATCACTCCATCACCCCTACCATAATGATAATATACACACTTGTTTGCCTCATTAACAGCAAAACCAGCAGATGTTAGAGTTTTATCAAATTTTTCATGCCCCTGTTTAGGAGTTTGTTTTAGGCCATATAAGGATTTTAATAATTTGCATACTTTATCCTCTTGTCCAGATATCAAAAAATCATCAGGTTGTTCCATATAAATTTCTTCTTCCAACTCTCCATTAAGAAAAGTTGTCTTTACATCCATTTGATGGATGAGTAGACCATGGGAAGAAGCTAATGCAATGAGCACTTTAATTGTGGTTAATCTGGCAACAAGAGAATATGTATCAAAATAATAATCTCCTTCTTTCTGGGTAAAACCTTTGCCACAAGTCTTGCTTTGTATTTCTCAATAGTACCATCAGGCCTTATTTTCTTTTTGAACACTCACTTACATCCAACAGGTTTGCACCCGTGTGGACGATCAATGATCTTCCATGTTCCATTAGACATGATGGAGTCCATTTCACTACGGACTGCCTCTTTCTAATACTCAGCATCAGGTAATTCATAAGCCTTTGAAAGAGTTTTTGGCACATCATCTATAAGGTATACAATAAAATCATCACCAAAAGATTTTTCAATCCTTTGTCTCTTACTCCTACGAGGAGCATCCATGACTATATTGTTATCCTCCTCAAGTTCATTCTCTACTGGTAGTGTGTGATTCAATGGTTCAAGAAGATGATCTAAATTATTTCTATTTACAAACTCACTATCCTCATATACAGAAGTATTGTCTGCTGGTCCCATAGGAAAATATCCACAAAAAATGAAGTATCTTTTGACTCCATTATTGTATTGACAATAATTTCAGAAATTTCAGATTTTATTACTAAAAAACTATATCCAGGACTGTTGAGAGCATAACCAAGGAAAACACAATCGACTATTTTTGGTCCAAGTTTTCTCTTTTTTTTGCACTGGTATATTGACTTTTGCCAAACATCCCCAGGTCCGTAGAAAATTGACATGGGGTTTTCTCCCTTTCCATCCCTCATATGGAGTAATCTCGCGATATTTGGTGATTACTCTATTTAGGACGAAATTTGTTGTTAATATAGCTTCCCCCACCATACCTTAGCCATACCAGCACTTTCTAACATGGCATTCACCAAATCTATTAGTGTCTGATTTTTTTTCTCGGCTACCCCATTTGATTGAGGTGAGTATGGTGGAGTAACTTCATGGATTATATCATGCTCAGCACAAAAGTTGGAGAAGTCGTTTGAGGTATACTCTCCTCCTCGATCATCCCTTAGTCTTTTATTTTCCTTTCTAATTGGTTCTCAACCTCAGCCTTATAAGTTTTAAAGTAGTTCAAAGCTTCATATTTTGTTTTCAGCAAGTAAACATAACATAAATGTGTTGCATCATCTATAAATGTATGAAAATATCTTTTTTCTCCTTTTGAAAAAATTCCATTCATCTCACACAAATCAGAATGGATTAAATCTAATGGTGCCAAATTCTTTTCAACCTCTAATCTCTTGAAAGGTTTTCGAGGTTGTTTTTCTTGCACACAAGATTGACACTTAGATCCTTTGACTATTTCATATTTTAGAATTAATTCTAATCTAGAGATTCTAGCAATACTATCAAATCCAATATGACAGAAACGAGAATGCCAAATATCAGCCAAACCTTTATTCAAACCAGTAGAAACATTTACATTATTTTGACAAGACTCCAATGTACTTAGGCGAAACAACCGTCCACTTTCATATCCTTTTCCCACAAAAAGACCAAACTTAGACATTACAATTTTATTTGATTCAAAGACTAACTTATAACCATCCCTGCATAAGAGAGAACCATTAATTAGGTTCTTGCTTATTGTTGGCGCATGTTGTACATTCTTCAATTGGACGGTTTTTCCTGAAGTAAGCTTCAGAGCCACCATACCAACAACAAGAATAGAACCATGTGAGCCGTTTCCTATTAGGACGGAGGAAGCCATGACTGCATGGTAAGAAGAAAGCAAGGAGACATCAGAAGTACACATGAACATTTGCACCAGTATCAACCCACCAAATAATGGATTGGCTAGCTGAGAAAATAATAGGAGGATTACCGTACCCTCTTGAACCAGAGGCCTCGCTTATGGTGACGTTGACGTTCTTCATGTCTTTGTGGTGATGACAGTCTTTGGCCATATGACCATTTTTGCCACACACAAAATAGGTGATGTCCTTCAAGTCCTTTTCTCAATCTTCTACTTCATAAAGCTAATTGTCTTGTTTGGTTTAGGAGTCTTGTTCTTGTAGTAATTGCCTTTCTTCTAAACAATGATAGCATTGTTCTGGTTCTGGTTTGAAGTATGTCGCGCCCCGATTTAATAAATCAGGACCTTTATTGAAATTCAAAGAAAATCAATAAACCAAGACGTTCATAAAGCGACCACGTACAATACGGGCAATCATTCACGGTTCGTAGACCGCATTAATACAAAAGTGAATGAAAGTGAAGAGAAACTAATAAAACAAGGGGTCCTAGATGAACGCCTCCTTCCAGTCTCGCCTTGACTGGGTCGCTACTCCAGACCTTCATCCTCCTCGTAGTAGACTGGCTCTGATGTTGTAAGTCAACGGGGTGAGTACAGATGTACTCAGCAAGCCACCGAATGCAAATATAATGCAAGATAATAACAAGGGGGATGGTGGCTAATTTTGCGGAAGCAGCATAATTGTAAAGCTTTAAATGTGAGCAATTTATTAGTACGGAAAAATAAACATGTGCATGTGTATCATCATCTTCTAACTCGAGGGGTACAGTCAGCCCCACCTCGCTCAACAGTCCTTACGTGCCATGAATAACTTGAACATTCAAACAATTGTAAACTAACTGCGAGTAGTCACACAACCCGCCCTTGACCGTGGGCTCGGCTTTTCGAAAAGATTGAATTACTCTGATCAGAGATGTACCACTGTACCCACAAGGCACGCACTCATCACCTACACCGAAGTGTAACGAGATGACCCATCACACGGGAACTCGTGCCAAAACCTTCCATATAGTCCTCCCCGACTCAATAGCACCCTCTTATGGGTTTCATATGGTGTCCCGACGCATCGGAGCCCCACCATACCCCCCCTTGAGCCTCGTCGGTACAAGTCGCCCGCAGGCTAGCCCCTTGCCCCCTCCTCTATGGTGCATCAAGCCGGAGTATTCCATACTTCCAGTTAGGACTTACCCATTAGACTTGTGGTTGGTACGGAAGTGCTTTGCAACAGATCCCGCAGACCGGTCCTTATAGTGCCCCGGGTGCGACAAACCAGTGTCCGAGCTTGCACCCGGAACCCACCATACTTATAACCTAGCCAACTCCAACAGAGTCCAGAGACGAGAATAACAGGGAAATTCATATACAGAATCCAGCTATCTACGACTCGTTCTTTTTAACCTATAGCAGTTGTGCCGGTACATTGGGCACTAGCTAATATTTTTATAGTAGAGTGACAAGGAGTTAAGGCTCAATAAGCATGGCTTGGGTTTGCACACAAGGACATGGATCTAATAAATATAAGTGTAAGGCTTGATTATTGACTAATGCAATATTAACCTATGGGTTATAGCGATAACTCATTAAAACATGGGCTCAATTATGATCAACTGTTTCCACAGAGAGGGTCGATGACTTGCCTTGATCAGCAAAGGGGGATGGAGGAACCTCGGGGTAGAACTCCTGCTCCTCGACGAACTCGTAGTCTTCTCGATACGGAAAATAAACAATACATTCAATAAACAGATAAAAATTCACCAAATATTAAACATACACATTTGTAGGTTTTATTATGTGAAGTAATATTTTTAATTTTCAAGGTTTTGTTCAAAACAGTAAAGTTTAATATTTTAGAATTTTCCCAATTTATTTTCTGTATTTTTAATTTTAACCCTAAGGGATTTTTATTCATTTATTTATTAATAATACTTTGAGTAACATAAGCATACTGTTTTTATGGCATTAATGTGTAGAGAATAATATTCTGATTCTAACAAAATTTGAATGGTGGAATTTGGAGTTAAAATGAGCAAGATATGAATTTTTGAAGTTTAAACAATTTTCTGGAATTTTATTTAAACTAAAAACAGTCTCTGGTCCACGGTGAACCAGGCTCACCGTGAACCCGTGACTATGCGCGTGGACCGGCCGATCCAGAGCCGTCGGATCTGGATCTGGCGGTCGGACGCGAGGCGGGAGGCGCAAGTGAAAATGGACGGCTGAGATTATATCGCAGCGAAAGGGTACGCGTGGACGCCTGAGATCGTTCGGGGGGTTTAAGTGGCGATCGACGGCCGAGAGGCCTCGATACCCCTTTGACCAGATCCGAGGGCCTAGATTAAATCCCGGAGGGATTCAATCGTAGCCCTCCGATCACGATCGGTCGGCTGCGACGCGATCCGGCACGGCACGGTGTAAGGGGCGCGTACCCCTCTTCGTCTCCGGCGACGGCGGGCTCGGGTGCGGCCGCGGCGGCGACGGCGAGGGCCTAGGGACCTAACTCGGGCCAAAAATGGAACGCGGGGAGTAAGGGGGTCAAGATGGTACCTCCGGCGGCGACGATGGGGGCCTGGTGGTGACCGGCGGCGAGCGTAGACGACGGGGAGGTCTCGGGTGCTTGACGGCGACGGCGATCCGACGACGTCCACGGCCAACGGAGTGGATGCCGAGGTAGGGAGGGCTCTGGCGATCACGATGGTGGCGGCGGCTAGGGCGGGGGAGGCCGGGGTCGTCGGTGAGGGCTCGCCGGAGTTGGAGCAGAGGAGGTGCTCGCAAAAATAGCCAAGGCGCTCTGGAGGGCTAAGGCTCGGGCTACAGCGGTGTGGGCAGAGGGCGGCGACCAGTGGGGTATAAATAGGGTCATCGGCGGCGATTAAACGGAAGGAAACCGAGGGTTTCCTTCCCTCTCCGGCGAGGTTGCCATTCTCCTCGGGTAGGCTTCCATATGCACGAAAACGCGTTGATCTTTGATGGAATGAGGTCGGGGCGGTCGGGGAAGGTGATCCGAGAAGAATCCAGGCGAAAACGGGCGGATTTGGGCGGCCGGCGGCAAGGGATCCGAAGGAGATCGCCGGGGAAGGAAAGGGGATCCCCTTCCCGGGAGGAAGACGATCCTGACAGGTGGGCTCCACCTGTCAGTGATCGATCAAAAAGGAAGGGGGCCGACAGATGGGTCCGGGAGGTCAGTGGCGAGGCGGGGGCTGACCGGTGGGGCCAGGCGGGTGCGGGCGGGAGAGGGAGGCGGGAAAAAGCGCCGACAAGCGGGGCCCGCTTGTCAGAGAGGGAGCAGAGGTGGGCTGGGCCTAAAAGGCTGCTGGAGGGAGTTTCAGGGTTTCGGCCCGTTAAGCTTTTTAATTCTTTTCTGATTTAAAATAATTCCAGTAATTCATTTATTTGATTAAGGGTTGAATCACTGTTGATAAAAATTTGTAAAAATTCCTAAAATTATAACTTGGCCTCTAGTTCATCTCATAAAATTTTCAAGTCCAGATTTTGAGTATTTCCCCCTGTTTGGCTTTATTTGGGTTCTTTTGTGATTTTCCTTTAATAATAAATCCAGAAATAATTATAAATAATGTTTTCTTTTTATTTTATTCCTTTTAATTTTTGGGGTGTTACAATCCTATCCCCCTTACAGAGAATCTCGTCCTCGAGATTCGGATCAATCCTCGAATAGCTCAGGATGCTGTGCCTTGAGTTCATCTTCTTTTTCCCAGGTGGCTTCCTCTACTGGATGATTGCTCCACTGCACCTTGCAGAAGCGGATGACTCGACTCCTGGTGGTTCTTTCTTTGACTTCCAATATCTTGACTGGTTTCTCCACATAAGTCAGATCCTCTTGGACATCCAACTGCTGAAGATCCACTTGCTCCGTGGGGACGCGGAGACACTTCTTGAGTTGAGATACATGAAATACGTCATGCACTCCAGCCAATGAAGGTGGTAATTCCAACTGATATGCGACTTCGCCTTGGCGTCGAATAACGGGAAATGGTCCAACATATCGAGGGGCCAACTTTCCTCTCATGTTAAACCGTTGAGTCCCACGAAGAGGTGTAACCCGAAGGTATACATGGTCTCCTTCTTCAAAGGCTAGATCTCGACGACGATTGTCGGCGTAGCTCTTCTGTCGCGATTGGGCTGTCTTGAGTCTGTCTCTGATGATCCGTACTTTCTCTTCAGCTTCACGGAGAATGTCGGTTCCGAACACTTGGGATTCACCAGTTTGGTCCCAAAGGAGAGGCGTTCTGCACTTACGTCCATATAGGGCTTCAAAAGGAGACATCTGAAGACTGGCTTGGTAGCTATTGTTGTATGAAAATTCTGCATATGGCAAGCTCTTGTCCCATGTGGCTCCAAAATCCAAAACACATGCTCGAAGCATATCCTCTAGTATCTGATTTACCCTTTCTGTTTGTCCATCTGTCTGAGGATGGTAGGCGGTACTGAAATTTAATCTCGTGCCCATCTCCTCTTGGAGGTTCTTCCAAAAGCGAGAGGTGAACTGACTCCCTCGGTCAGACACTATCTTCTTGGGTACTCCATGAAGACATACTATTCGGGCCATATATAGCTCTGCTAGCTTAGGGCCACTGAAGGTCGTCTTGACGGCTATGAAATGAGCTACTTTTGTAAGCCGATCAATGATCACCCATATAGAATCATACCCCAGTTGGGTCTTTGGTAATCCGGTGATAAAATCCATACCGATCTCTTCCCACTTCCATTCCGGTACTTTAAGTGGCTGTAACAATCCTGCAGGTCTCTGATGTTCAGCTTTTACTCTTCTGCAGGTGTCACATTCGGCGACGAACTGGGCAATCTCTCTTTTCATGCTAACCCACCAATAGCGTTCCTTCAGATCCTGGTACATCTTGGTACTGCCGGGGTGAATGGAGTACAATGTCTCATGGGCCTCTCTTAGGATAAGAGTCTTTATTTCAGGTTTATCCGGCACACATATCCGAGTTCCAAACCATATGGTGCCATTCTCGTCTTCTGAAAATCCGGGGGCTTTTCCTTGTCTCATGTTCTTCTTAATGGCAGCTATATCCGGGTCCTCTGACTGAGCTTCACGAATCTGCTCAAACAATACAGGTTGGGTCTCCAAGGTGGCTAGATATGCTCTGGTGGTCAATCCAAGATTTAAGTTTTCCATCTCCTTACATAACCAGGGTGCGTGTTCTTGAATCATCATAGTCGTGCAATATCCCTTGCGACTTAAGGCATCAGCTACCACATTTGCTTTTCCTGGGTGGTAGTGAATACCCAAGTCATAGTCCTTGATCAATTCCAGCCATCGTCTTTGCCTCAAGTTCAGATCTGGCTGTGTGAAGATATACTTCAAGCTCTTGTGATCCGTAAAGATCTCACAGCGATTCCCAACCAAATAGTGCCTCCAAATCTTGAGGGCGTGCACTACGGCGGCTAATTCCAGGTCATGGGTCGGATAATTTAACTCATGAGGTCGCAACTGACGGGAGGCATAAGAGATAACTTTCCCATCTTGCATAAGAACACATCCCAATCCTTGGCGAGATGCGTCGCAATAGACATGGAAGTCTTTGCGGATATCCGGTAGGGTCAGTATAGGTGCAGATACCAAACGAGTCTTGAGGGTGCGGAAACTTTCCTCGCATTCAGGAGTCCATTCGAACTTCTCTCCTTTCTGCAACAACTTGGTCATTGGCTTGGCTATCTTCGAAAAATTCTCGATGAATCTTCGGTAATATCCGGCCAATCCCAGAAAACTTCGTATCTCAGATACGTTCGTGGGTGGCAACCAGTCCGTAACTGCTTCTACGGTGGCAGGGTCTACTGCGATTCCTTGTGCAGAGATGATGTGTCCAAGGAACTTTACTTCTGCCGTCCAAAACTTGCACTTACTGTACTTGGCATACAATTGGTGTTCCCTTAACTTTCCTAAGGTTAACCGGAGGTGAGTCTCGTGCTCCTTCTGGTCCTTGGAATAAATAAGGATGTCGTCTATGAAGACTACGATGAACTTGTCCAAATATTCCATGAATACCTTATTCATCATATTCATGAAGAATGCAGGGGCGTTGGTTAATCCAAAGGACATAACTGTACACTCATATAAACCATAACGGGTAGTGAAGGCCGTCTTGGGTATATCTTCTTCTCGAATCCTCAACTGATGGTAACCAGACCGTAGGTCGATCTTCGAGAATACCGTGGCTCCTTTGAGCTGGTCGAAGAGGTCATCGATCCGAGGCAACGGGTACTTATTCTTGATGGTTACTTCATTCAAAGCGCGGTAATCCACACACATACGCTTGGCCTTGTCTTCTTTCTTCTCGACGAAGATGACGGGAGCACCCCACGGTGATGTGCTTGGTCTGATATAACCTTTCCTTTCAAGATCCTCCAACTGCTGCTTCATTTCAGCTAATTCATTGGCGGCCATCCGGTATGGTCGCTTATAAATAGGAGTGGTTCCGGGCACCAAGTCAATCCTGAATTCGATATCCCTCTTAGGTGGCATCCCTGGTAGATCCTCTGGGAATACATCCGGGTATTCGCTGACTACTGGTATCTCCTCCAAGGTAATCTGATGTAGTCTTGTTCTTCCGGCCTTCATGCTGGTCATCTGGAATGTGACCATAATCCCTTCTTCATTAGTCACCGTTACTTTTCTCTGGGCACATTCTATCACACCTTGGTGTTTATTTAGCCAATCCATCCCTAGAATGAGGTCCAAACCTTGACATTCTATTAGAATGGGGTCGGCCCAAAATATCGTGCCTTGGATATCTACCCATATCCTTGGACTAAAGGAACAAGCGAGGGTTTGCTTTCCCGGGGTAGCTATTAGTACTGGCCTGGGTAGTTCACTTATGTCCAGTGCATTATTTTCCACGAAAGCAGTTGATATAAAGGAGTGGGTAGCTCCGGTGTCAAATAATACCACTGCATGCGATGAATGAACCATAAACTTACCCATGACAATCTCTGGTGCAGCCTGGGCTTCTTCGACGGAGACGTGGTTCACTTTGGCGCGGACGGCGGGGTTGGAGGTGACTCCTTGCGCTCTCTTGGGATGGGGGCACTGGTGAGAGTAGTGTCCCTCTTGGCGGCAGTTGAAGCATACCACAGGTTTGCCATGCCTGTCTCTCAAGACCTCCGGCTTCTTGGCCGGGGCGACTGGAGCGGTCGGTGCGACTGGAGCGGTGCGAGGTTGACTGGCTCCGGCGTTGGCAGCTGGTGGCGCCGGGCGATACACTGGCCGGGGGTGGTACTGTGGCGCTGGTGGAGGTGGAGCAAAGCGGGGTCTTTGGGCCATTCCTTGATTCTGCCTGAAGGCAATCATGCGCTTCTTCTTCAGGTCGACCTTATTTTGCTGGGTCTCCTGCATGATAGCCTTGTTCACCAACTTCTGGAAGTTGGCGAAGTCTCCAGAGATAAGCTGTAGAGACAAGCTCATCCTTCAGTCCCCGGAGGAACTTAGCTGTCTGGCCGCATCCGTACGAACCTCTTCAGGTGCGTACCTGGCCAATCTGTTGAACTCATGTAGATATTCAGTTACGGACCTGCTCCCCTGCTGCAGGTCCCTAAACTCCTGTTGCTTCTGAGCTACAATGCCGTCGGGGATGTGAGCGGCACGGAAAGCAGCTGAGAACTCTGCCCAAGTGTGGGCGTGGCCCTCGGGCAGAGTCTCGCGGTGGTTGTCCCACCATTCAGCGGCGGGACCATGTAGCTGGTGGGTGGCGAAGGCCACCCTCTCCTGCTCAGTGCAGGTCAGGAGATCGAGTTTCTTCTCGATCGCCCGCAACCAATCCCCAGCCTCCATGGGGTTGGTGGTGCTTGAGAAGGTCGGTGGGCGGACTCGGAGGAACTCCGAGAGTTGTGACGCGGGAGCGGGAGCTGGTGTGGCAGGTCGGGGCAGCTCGGGCTGTTGGTGGAGGCGAAAGAAGTGAGCCTGCTGCTCTTGCATTTGTTGCTGCTGCTGCTGCATCTGGTGCAGAAGGGCTGAGACCAACTGGTTTTGCGTGGCCATCATTTCAGCCAAGGTGGGGTGGTTGGCGACCGGGGCCTGCCTCTGCCCGGTGGCTCCCCATTGTGGCAGGTTGCCATTGTCCCCTCCATTCTGAGGAGCGTCCGATCCCTGGGTGTTGGTCATCCTGGAATTTCCAATGTGTACACATTTATTTTGGTGAACTTCTTTATATTTATTTCAAAAGGATACCGTTCTTGCGGTTACATTTATTTATTTCTCATTCATGCCTTATATTTTGACATGAATGCTAATACAAGCAAGCAAAAATGAAAATAACAATCAATCGTAAAACTACGTCTAAGGCAGCTCGGGGGACGGCTCGATCTCGGGCTCGTGGGAGACGGGCGGGGTCGAGGAACTGGACGGTCCGGCGGGTGGTGCGCTGCGGGAGATCCTCTTGGGCCTCACGGTGGGAGTCTGAATGGGTTTCTTCCGGCGAGGCGGAAGAGGTGCGATCTCCTCGATGTCCTTCTTCAACTCCTCGATCTGGTAGCGGAGGTGCGGGTTGGTGGCGACACGCTGTCGAAGAAGCTCATTCTGACGCCGCAACTCCTCTGCCTCGGCAGCCAAACGGTGTCCCTGCTGGATGCGGCGACGAAGCTCTCCGTTCTCGCGGTTCAGGTCCTCGGAGGAATGGCGGTAGAAACTGATAGTGTCGCGCTGTCCATTGGCGTCCTGCAGCGCCTCGTAGTGGAGATCATCCATGGCCTCCAATAAGCGCATGGTATGACCGATCGCTGAATGACGCTGGGAGAGGGTGCTGACGAAGACACTGTGTGGGCTCCCTGGGGTGCGAAGAGGTACGAAGCGGAAGTCCGTGTCGTAGAGCTCGCTGTCGTAGATCATCCGGAGCTCTGTAAGTGCCTGGAGAGCGGTGCGCTGACTGGCTACCAGGAAGGTAGGTCCTCCTCCGCGGTAGGTGTGAGCTGTCTGAGGGGAGGGCTGGACGACGACGGTGACCTCGCAGTAGCTTTCTTCCTCGTCGGGGAAGACTCCATGGTACATCGGCTCTTGCTCGAAGCCGAGGAAACTGACGAGCATGCGTAGCTCGCGGATGAATCCGGTCTCGTCACGAAGGTTCCCGTTCACGGTACGGATCGGCATCTACAAAAGAGAGAAAATTTTGTGAAAATCTTAGAAGATGAGAGGATAAGTAATCTTTTGTAAAATATAGTAATATATATAAGTCCTAAGGTCAGGTCTGTTTGGCTTCCTACAGTCAAGTCGGCTCTGATACCATCTTGTCGCGCCCCGATTTAATAAATCAGGACCTTTATTGAAATTCCAAAGAAAATCAATAAACCAAGACGTTCATAAAGCGACCACGTACAATACGGGCAATCATTCACGGTTCGTAGACCGCATTAATACAAAAGTGAATGAAAGTGAAGAGAAACTAATAAAACAAGGGGTCCTAGATGAACGCCTCCTTCCAGTCTCGCCTTGACTGGGTCGCTACTCCAGACCTTCATCCTCCTCGTAGTAGACTGGCTCTGATGTTGTAAGTCAACGGGGTGAGTACAGATGTACTCAGCAAGCCACCGAATGCAAATATAATGCAAGATAATAACAAGGGGGATAGGTGGCTAATTTTGCGGAAGCAGCATAATTGTAAAGCTTTAAATGTGAGCAATTTATTAGTACGGAAAAATAAACATGTGCATGTGTATCATCATCTTCTAACTCGAGGGGTACAGTCAGCCCCACCTCGCTCAACAGTCCTTACGTGCCATGAATAACTTGAACATTCAAACAATTGTAAACTAACTGCGAGTAGTCACACAACCCGCCCTTGACCGTGGGCTCGGCTTTTCGAAAAGATTGAATTACTCTGATCAGAGATGTACCACTGTACCCACAAGGCACGCACTCATCACCTACACCGAAGTGTAACGAGATGACCCATCACACGGGAACTCGTGCCAAAACCTTCCATATAGTCCTCCCCGACTCAATAGCACCCTCTTATGGGTTTCATATGGTGTCCCGACGCATCGGAGCCCCACCATACCCCCCCTTGAGCCTCGTCGGTACAAGTCGCCCGCAGGCTAGCCCCTTGCCCCCTCCTCTATGGTGCATCAAGCCGGAGTATTCCATACTTCCAGTTAGGACTTACCCATTAGACTTGTGGTTGGTACGGAAGTGCTTTGCAACAGATCCCGCAGACCGGTCCTTATAGTGCCCCGGGTGCGACAAACCAGTGTCCGAGCTTGCACCCGGAACCCACCATACTTATAACCTAGCCAACTCCAACAGAGTCCAGAGACGAGAATAACAGGGAAATTCATATACAGAATCCAGCTATCTACGACTCGTTCTTTTTAACCTATAGCAGGTGTGCCGGTACATTGGGCACTAGCTAATATTTTTATAGTAGAGTGACAAGGAGTTAAGGCTCAATAAGCATGGCTTGGGTTTGCACACAAGGACATGGATCTAATAAATATAAGTGTAAGGCTTGATTATTGGACTAATGCAATATTAACCTATGGGTTATAGCGATAACTCATTAAAACATGGGCTCAATTATGATCAACTGTTTCCACAGAAGGGTCGATGACTTGCCTTGATCAGCAAATGGGGATGGAGGAACCTCGGGGTAGAACTCCTGCTCCTCGACGAACTCGTAGTCTTCTCGATACGGAAAATAAACAATACATTCAATAAACAGATAAAAATTCACCAAATATTAAACATACACATTTGTAGGTTTTATTATGTGAAGTAATATTTTTAATTTTCAAGGTTTTGTTCAAAACAGTAAAGTTTAATATTTTAGAATTTTCCCAATTTATTTTCTGTATTTTTAATTTTAACCCTAAGGGATTTTTATTCATTTATTTATTAATAATACTTTGAGTAACATAAGCATACTGTTTTTATGGCATTAATGTGTAGAGAATAATATTCTGATTCTAACAAAATTTGAATGGTGGAATTTGGAGTTAAAATGAGCAAGATATGAATTTTTGAAGTTTAAACAATTTTCTGGAATTTTATTTAAACTAAAAACAGTCTCTGGTCCACGGTGAACCAGGCTCACCGTGAACCCGTGACTATGCGCGTGGACCGGCCGATCCAGAGCCGTCGGATCTGGATCTGGCGGTCGGACGCGAGGCGGGAGGCGCAAGTGAAAATGGACGGCTGAGATTATATCGCAGCGAAAGGGTACGCGTGGACGCCTGAGATCGTTCGGGGGGTTTAAGTGGCGATCGACGGCCGAGAGGCCTCGATACCCCTTTGACCAGATCCGAGGGCCTAGATTAAATCCCGGAGGGATTCAATCGTAGCCCTCCGATCACGATCGGTCGGCTGCGACGCGATCCGGCACGGCACGGTGTAAGGGGCGCGTACCCCTCTTCGTCTCCGGCGACGGCGGGCTCGGGTGCGGCCGCGGCGGCGACGGCGAGGGCCTAGGGACCTAACTCGGGCCAAAAATGGAACGCGGGGAGTAAGGGGGTCAAGATGGTACCTCCGGCGGCGACGATGGGGGCCTGGTGGTGACCGGCGGCGAGCGTAGACGACGGGGAGGTCTCGGGTGCTTGACGGCGACGGCGATCCGACGACGTCCACGGCCAACGGAGTGGATGCCGAGGTAGGGAGGGCTCTGGCGATCACGATGGTGGCGGCGGCTAGGGCGGGGGAGGCCGGGGTCGTCGGTGAGGGCTCGCCGGAGTTGGAGCAGAGGAGGTGCTCGCAAAAATAGCCAAGGCGCTCTGGAGGGCTAAGGCTCGGGCTACAGCGGTGTGGGCAGAGGGCGGCGACCAGTGGGGTATAAATAGGGTCATCGGCGGCGATTAAACGGAAGGAAACCGAGGGTTTCCTTCCCTCTCCGGCGAGGTTGCCATTCTCCTCGGGTAGGCTTCCATATGCACGAAAACGCGTTGATCTTTGATGGAATGAGGTCGGGGCGGTCGGGGAAGGTGATCCGAGAAGAATCCAGGCGAAAACGGGCGGATTTGGGCGGCCGGCGGCAAGGGATCCGAAGGAGATCGCCGGGGAAGGAAAGGGGATCCCCTTCCCGGGAGGAAGACGATCCTGACAGGTGGGCTCCACCTGTCAGTGATCGATCAAAAAGGAAGGGGGCCGACAGATGGGTCCGGGAGGTCAGTGGCGAGGCGGGGGCTGACCGGTGGGGCCAGGCGGGTGCGGGCGGGAGAGGGAGGCGGGAAAAAGCGCCGACAAGCGGGGCCCGCTTGTCAGAGAGGGAGCAGAGGTGGGCTGGGCCTAAAAGGCTGCTGGAGGGAGTTTCAGGGTTTCGGCCCGTTAAGCTTTTTAATTCTTTTCTGATTTAAAATAATTCCAGTAATTCATTTATTTGATTAAGGGTTGAATCACTGTTGATAAAAATTTGTAAAAATTCCTAAAATTATAACTTGGCCTCTAGTTCATCTCATAAAATTTTCAAGTCCAGATTTTGAGTATTTCCCCCTGTTTGGCTTTATTTGGGTTCTTTTGTGATTTTCCTTTAATAATAAATCCAGAAATAATTATAAATAATGTTTTCTTTTTATTTTATTCCTTTTAATTTTTGGGGTGTTACAAAGTACTTGGTGCGTCTTTCTCTCTTGCCTTATCCTCCACATCAAGAGCAACAATGAGATCCTAAAAGAAGATCTCCTCCCTCTCGTGCTTTAAGCTTGTGGCAAAATCCCGCCAAGTTACAGGAAGTTTGGCAACAATTGCCGCAGCCACAAACTTAGGAGGTAGAGCACATCCCAAGTGCACAATATCACCAACCAATAGCTAGAGGTCATGTGCTTGTTTAACTATCAACTTAGAACTATCCATGATGTAGTTGAAGAACTGCTCACACACATACAGCTAGCGACCTACTTCAACCTATGCGTACTTTAGCTCTAAGGCATCCCACAACTCTGTGGCAGATGTGTAGTTCATATACACGTCATAAAGCTGATCTGACAAAATGGTGAGAAGGCGGCCTAGTGTTGTATCATTCGTACCCTCAAATTACATTGTCTGATCCATCGTAAATGGGTACATTAGGTGAATCACGCACCACAAACCTAAAGACATGAGCCAAAAATTTTCCCTTGTCTGCCATCTACGAATGTTCTAACCAGAAAACCTCTAAGGTTTCATGGCATCTGAAGCACCAGCCATTGCTAATTCACAAGAATATGCACAATCAGGTTTCTAGATTGTTAGAAATATGTCTAATATTTTAATTCCAATTTTTATTAGGAGGAAAAACTCATAGATGAACAATGATGCATAAAGAAATACTAGCAGACATTTGACGTACTTCAAGAAACACATGTTGTCAACAAACATATGAACTACTTACTTGATCAACAAAATAGTGGAAGACAACACGCGGATGAACTACTTACTTGATCAAGAGACACGAGCGGTCGCGCACAAGCGCTGCCCAGAAACCTGATTGCTGCCCCGTGTAGGTGTTCTCTTTGTCAATGGTTCGAATATCCCGTTCTTCTTCTAATCCGATGCACGCCATAAAGAAAGTCGATGAAGTCTAAGCAGCGCAACACACTCAAGGCAGTGGAGCAGAGGTGGGAAGGAAAGAATAGGGATCAAAAAGTTGTCTTCAGATTGGACGTCTCCACTCTTTTATTGACAACCATAGCTATGCCAGAATAAATTGTGAACTTATTACTAGTAACTGCCAAATTCATATCACATAAATTTGGCCACAAATACTAGTAACAGAAGTTTTAAATCTCGTATTCAAAACGACTAGTAACTAAAATATTTATTCAGGCGTTTGATGGCTATTTAATTTCAGTTTTAATCACATTAAAATAATGCATTTATTATAGATAATGTATACATGAAAGTCCAAAAAATTTGAATTGACTTGGTGTTATTCTGCTACCACGCACGCCATTGCTTGTCGCAAGTCACAAGTCACGTGGTATCTCACGCAAAAAAATACGCGAATACGCGCGCGTGGGCTTGTGGATTTAGCCAAGTCCTCAAGAATTTTCTCTATTTAATAAATAGAGATAACTCCATCTTATAAGTGGGTCTCTATCCCACTAAATAAGCAATATGGTACTAATCATGTACACATGTTTTGAAATTAAATAATTGGGCCACCTCATGGGCAAATTTTCAACACACTGTCATTAAGATGGTCTTTTCTTCTACCACCATGTCTAATACGATTGAATTTGCCGAGTGGATATGCAATCTGCATAAGCTGCCTTGTCATGAAAAGTATAATGACTTCATGCCAACACCATTACATCACTTTGTGTTCCTAATTGGCAGCGTGGCTCGGAGCCTGTAGGATCAGAATGGCTACTAGAGGAGGGTGAATAGGCGCCTCGACAAATTCTCGTGAATATGATGGCCTTTCCAAAAACACCCAACGTGCCTATAAATGAACAAGCACAGTCAAAAATAATCCAAAAACATTTTCCTTCCTGATCGGACTTTGAAATGTCGAAATGTCTTGTTCGGAGTTCGAATGACCGATTGCAATTTCTTAGTCAAGAACAAACCACAAACAATTTCAGTCTAAAACAACCCGAATCAAACCATGGCAGAAAAAGTGAGTTCGGTGATGCTTCTAATAATTGGCAAAATTGAATAGCAGAAGTACAATCTAGAAGCAAAACTTGCTTGGTCCAACAGAGAAGCACCGAACACAAATTGTTTGAATAGGTAAACTAGCACAAGCAATCAAAAATAGGAAGATTAACCAACCGGCCAACACAGTAAATCAATACCACAAATCAACCGACACTGTAGCAGGATCCATGGTGTTCACCGGCAATATTTCAATGAACAGGATAACACGCGGCAGAACTAGAACAGAAATTATATGAAGATCAAGTACTGGACAGGAACCAGAACATGAAGTAATTTTGCATAGTACCCTGGCCGGTGGCAAGTATAGAATGAGAACATAAATTAAAAGCAGAGGCAAATGAAGAACTCAAGCATCAACCAGGGAGCAATAACGATGCACAGTGCTAGAAAATAAATCCTGAAAAGGAAGCAAGAAAACCGGTAGTACAAAAATTGCTCATAGCAACGATATGAAGAACATTGTTTCTGATGGAAAGCCACAGGAATGAACAATGTAACCTAGTTCGCTACAGTAGCGGTGGCCCTGGAAGCCGGCGGTTCAAAACAGTAAGAGGTGGCGGTATGCAACAAAACAACGGCTTTGTCCAGCGGCAAAATCACTCGGCATATATTAATCCAAAGAAAAACCGGTAGAAATACAGTGCACAGGAACTTCTAGAGAAAATCAAGAACAGTACCAGTTCAAGGCGACAGCGCTGGAGCTTCTGGCCGGTCTGCTATAGGAACAGCAGTGCTGGCAGTTCAATCGGTGGCTACCGCTATAGAATTTTTGGGAAAAGGCACAGTGCCAATACAAAGAACAGTGCACGGGAAATAAGAAACCCAAAAACAGCACAGAAAATGAAAGAAAAAGATTGAAAAAGATGAATAAAATTTCTGGATTAGAAGACCCCCAAAAGTTCAACCTAATTCCTAGGCATGAGGTCCTTTATATAGGCAAGCCTATCAAGGTATTCCCCAAAATGTCATTAAGGTTTAATGACAAAGTATTTATCTAATTGCCCTTATGTATTTTCAGAATTATTATTTCTGAGAAATACACAAAGTAATACACAAAAGTATACTCCTAATTTATTACATCATTAAACCTATTCTTTTAATATTTTTCAGAATTAAAAATTTCGAAAAATACTAAAAGATTACACTTAATCTAGACGACTAAACAAAAAAATAAACTCCTATTTCTTGAAAATTAAAAATATTCTCTGATACGACGGTTTTCAGTTGAAATCGACAAAGCCTTCCAGATCTTCGACATGTGTCACTCATCTGCGAACTCGACTGCCAGCAAGTCTCTCCTGCTCTCGATCCCTCGAGCCACCTTTTCACTTGCATTGGCCTCCCTTTCATTGACTTGATCAACACGTTGTATTGATCATCAGTTCGTCCATGTCTTGCCTCATCTCCATGTGTACACCTGAGATCATATTCAACTTCTCTCGGCATCCTTGACCTTCTGGCATCAGGCTCCCTACCTGATCGTTATCATCCGCCATCGAAAGTTGACAAGCATCTCAACCCTATACACATGAGACAAGCAAAAACACGCAACTTCATGTAACCCATACCATAAATCATACAACCAGACAGATTGGCCAGACGATCTTGTCAATCACTCATCATTAAGATAAAATCATAGTTCAAGCCTCACTTGGTTTCTCAATCTCCCCCTTGATGAGTGCATTGACAACTCCAAGACAAAACAGAAATAAAATGCAAGTTCAGCACACAAGTGACCATGAAAACTCAAAAAAGAGCAAAACAACTATGTCACTTGATAAAAGTTCTCGGCAAACGGCAAGCAAAATATCTATGAATTCTCCCCCTTTGACAATGCAGGCATCAAGATATCATCACGATGTGTGAGGATGAAGTGTAAATGCAAGCTTCTGGAACATGATTAACTCCAATTACAGTACAATACAAGTATTTTCCTTGAATATTATCCAAAAGTATTGTATGGCATACTCAGATGAATACAATCCAAGAAACAACATGAACAAGCATTTTCAGGTTTTAGCAAATAAAAGCATCACTACTCATACTAGTATACTGGACATGGCAAGGAAAGAGATGCAAAAGCTAACAAATACTAACCAGATAAGCATATCCCACTATAAGGAGCTTCAACAAACTTGATATGTAATTAATTCAAGCTTTATGATTTTTTTTATTTTTCATGTTATTGCCAGGGTTATTTGCATGTCAACCTTATGCTAACCGACCAAGCTAAGCCTAAATTGAAACCATCAGAAGCTTAAAGCATTGGTCTTGGTATACACTTCAATGTCCCAATTCATACCAAAGTGCTATGGTAAGCAGTCTAGAACAAAGTAGTGGGACAACGCAAACCTACCTGGATCTTTTCAATTTTAGCACAACACAGCATGAATAACATTCATTTTCATTTTTTATTTTCATTTTCATCATTTATTTGATTTTCAGCACAATATTTTTGACATGATCAAGTTGCATGTTTGCATCCAAGTGTAAAGGACCTAGCCACCACGTATGTAAAAGATAGCAAATTCACTCTACCTATTCATGCTAGTTTCTAGATTAAGCAGTGATCATTTTCAAATTTTCACAAATAAAAGCCATGCTCATAACAGATATCAGATGCATTCAAGCAAAGTATAATCCACAGTATTAAAGAAAATACTTCAAAAGCATAATACAACATGTACTTGTAAAAGCAATTAATCATATTATAGAAGCTTATGTAGTGGTACACAACTCCCCCTCACAAGATGCCATAAGGATGACAGATACCAAGCTAACCTCTCAAAATGCAAAGCGTGAAGCATCAAGAAGCTTGGTAAAAATATCAGCAAGCTTGTTCTAGGTATCAACAAAGTGCAATTTAATATCTCCTTTCTCATTGTGATGTCTTAAGAAATGATAACGCACATCAATGTGTTTGGTCCTAGAATGTTGTATTGTGTTGTTTGCTAAGATAATTGCACTAGTGTTATCACAAAACAGTGGAACACCCTTAAAATCCAACCCAAAATCCCGCAAAGTAGAAACCATCCACAAAATCTGTGCGCAACAACTAGCTGCAGCTACATATTCAGCCTCTATTGTAGACTGCGCAACGCTAGACTGTTTGTGATAAGACCAACACACAAGAGAAGAACACAGAAAATGGCAAGTACCAGATGTACTTTTTCGATCAATTCGACAACCAGCAAAATCAACATCTGAAAAGCCTCTTAAGCATAATGAAGATGATGCAGAATATCAAATGCCAAATTCAAGAGTGTGCTTGAGGTACCTTAGTATGCGCTTAACAGCTTGACGATGTGAAGCCCTTGGAGAAGCCTAAAAACGAGCACACAGACATATTACAAAGTGTATGTCCGGTCTCGTAGCCATCAAGTAGAGGAGGGAGCCGATCATGCTCCGGAACTCCTTCTGGTCCACTTATCCATCTTCATCCGGATCTAGCGCAACTGAAGTAGCCATTGGGGTGGCAAGTGGCTTTGCATAAGCCATGTCAAAGCATTTTAGTAGGTCTTTAGTGTACTTTGTCTGATGCACAAAAGTTCCTTGTTTGCTTTGCTTGATTTGCAAACCAAGGAAGAAAGTCAACTTGCCATCATCGACATTTCAAATTCCTTGCTCATAGAATCAGCAAACTCAGCCATAAGAGTATGAGATGAACCACCAAAAATTATGTCATCAACAAATATCTGAACAAGTAAGAACTCTTTGCCATGCATAAGAGTGAACAAGGTTTTATCAATAGAGCCTATTTTATACCTGTGCTCAATCAAGAAGTTCCTATGACGGTCGTACCAAGCCCTAGGAGCTTGCTTGAGCCAATATAGAGCTTTGTGAAGTTTAAAGACTTTATGGGGGTACTTGGGATGTTCAAAGCCTAGGGATTGTTTGACATACACATCTTCTTCTATGAAACCATTAAGGAATGCACTTTTTACATCCATTTGAAAAAGCTTGAATCATCGAGACGATGCAAAAGCAAGCAAAATCCTAATGGCCTCAAGTCGAGCTACTGGAGCAAAGGTTTCTCCAAAATCAACCCCTCGACTTGAGTATAACCCTGAGCCACAAGTCTAGCCTTGTTTCTCACTATAGACCCATCCTCCCCTGCTTGTTTTTCAAAATCCATTTTGTGCCAATGATATAAATGTTAGGGGGTGGATAACAAAGAATCCAGACTCGATTTCTATCAAAATTTTCCAACTCTTCATGCATGGCGTTGATCCAACTCACATCAGATAAAGCATGACTAATATCTAAAATCTCAAAAGTAGCAACAAACATAGAATCAACAAAGTGAGCATGAGATCGAGTTATCCTTTCATTTAGCTCACCGATGATCTACTTAGGGGGATGAATTCTCTGAATTCAAAGTGGTGCTTCTTTTTGCGATAGAATCTCGCTCTCAACTCTTGCCAGAGTTTGATCCAAACTTGCTGAAGTTGATGCTTTAGGCCCTCTTGCTGAAGTGGATGATGCCAGGTCCGCTTCTGGAAATGTCATGGTAGGAGGTTGCGGTACATTTTCATTATCTTTAACATCTGATGGATCTTTTTCCTCAAAGATTGTTTCACTCATATCATGCTCACTTGCAAGTTCAAAATAGGGACTAACACATGGAGATGTTGCAACAAAGGTTACATCGCATGATTCAACAATAGTGTTAGTATCAAGATTGAAGAAAATATATGAATGGCCATGCAAAGAATAGCACAAAAATATACCATCAGACGCATACGACTCAAATTTATCAAGATTACCATGTTTTAGAATGAAGCACCGACATCCAAATACTCTCAAATTTGTAACCTTGGGCTTCCTTCCAAAATGTAGTTCATAAGATGCCAAATTCAAAAATGAGCGCAAAAAGACCTTGCTAGAGATGTAACAAGTAGTGCTCATGGCTTCAACTCAAAATTTCCTAGGAGTCCTATGCTCGTTGAGCATCGTCCTAACCATCTCCACAAGTGTGCAGTTTTTCCTCTCAACAACTCCATTTTGTTCAGGAACTCGCGGAGCAGAAAATTGATGTTCAATGCCATTCGCAAGGCAAAAATTAACAAAAAAACTATTCTTAAACTCGGTGTCATTATCACTTCTAATTGTTTTCAATGCACCGTGGAGTTCATTGAATAGTGTCAAGGCTAAGCTCTGAAAGTGTGAAAACACTTCATCCTTGCTTATAAGAAAGAAGATCCAAGAGTAACGGGAGTAGTTATCCACCATGACAAGGACATACCATTTACCACCTAAAGAACTAACCTGGGAAGGACCTATAGTGTCCATATGAAGAAGCGCTCCGGGTTGTTCCGTTATCACCATATTGATCGGAGAATGAGAGGCGGCAACCATCTTTCCAAGTTGACAAGGAGCACAAACAAGGTTCTTCTCAAATTTGAGCTTGGGCAATCCTCGGATCAGACCTAGGGCACTCAACCGAACAAGCAAATCAAAGATCATATGCCCTAGTCTCCTATGCCACATCTAGAGCTCAGAAGATTGTTTAGCAAGAAGGCAATGAGAAGAACCAAATGACTCAGAGAAATCAGCTCCAGAAACTCTCTCAACTCTTGAAATCTTGCAAATAAAAGCACCAAAAGAATCAAGTACTTAAGAGGTATCACATCCAAAGTGTACCTCCAAACCCTCATCAAGTAACTGAGATACGGAAAGCAAGTTGTATCCCAAATCCTCAACCAAAGCAACATTTGAGAGAGTAAAATTTTCATTGATTTTAATCGTACCTTGGCCTTTCACTCTACTCCTTCGATTGTTTCCGAAGGTGATGTATTCCCAGTCATGTGGCCCGAACCACCAAAATCCATGATCAACTTGTTCTCCAAGCCTCCATCCGTTCCCTACACGGAACAAGAAGATCTCGAGTGCTTAGTGCTGGGGTTAGTAACAATTTGTTTAGGAATCCAGCACTAAGCAACTCGAGAGTCAAGCAAAACAGAACACTGTACAGGATATGTTTCATAATGATAAAAGCGAGGTCTATTTTTAAAGTACGAGCCTACAAAGCGATGAGGTCTCCCAAAATGACGTGGACCAAAACATCTAACACGTGGTCTAACATCATATGAAGCATGAACGATGCAAACCACGATGGGCAAAGTCTCTCATGTAACCACGGGGAGCCTCAAAATCAGAATGACAGCGATAATCAAACTCATGCATACCTAAAGATGGGTAATAGGAGTGATGATACACTTTCTTAGGAGTAGGTGCATAGGTTTCAGGTCCAAATCTCACAGATTTTATGAGTTTCTTTTTAGAGTTTATCTTTGGAGGTGGTATAGTTTTCTTTGTAGGTTGGGTAGAATTCTTGGATTTTTGAGTGGTGTCTAATTGGGCTCTCTCTTTCTCAAGGGTAGTAGGTGGAGTGAACACTGTTCTGCTTGAAGTGTTTGGTGTAGTTCTCTCATAACCCAACCCAAGAGCTAACCCTGCCCTGTAAGCACACATTTTTGTTTTAGCCAAAAGCAAATCCATTTTACCCTTTCCTTCGGTACATTTATCCACCATGGAAAGAAGATAATCATTCTTACACCTGAGTTTTTTGACTTGCTCTCTAGCAAAGTTGAGTTGGTCCTTAAGGGTGATGCAGGTGGAACAAGTCGGCTGTACATCCTTAGAACACTCAACACTCTCCAATCTAGTCTTAAGTTCATCAACATGCTTATCCCTCAAATTAATCTAGTCTCAAGTTCATCAACATGCTTATCCCCCAAATTAATGCTTTCAATGAGTAAAGGACAATTCATGCATCCATTGATGACAACAGAACTAGACTCCACCTCCAAAAGTTACTTCTGAGCAATTTCAAGTTTTTCAATAGTTTGAGCATGAATCAGACGTAGCTGAGCAAGTTCATTCATTACAACAAGACAAGACTCACATTCAACATTTTCAGACTTAGATTTCAACATGACAAGTTCAGTGGACATAGATTCTAGCCTGAATTTTAGTTCCCTTCATTCTTTAGAAGCAAGTTTAAGTAATCTATCTTGAGAGATGACAGCATCATGTAATTCATCATTTTGAACAAGGAGTTGGCCACGGCATAGACATACCTCAAATGAGTCTAGCTCATTGCTGCTATGAATGTCGTCGACCATGAAGCAAAGGCCGACGAAGTTTTTTGTATTCTTCTCCTTCTTTTCTTCATTCTTGGATGACTCCTCATCCGAGCTTGGCTCCTCACTTGATGTACTGTTAATGCCGCTGAGCGCGGCTACAAAAGCTCTGGCTACCTTTTTAGCAACTTTTCCATGCTTTCCTTTGAAGAAAGGTTTCTTGTCCCTTTTCTGATGTTTGTGCTCATTTTCATTCTTAATTTTTAGTTTTGGGCAATTAGCTTTAATGTGATTAAGATCTCCACACTCAAAACATCCTCGAGAGCCTACTCTCCTTTGATCCCGTCTATCATTATAGAATCGGGTAAACTTTTTGACTATGAGAGCAAGCTCCTCATCGTCCAATGTGTCCGTCTGTTCTTTAGTGATAGAGACCAAAGAATTCAGGGCAAAACCTCTAGAAAAAGCACAAACTCCAGAACCACTAGAGAAATTACCTCCAAATGAGGCACCACTAGTAGAACCGGAAACTAGTGCCATGGATGGTGGCAAAGAGTTCCCAATTCCAGAACGAGGTGCCTTGGCAATCTCGGTGGACTTAAGCTTACTGAAGAGCTCATCCTAAGTCAAAGTGTCATAGCTTGCCAACTCTTCAATACTAGAGATCTTCACCTCCCATATGCTACGATCAAGAGCATAGAGAAATTTGATAGCTCTATCATGATCCGAATAAGATAAAGTCCCAGTGGAGCACAAGTTTCTCACAATCCCATCAAATCGAGCAAACATGGCATCTACAGATTCACCAAGGCCTTGCACAAACATTTGATATTCTTAATTATATGTGCTTTGCCGCCTAGCCTTAATCTGAGTAGTGCCCTCATGAAAAGTTTTCAGTGTCTTCCAAATTTCACATGCAGTTCGTAGGTGCTGGACCCTATCAAACTCATTGCGACTCAAACTGATGAACAGTATGTTTCTTACCTTGCTATTACAATTGTATTGTTCCTTTTCAGCCTGAGTGGTGCGAGTTTCAAGGATCACATATCGGGAATCAACAATGTCCCATATAGAACTTCCTTGTCTTAGTAGATAAGCCTCCATGCGCACCTTCCAATAAGCAAAATCACGACCATCGAATACCGGAATCTTGGTATTCTTGTCTGTTGGCATAAAAGATTACGCTAATAGGTTCTCTAAGATTAAGAACTAACAAACAAGGAGTTTGTGAAGCGAACTATCTCAAGCCTCCGAATAGGATAATAGCTCGAAGTAGTTTGAAGTTGTGTATTGAATATCTGAGTATTCCATGCCTATTACAAGGTGAGAAGGGGGGTATTTATAGGTAAAAACTCTAAGGAAAAGACTTTTTTACCCCTCAATTACAACCAACATAGTGGAAACTATCCGGTACCCTGAATAGGGATAAAATAGTAAAATATGTCCGAAGAAGATAGATAAGGAAGACATCCCATCAGTCTTGTTGTTTCCCACTGTAGAGACGGAGCCTTCGGAGGATATCTTCGAACTGGGGTTCGGACGAACCCTTCGGCTTAGAAACTTCATCAACTCGGGGACAAGTCTCTGTCTTAGAACTGCATGAGTTGTCTTTGTCTCTTAATCTTTAAGGTCATGGTGATGAATTATTTTCCCCGAATAGTAGCCCCTCAAATACGCTTCTCCAATTTAACCTGTATAGCAGGAGAGCAGTATACGCAAGAAATATTTTCCTGCTCAGGGACTTAGAAAATATTAAAGGTATTGTAACCATTCAAAGTGTCTTCGGCATCGGAGGTATGTTTGATGGAAGCTTCGAACTTGGAGTCTCATGTGAAAGCTTCGCAAGGAAATGAACTGTTGCGGAGGTGAAGCATCGCAGAGAGCCGTTAATTTTGAGTCGTTACCCTTCAAGTAGTCATTAGGCTTCTAGGGAAAAGTAATGGACATAATTTTAATCGCGAGTTCACACCTTTTTTTACTTTTTGGCCCCACTCATCAGAGATAGAAACTGAACCTGCAATGTAAATGCATACTCGAACCGCAGTAACTGGAGACGGAAAGGTTATAAAAGGGGGACTCGAACCTCAGCAGAATTTTTTACAGAGCCTTGGTTTTAAGCCCTCTTTCTCCAACCTTCAAGCTTTCCCCATTCTCCTGAGCAATCAACTGATGCTGAGAACTAGTGCGACGGTGCCAGCTGCGGCATGAACCTTGGCGTAGAGGCAAGCTTGGGCGGCATTAGCAGCGATGGCAATGGTCGGAGCCCCAGGGGGTTCTTGGCCCAAGAACCCACGGGAACTCCGCCCACCGTCCAAGAAGCCATTGAGGCAAAGTTTCCTCCTCGGGCAGTCGGCGAGTATGGCGGAGTCCATCGAGGAAGCGGTGAACGGGATGTTGGGCCCAGGGATGAGGACTCGGGTCCCGGGACAGAAGTGACCCCAGCGCCACGGAGCGGAGAAGTAGTGGTCTTCGAGGCCTTCTTCGAGGCTGGGCTAGGTCTACATGCAATCAATTTCTTAGCCGAGGTACTAGACATGTTTCATATCACCTTACCTCAATTGTCACCTAATGCCATCGCAAGATAGGCCATCTTCGAATGGGCCCTTCGGGCGGAAGGGTGCGAAGGGAGATTAGAAATCTTCACAGCCACCCACGAGGCCTCCTTCCAGCCAAAGCCGCAAGATGGACCCGGAAGACACCAAAGTACTCGTAGCATTTCCCGGCGAAGGCTATCAATGATCGGTGGTACACCAACTGGATACTCCAATGGTTCTACGCCGAAGTCGGAGAGGGTTCTAGCTTCGCGGGGCCCCTACAAGAAATTTGGTACCGGAAGGAAGCTGAAGCCACTCCGGACCCTAGCCTGCTTTCGATGCAGCTGGGGTTGCTTTCTTCGGTGGCCAGCCAGATGAGCATGCGGGACCTCGCGGAGGAATTAATATCCCTCCAAATCCCTCCTCTCGGAGCGGAGTGGCTGATAGCATTTCAGAATTCTTCAGAAGGAGAGCTTCGAAGCTTGGGTAAACCTTCGCACTTCTGCATTAACGTTAATTAGAAAATAGATAACATAATATAATGCTACCTTTTTCAGCGGCTCCTTTGGCGCTATCTCTGGAGCATATTGCTAGAGCCACAGAACGGGTGCTCGGAGCCCCTACTATGGTAGAGAAGCAACGAAGGGTAGAATTGGTAGAAAGATGGGATTGCTTCAACCGGGTGTGGAGTGCTCTTGGAATGGAGCATCCTCCCCTACCGGACTTTGACTCGACGGGAATGGTCCCCCGGAAAAGGAAAGTCACCGCCGAGACCTCCAAAAGGGCCACTAAGACCCTCGTCAAGAATGGGAAGAAGATAGCGAAGCCTCCTCCTCCGACATCTCCGGCGTCTTCACCTTCCTCCCTGGGCATTCGAAGCTCCTCTTCAGAGGAAACAGAAGAGAAGGAATCAAACGAGTAGATGGGGAAAGTGCTTGAAGATTATCTGCTATAAGATGACGAGGGTGAGTCACAAGCCGCAGCTGGAGACTCTCTCTGGGAGGTTGTAGAAGTTGACGCCGCAGCCCCCTCCGGACCTGGCATGGGTGACTTAGAGTCGGAGTTAGGAAATCCTAACTCGCCCGTGGTCGGAGTGGTAGCAACGGAGGTCAGGGCATCGACTGTGGCTGCTCCGGCGCAAACTTCGGGGGATGACCTCGAAGAATATCTTTGGATGTATGAATTTCTGGTGGACCCCAAAATTGTCCCTCAAAGCGTGGACGGAGGTAAATCTCAGAACTTTACCTTCGAATTTGTCACGCCCCGATTTAATAAATCAGGACCTTTATTGAAATTCCATAGAAAATCAATAAAAACAAGACGTTCATCATGCGACCATGTACAATACGAGCAATCATTCACGGTTCATAGACCGTATTAGTACAAAAGTAAATAAAGATGAAGAGAAACTAATAAAACAAAGGGTCCTAGATGAACGCCTCCTTCCAGTCTCGCCTTGACTGGGTCGCTACTCCAGACCTTCATCCTCCTCGTAGTAGACGGGCTCTGGTGGTGTAAGTCAATGGGGGTGAGTACAAACATACTCAGCAAGCCACCGAGTGCAAATATAATGCAAGGTAATAACAAGGGAGATAGTGGCTAATTTTGTGGAAGAGCATAATTTGTAAAGCAATTAAATGTGATCAATTTATTAGTACTGAAATGTAAACATGTGTATGCATCATCATCTTCTAACTCGAGGGTACAGTCAGCCCCACCTCGCTCAACAGTCCTTACATGCCATGAATAACTCAAGCATCCAACAATTATAAACTAACTGCGAGTAGTCACACAACCCGCCCTTGATCGTAGGCTCGGCTTTTCGAAAAGATTAAATACTCTGATCAGAGATGTACCACTGTACCCACAAGGCACACACTCATCACTTACACCAAAGTGTAACGAGATGACCCATACCACAGGAACTCGTGCCAAAACCTTCCATATGGCACTCCTCGACCCGACAGCACCCTCTTATGGGTTTCATATGGTGCCCCGATGCGTCGAGCCTCACCATACCCCCCCCCCCTTGAGCCACGTTGGTACAAGTCACCCACAGGTTGCCCCTTGCCCCCTCCACTATGGTGCATCGAGTCGGATTGTTCCGTACTTTCAGTTAGGACTTACCCATTAGACTTGTGGTTGGTACGGAAGTGCTTTGCAACAGATCCCGCAGACCGGTCCTTATAGTGCCCCGGGTGCGACCAACCAATGCCCTAGCTTGCACCCAGAACCCACTATACTTATAACATAGCCAACTCCAACAGAGTCCAGAGACGAGAATAACGGGGAAATTCATATAGTAGAATCCATCTATTCTACGACTCATTCTTTTTATCCTATAGTAGTTGTGCCGGTACATTGGGCACTAGCTAATACTTTTATAGTAGAGTGACAGGGAGTTAAGGCTCAATAAGCATGGCTTGGGTTTGCACACAAGGACGGGGATCTAATAAATATAAGTGTAGGGCTTGATATTTGACTCATGCAATATTATCCTATGAGTTATAGCGATAATTTATTAAAACATGGGCTCAATGATGATCAAAATGGGGGTTGTGACTTGCCTTGATCAGCAAAGGGTGAAGGTGGAACCTCGGGATAGAACTCCGGCTCCTCGACGAACTCGTAGTCTTCTCGATACGGAAAAAGGTACACAATACATTCAATAAAGCATCACAAAACATAAACATACAAGTTTTATGATTTAATTATGTGAATTGAGATTTATTGTACTGAAGTTATATTAATAATATCAAAGGTTAAAGTTTTGGGGTTTTTCCTAATTTATTTCATGAATTATTAATTTATCCCTAAGGGGTTTTTATTTATTTAATTCATAAGATTATTTTGTGCTAAAGTAACATACTGCTTTTATAGCATTAATGTGTAGAGAATAAAATGCTGAATTTAATAAAATTGGAATGGTGAAATTTGGAGTTAAAATGATCAAGTTATGAATTTTCAAAGTTTAAATCAATTTCTGGAATTTTATTTAAACTGGAAATGGGTTTTAGTCCACGGTGAGCCAGGCCCACGGTGGACAGGCGCACTGTGCACATGAACCGGATCAACCAGGACCGTTGGATCTGGATCCGGCGATCGGGCGCGAGGCGGGAAGGGTTAAATGAAATCGGACGACCAGGATTAAAACCTGTGAATCGATACGACGTGGATGCACCAGATTGAGTCAACATTTTTAAATAGCGATCTATGGCCAGGATTAAAGGATACCGGTTTGACCAGATCCGAGGGCCTGGATTAAATCCCGAAGGGATTTAATCGTAGCCCTTCAATCGCGATCGGACGGCCACGACGCGATCCGACACGGCACGGGCGTAAGGGGCCACATACCCCCTTCATCTCCGGCTCTGGTGGGTTCGGGCGTGGCGGCGACGGAGGCGGCGAGCGCCTATGGGCCTAGCTACCAGTAGAAATGGAACGAGGGGAGTACGGCGGTCATGACGGTACATTCGATGGCGGCGGCGAGCGGACGGATGGCGACCGGCGATGAGGGTAGATGAAGGAGGTCTTCAGGTTCTCGACGGTGACGGCGATCTGACGGTGTTCACGGCCAATGGAGGCGTGGCCGAGGTTGGGTGGTCGACGATGGTCACGATGGGTGCGACGGTGGGGACGGAGGCGGTCCAAGGCGGCGGTGAGCGGTGGCCGGAGGTGAAGCAGGAGAGGAGACCGAAAAACGGAGCAGGGCACTCTGATTTCGCTCGGGCAAGGGCTACGTTGGTGTGGGCTGAGGGCGGCGACCGGCAGGGTTCTTATAGGGGGGTCGCCGGCGTCGAAACGGAAGGGAACTGAGGGTTTCCCTTTTCTCCTCGCCGGTGTACTTTCCTAAAGCTCGAGTCCTTTCTATGTATGGCGAAAACGCGTGGCCATCGGTGGAATGGGATCCCTGGCGGTCGGAGAAGGCGATCCAACGACCAATTTGGCGAGATCGGCCACGGGGCGGCGGATTTGGAAAGTGGGGGCTCGTCGGCGATGGAAAGGGGATCCCTTTCCATCGGGGAAGATGATCCTGACAGGTGGCCCCCACCTGTCAGTGGCCGAGTGCGAAGCCAACAGCGCCGACAGGCGGGCCACGTATGTCAGAGAGCAAAAGCGGGAGCGAAGAGGCTGACAACTCGGGCCAGGAGGATGCGGGTGCGGGGAGGAGAGAGGGGGAGTGCGCCGACATCTGGGTCCCATGTGTTAGTGACTCAAGGTTGGGTTGGGCTGGGCTGAAGGCTAATTCAAGGTTGAGGCCCATTTAGATTTATATCTGTTTTTCTGATTAAAATAAATCCAGTAATTCATTTATTTGATTAAGGGTTGAATCACTATTAATAAAAATTTATAAAAATTCCTGAAATTATGTTTTGGCCTCTAGTTTATTCCATAAATTTTCCAAGTCCAAATTTTGAATATTTATTTATGTTTGGCTTTATAATTGCTCTTTTAGGAGTTTTCTTTAATAATAAAATCCAGAAATTCTTTTGTTAATATATTTCTTTTATTTTATTTCTTTTAAATCTTGGGGTGTTACAATTCTATCCCCCTTACAGAGAATCTCGTCCTCGAGATTCGGATCAATCCTCGAATAACTCTGGATGTTGGCCTTTGAGTTCTTCCTCTTTTTCCCACGTAGCTTCCTCTACTTGGTGATTGCTCCACTGGAGTTTGCAGAAGCGGATGACGCGACTTCTGGTGGTCCTTTCTTTTACTTCCAATATCTTGACGGGCTTCTCCACATAGGTCAGATCCTCTTGAACATCCAACTGCTGAAGGTCTACCTGTTCTGTTGGGACTCGGAGACACTTCTTTAGTTGGGACACATGGAACACGTCATGTACCCCGGCCAGTGAGGGCGGCAGTTCCAACTGATAAGCGACTTCGCCTTGGCGTCGAATAATGGGAAAAGGTCCAACATATCGAGGGGCCAACTTTCATCTCATATTAAACCATTGAGTGCCACGGAGAGGTGTAACTCAAAGGTAGACGTGGTCTCCCTCTTCAAAATCTAGATCTCGACATCGATTGTCCGCATAGCTCTTCTATCGAGATTGGGCTGTCTTGAGTCGGTCTTTGATAATCCGTACCTTCTCTTCAGCTTCCCGAAGGATGTCCGTTCCAAACACTTGGGATTCACCGGTTTGATCCCAGAGTAGAGGTGTCCTAGACTTTCATCCATATAAGGCTTCGAACGGGGACATATGAAGGCTGGCTTGATAACTGTTATTGTACGAAAACTCGACGTACGGTAAACTCTTGTCCCAAGTTCCTCCAAAATCCAAGACGCATGCCCGAAGCATATCTTCCAATACCTGATTCACTCTTTCCGTTTGTCCATCTGTCTAAGGGTGGTAAGCAGTACTGAAGTTTAGTCTCATTCCCATCTCTTCTTGAAGGTTCTTCTAGAAGCGAGACGTAAACTGACTTTCTCTATCGAAGACTATCTTTTTGGGCACTCCATGAAGGCACACGATGCGGGCCATATACAACTCAGCTAGCTTAGGGCCACTGAAGGTCGTTTTGACGGTTATGAAGTGAGCTACTTTGGTTAGCCGGTCAATGATTACCCATATGGAATCATATCCAAGTTGGGTCTTTGGGAGTCCGGTGATGAAGTCCATACCGATCTCTTCCCATTTCCATTCAGGCACTTTAAGTGGCTGTAACAGTCCTGCGGGTCTCTGATGTTCTGCTTTTACCCGTCGGCAAGTGTCACATTCTGTGACAAACTGAGCAATCTCTTTCTTCATGCTAACCCACCAATACCGTTCTTTCAGGTCCTGGTACATCTTGGGACTCCTAGGATGGATGGAGTACAGAGTATCGTGGGCCTCCCTTAGAATAAGGGTCTTTATCTCTGGTTTATCCGGCACACAGATCCTGGTTCCAAACCATATGGTGCCATTCTCGTCCTCTGAAAATCCTGGGGCTTTACCTTGTCTCATGTTCTTCTTGATGGCGGCTATATCCGGGTCTTCTAACTGAGCTTCTCGGATTTGCTCAAACAAGACTGGTCGGGTTTCCAAGGTGGCTAGATAGGCTTCTATGGTTAATCCAAGGTTTAACTTTTCCATCTCCTTATAGAGCAAAGGCGTGTGATCCTGAATCACGATGGCGGTGCAATATACCTTACGACTTAATGCATCAGCTACCACATTTGCTTTTCTGGGGTGGTAGTGAATACCTAAGTCATAGTCCTTTATTAATTCCAACCATCGCCTTTGCCTCAGATTGAGGTCCGACTGCGTGAAGATGTACTTCAAACTCTTGTGATCCGTAAAGACTTTGCAGCGATTTCCGACCAAATAATGGCTCCATATCTTAAGGGCGTGCACAACAGCAGCCAATTCCAAGTCATGTGTAGGGTAGTTTAACTCATGGGGTCTCAACTAACGAGAGGCGTATGAAATAACCTTTCCATCTTGCATGAGAACACATCCCAATCCTTGGCGAGATGCGTCGCAATAAACATGGAAGTCTTTCCTGATATCCGGTAGGGTCAGTATGGGTGCTGACACCAGCCGGGTCTTGAGGGTGCGAAAACTTTCCTCACATTCAGGAGTCCATTCAAACTTCTCTCCTTTCTGCAATAACTTGGTCATAGGCTTGGCTATCTTGGAAAAATTCTCGATAAATCTCCGATAATACCCGGCCAAACCCAAAAAACTTCGTATCTCAGATACATTTGTGGCTGGCAGCCAATCTGTAACTACTTCTACGGTGGTAGGGTCCACTGCGATACCTTGCGCAGAAATGATGTGTCCAAGGAATTTTACTTCCGCCGTCCAGAATTTACACTTGTTGTACTTGGCGTATAACTGATGCTCCCTCAGTTTTCCTAGGGTCAACCGGATGTGAGTCTCGTGATCCTCTTTGTCCTTGGAATAGATGAGGATGTCATCTATGAATACCACGATAAACTTGTCTAAATATTCCATGAACACCTTATTCATCATGTTCATGAAGAAGGCTGGGGCGTTGGTCAAACCAAAAGACATAACAGTGCACTCATATAGTCCATAGCGAGAAGTAAAAGTCGTCTTGGGTATGTCCTCCTCTCGAATCCTCAACTGATGATATCCGGATCGCAAGTCGATCTTGGAAAATACCGTTGCTCCTTTCAGCTGGTCAAATAGGTCGTCAATCCTGGGTAACGGGTAGTTGTTCTTGATGGTCACCTCATTCAAGGCTCTATAATCCACACACATACGCTTAGCCTTGTCCTCTTTCTTCTCAACAAAGATGACGGGGGCTCCCCACGGGGATGTGCTAGGTCTGATGTATCCCTTCTTCTCAAGATCCTCCAGCTGTTGCTTCATATCTACTAGCTCATTGGCGGCCATCCGGTATGGTCGCTTGTAAATGGGAGTGGTTCCGGGTACCAAATAAATCCGAAACTCGATGTCCCTCTTGGGTGGCATCCCTGGTAAATCCTCTGGAAATACGTCCGGGAATTCGCAGACCACTGGTATCTCCTCCAAGGTTATCTGGTGTAGCCGAGGTCTTCCGGACTTCAGGCTCGGCATCTGGAATGTGACCGCAGTCCCTTCTTCACTGGTCACGGTTACTTGTCTCCAGGCACATCTTATCACACCTTGGTGTTTATTGAGCCAATCCATTCCTAGAATGAGATCCAAGCCTTGACATTCTATTAGGATGGGTTCGGCCCAGAATATTGTGCCTTGGATATCTACCCATACCCTTGGACTATAGGAATGGGCGAGAGTTTGTTTGTCAGGGGTGGCTATTAATACGGGTCTTGGTAGTTCACTTATGTTTAGATTATTCTTTTCAACAAAAGCTGTTGTTGGCGCAAAAGGTTACACCAACAGGTTCTCTATTTCAAGAGCAAGCAAGCAGTGTGCTCGTGTTTAAGAACCTACTCGAGCCTCTGTATTGGATAATAACTCAAGTAGTCTGAATATGTGTATTAAATGGTCAGAGGTCCCCTTTTACAGGGTAGAGAGGGGGTATTTATAGGCAAAAACGTTTAAGGAAAAGACCTAATTACCCCTAGATTACAACTGACATAGCGGAACTGTTCAGTACCTGGAGCAAGGTTAAATAAGGTAAAACTCCCCAATACGGATGGATAAGCCATACACCTTATCAATCTTGTCACTCTGCTTTGGAGCCTCCATATCCTGCGGAGGGTTCCTCAGGACTTCATATCGAGGCACCCTTCGGCTCGACGCCTCCACCTTCGAATAAGAGCCCACCAGCTCCGAAGCTTAAGGAATCTTTGAGTTATTGATCTCTAAGTCTTCCAAGTGAAGCAATTTCCCCCAACAGTAGCCCCTCGAATACGCCTCTCCGTATTTAACCTGTACAGAAGGAAGGCAGTATACGGAAGGAATATTTTCATATTCGGAGACTTAGAGAGAATTTGAGCACATTACAGTTCTTCAGAGGATTTCAGATCTCTGGTGTTCGGATTCCCGCTCCAGGCTCTCTACGCAGCGGGAACGCATCGTAAGAAGGAAGACCGCTTTAGAGCGCAAACACCGTGAGGAGAGCGCTGGATTATAGCCGTTACGGTGCAAGTAGCCGTTACGCCTAGTAAAGGTAACGGTCAATTTTTACGGTATTTACCCACCGTTCCACTTACTGGACCCACCTGCCAGTGGAAGGAGCCGAACCTGCGATGTGAATGCGATCGGAGCATAGTGATCGGCGAATGGTTATAAAAGGGAAAACAGAAGTTACTCAAAACTTTTTACCGCACACAGCACTCGCGATTTACTTTCCCCAACTTCCAGTTCCTTGATCTTACGAGCAAATGGCGAGAACCAGCCACACTGTCCCGGCGGCGGCGAGTACTCTGGCGCAGAGGCAAGCATGGGCCGCCTCGGCGGCGGTAGCAATGGCGGGGACTTCGGGTGGCGCATGGCCTAAGAATCCCCGGGAGCTTCGTCCGCCTTCCAAGAAGAAGATCCCCCAGAGCTTCCTCATCGGTCAATCCACGAGCACCACCGAATCCATTGAGGAGGTCGTAGAAGGGAAACTAGGAGCCGGGCTGAGGACTCGGGTCCCAGGATCAGAATCGACCCCGAGGCCGCGAAGTGGAGAAGTGGTAGTCTTCGATGCGTTCTTCGAAGCCGGCTTGGGGCTTCCGGCCATCGACTTTTTGGCGGAGGTACTAGACCTGTTTCATATTACATTACCTCAGTTGTCCCCCAATGCCATCGCCTGCCTGGCCATCTTCGAGTGGGCGCTCCGGATCTAAGGGTGCGAAGGACGCTTGGAGATCTTCGCCGCAACTCATGAAGCCATCTGCCAGCCGAAGCCACAGGATGGGCCTGGGGATTCCAAAGTGATAACAGCCTTCGGCAGTGTCAACTTCTAGCTGCGGAGGGAGCACGCCCTACACTTCCCTTCGAAGGCCATCAACGACCGATGGTACACCAACTGGATTCTTCGGTGGTTCTACGCCGAAGTCGGAGAGGACTCCCCCCTCGCAGGACCTCTCCAGGAGATTTGGTTCCGGAAGGAGGCGGAGGTTGCTCCGAACCCCAGCCTGCTTTCCACGAGGCTGGGATTGTTGACTTCGGTGGCTCGTCGCATGACCATGCGCGACTTGGACGAAGAATTTATCGCCCTCCGGATTCCACCTCTCGGGGCCAACTGGCCCCTAGTGTTCAAACAGGCCTCGGAGGGTGATCTCCGAACCCTAGGTAAGACTTTGATTCCTGTAGTACTGCATTTAGATGACAAAAACAACATACTTACGATGTGTTACCCCTTTTCTTCAATGGCTCCTTTGGCATTGGCTCCGGAAGACATAGCTTGGGCCACCGAACGGGTCCTCGGAGCTCCTTCAGTGGCTGAAAAGCAGCGAAGGATGGAGCTAGTGGGGAGCTGGGAACGCTCCAATAGAGTGTGGGCAGCTCTCGGGATGGAGTCCCCTCCTCTTCCTGACTTTGCCACGACTGGAGCAGCTGCCCGAAAATGGAAGGCCGTTGCTGAACCGCCCAAGAGAGCCAGCAAGCCGCCGTCTAAGAAGAAGAAGAAGGCGAAGATCCCTTCACAGCTGACCCCTGCTTCGTCGGCTTCATCCCTGGGCGCCCGGAGCTCAGCCTCCGAGGAGCCCGAGGGTTCCGACGTCCAGTTAGCGTCAAGCCTCGAGAATTACCTCCTAGAGGACGACGAAGACATAGGGGAAGTCCTAGCCGGAACCTCTGATCGGGAGGTCGTGGAGGTAGATCCAACACGCGCCTCCGTGCCCACCGTCATTCATCTGGACTCGGACTCCACCACCCCCAACACACCCGTAACTGGAGTGGTCACGGAGGGAGTCGCAGCTCCGGCGGGAAACGTGGCGGAAAGGGCTTCGGGAGACGACTTCGAGGATATCCTTCAGTTGTACGAAGTTCTGGAGGATCCGACGATCTTGCCTCACGGGGCCTCTGAAGGTATGTCTTGACTCTCCTACTTTAGTTGCTACCTACAACAATCTTTTCTTGTAAATACTTATCAAATTTCTTGACAAGATAGGTACCTCGAAAGGTGACGAAGCCCTGGCTGCACCCGAAGTCCCCATATCTTCGAGGGTCGTGGCCCAGGTGGATCCTCCTGCTCCTTCGGACGCTCCATCCCTGCTAGCGGAAGTCGTGCCCACCGGAGCAGATTCGGTAACTGAAGTCGCCCCCTCTGTAGCGGCTCCGGCAACCGAGGTCACCCCTGTGGACGCGGCTCTGGTCGATGGGGTAGCCGCTGAAGAGAGGGTCACTTCTGCTCCAGCCGCTGCGCCTGCCTTCGTGCCGGGGAGGGGCAAAAGCATGGCTAGCCTCGGCCTTCTCCCTGGCCTTGCAACGACCTCGGTTAGTAACTCGGAGGAGGAGGCCACGGTAGACAACCGCCAAGCTTCGTCTTGGCTTCCTTTGCTGGCTCCGTTCCTAGAGCATCGGGTAGGCCTCCGAGCGCTCCTGGAGCCCCTGGGAGAGAAGAGCCAGGACACCGCCAATTCGGAGCTGGTCTCCATTTTGAGCGAAGCTAGGGCTCCAACGCTGAACATGGCCCTCGAAAGGGTTGCCCTATAGGTATGAAGAACACCATAGCTAATTTGAATCAATGATTATAAATACTTTGGTACTTACTTGTTCTTTTTTCTTTGCAGCAATTCGTCCTTGCTAGAGCAGAGGCGACTTCCAACGAGGTCGAAATTAATCGGCTCAAAAGGAAGGTTACCACCCTCCAAACCGCCCTCAATGACTCCAACGAAAGATCCCTTAGGCTGGAGGAGGAATCCTTAGGGGAACGGAGGGCTAGGGCTGTGGCCGATGAAGCTCTCCGAACGGCGAGGGAAGATAACGACGCGCTCCGCATTTCGGCCCAAGAGGTTGAAGCCGAACGTGTAGTTCTTCGGGCGGAGGTTGAAAGGCTTCGTCAGTCGGCGGCCACTTCGAGCGCCCAGTTGGTGGAGCTCCAAGGAGCTCTTAACCAAGTGATGGCCCAGAAGAGTTCTTTAATGCTTCAGGTGGCCGAGGTGTCCGCTACTGCTGCGGGGCTGGAGACAATGGAGAAGAAGAATTCTAGTGCGGCAGAACGTACCTTGGACGCCCTTCAGGGTACCTTGGAATACTTCAGCACTATGTGCCCTTCGTCTTCTGCGGCAGCCAGCGAACCCCTCGATCGGAAGCTGAAGAGGATTCAAGTGGCAGCGTCACTGATGATGAACTCCGGCGTCCAGTACGGAGAGATCTCCAGGCAGTGCGCTGGCATCGGAGTTCTTAACCACCTCGAGTCCCTTCAGATCCCCCTCGGTTCAGTCGAGGGTTCGATCCCTAGAAGCTTCACCTCCGAAGACCTGCTGTGCCCTTCTTCGGATGTGGCTTTGGCCTGGGAAGCCTTCCGGTCAACTTGGAAGTCAAACCATAAGGCTGCGGCCAAAGCTTGGATTGACGAGGCCCGACGACAGAAGAAGGCGCAAACAAAGCCACCACTTCCTGCGTCGCCAGCTCCGACAATCCCTGCTCCACCAACCGACCCGCAGGTCTAGCTCTTAGGGCCATCATGTATGCAAACTGTTGTAAAGCCCCTTTAATTAATGAAAAAGTTATAATCGAGAAGCTCGTTTAGGTGTTCTGCTTTCTTTTTTAGGTTTTGTCGTGTCCTTTGAATTTTGTCCTCGAAATACTAGAGTTTACCGAAGGGCTCCAGAAGGAGTGGGCAAGACTCGAGAGCTTAAGGCCCTACCGCTGATCTCGTTTCTCTATTCCTCGTGGAGACAAAGGGGAGATACCTGCCGAAGTTTTTCACGAGGTCTTAGCGTATATCAAGGAAGAGGAGAAAGAGAAGGCCTCCTCGTCTTCCGAACACATGAATTGGTGTGACTCGGAGTATCAGGCCGAGGACCCTACGGAGGTTAACTCTGAAAGGCTTCTGACCTGGGCCGAGCTCCAAGAGGAGAAAAAGAAACTGCGAGCCTTGAAGAAGAAAAGAGGTGGGCGGACGAAAAGGACTAAACCGGCAGCTTCGAGCTCCGAAAGACAGAGTAGCCGGAGGGGTAGCTCCAAAGGCCGACAGGGTCTTCAATTTTTCCTAGGCTTGGACCAAAATTTCTCCTGATGTACAAGGCCGAGGACACTCCTAGAACCCTTGGCAGATAAGTCCCAAGAGGTTGGGAGCTCCGAGCTGGTTTCCTTCTTAATTGAAGCCAGGGCACTAGAGCTCGATTTGGCCCTCGAAAGGGATGCCCTTCAGGTATGCAACATACAACAAATGTATTTAATTAATGAAATTACTTTGTACTCACTTTGGTTTTTTGCAGCAATTTGTCCTCGCTAGAGCGGCAGTGACTTCCAATGAGCTCGAAACTAATTGGCACAAGAGGAAGGTTACCACACTCTAGACTGTCCTCAAAGGCTCTGAACACAAAACATTGCAACTAGAGGAGGAGATCCTCCAGGAGCGTAGGGCCAAGGCCATTACTGAGGAAGCACTCCAGGCCGAGCAACAGAGCAGCGCTACACTCAAGGTTTCGGTCCAAGAAATCGAAGTCGAGTGTGTGGTGCTTAGGGATGAGGTTGAGAGGCTTCGGCGAGCAGAGACGGACTCCAACGCACAGCTTGTAAAGCTCCAAGACTCAATCAAACAAGCATTGGCTCAAAAGAATTCTTTGCTATCAAGGATAGCCAAAGTTTCTGCTTTTGCTTCTGAACTTACGGAGGCCGAGACGAAGCATATCGCCATTGCTAATCAGACTATGGATACCCTTCGGGATGTCCTAGAATACTTTGGTACAATGTGCCCTTCGTCTTCAACTGCGGCAAGCGAGCCCCTCGAGCGAAAGCTAAATATGATCCAGGCGGTGATGAAGATGATGAAGGGCTCTAGGATTCGTTACAGAGAGACCTTCGGGCAGGTAGTCGGAATCAGAGTCCTTCGACATCTCGAAACCCTCGGGATTTCTATTGCTCCAGTGGGGGGTTCGATGCCTACAGGCTTCACCGATGAAGACTTTTTGCGTCCTTTGGATGTGGCTTCTGCTTGGGAAGCCTTCCGGGTGACCTAGAAAATAGATCACAAAGCTGCAGCCAAAACCTGGATTGATGAGGCTCGTCGGTAGAAGCAAGCTCAGACGAAGCCTCCAGCTCTGACTTCGCCAACCGACCCGTAGGTTTAGCTTCATAGGGCATTTAAGCATGTACAAGAAATCTTGTAAAGCCCTTTATCTTAATGAATGAACAGTTTATAAATGGGGAGTCTTTGTTTGGATGTTTATTTTTAGGTTTTGTTATGCACTTCGGAACCTAACTTCGAAGCATTGGAGCCTAACGAAGGGCTTCTCTAGCAGTGGGCTATCCTCGAGAGCTTAAGGCCTTACCGGCGCTCACGTTTTTCTGTTCCTCAAGAGGAGCAAGGGGAAATAGCACACGATGTTCAACGCGAAGTCCCAGCTTATATTAAAGAAGAGGATAAGGAAGTAGTATCTTTGTCCTCAGAATGTGTAGACTGGTCTGACTCGGAATACCAAGTCAGAGATCCAACAGAGGCTAGCTCTGAAAGACTTCTGTCCTGGGTTGAACTTCAAGAAGAGAAAAAAAAGCTGCGAGCTTCGAAGAAGAAAGGCACTCAGACTAAGAGAAAAGTTTTAAGAACTCCGGGCTCAGAAGACCGAAGCGGTCCTATAAGTAGATCTAGAGGTCGGAGGGGTCTCCACTTTTATTTAGGCTTAGACCAAAATTTCTCTTAATGTAATGTAATATGATTACCCGATTAATATAACCTGTTTCGGAAGCATCACTTGATTGTTCCTTATTCCCCTGCCCCTCCTTGTGGGTGGTGGACCGTACGCATTGCTATAGGGTCCGTCGGACACAATGATTGATATAACAACCTGATGCTTTGCATAACACTTGGTAATCATATTGTACCTTTTCGTAGAGTTCTTCGAACTGTACGTTCTTATTGTGATGTTTATAAGTTTTGGAACTAAGTTTATACTTGTAAGCTCCGATAACAGGCGCTTAGGACTTTAAAAAGTGTTTCATTGGGTCGGAGCCTTGAAACCTTATTGCTTGGTCGCCTACGACTCTTTTATAGATGCTTCGAACCCGAAGGCTAGAAATATGTTCTTTTAAAGTCCTTAGACTCTTCTACGGATCCTAACAAGACAGAGCCTAGAATCCATAGGCTGGCCACCTACGGCTATTTTATAGATGCTTCTAACTCGGAGGCCGGAAATCTATTCTTTAGAAGTCCTTAGACTCTTCTACGGATCCTAACAAGCCAGAGCCTAGAATCCGTAGGTTGGCCACCTTCAGCTCTTTTACAGATGCTTCGAACTCAGAGGCCGAAAATCAGTTCTTTTAAAGTCCTTAGACTCTTCTATGGATCCTAACAAGCCGGAGCCTGGAATCCATAGGCTGGCCACCTTCGGCTCTTTTTACAGATGCTTCGAACCTGGAGGTCGGAAATCTGTTCTTTTAAAGTCCTTAGACTCTTCTACGAATCCTAACAAGCCGGATCCTAGAATCTGTAGGCTAGCCACCTTCGGCTCTTTTTCAGAATCCTTGAACCAATGGTTCAAAGGCTGTTTGCTGGGTTCCTTGAAAGATGCTTACCTCCGCAAGCAGCTCCGTTCCCCTGATGCGTCCACCAGGAGTAAGGAATAGTTAAAGAGTAAGCATAATTCAAACCTCCATCTTTATTTACCTTAGAAAGGTACTTTTACAATTGATTACATGGATCCCCTAAGCATAATAACGTTTAAGGTGATCCACATGCCATGCATGCTTTAACTCTTCCTCTTCTAAATTGGCTAGCTTAAATGACCCAAGGCATCCTGAGCGTAGGATAATATATGGTCCTTCCCATTTGTTTCCTAGCTTCCCCAGAGCGATTACACTTCGCAGCACCAAATGACCTAGTCTAAGCTCATTCACTTTTATCTTCTGGTCATACCATGCCTTCGTTTGGTCTTGGTACTTCGTCATATTGGCAACAGCTCGAAGCCTTGTCTCTTCTGACATGTCCAACAAAGTGTTTCTTTCATCGTCATTCCCAGGCTCTGTTACGCGGAGGGATCTACCTTTAAGCTCCGTAGGAGTCATGGCCTCATCTCTTAATAGCAGCCTAAATGGGGTGAAGCCCGTGGACCTAGATTGAGTGGTCCGAATGGACCATAAAATCTTGGGGAGCTTTTTGGTCCACAGCCCCTTAGCTAACCCGACAATCCTTCGATTCAAACCGGAGAGAATATTTCCATTAGCCCGCTCGACGGCTCCATTGGATTGGAGGTGGCGAACAGCTGCGAAGCATAAGTTGATGCCCAGGCCTTCGCAAAACTCTCTAAAGGGCTCGCCGTCGAATTGAGTGTCGTTATCAACAGTTAACTCCTTAGGCACTCCGAACCTGCAAATAATATTCTGCCAAAAGAATTTTTGCACATTTCTTGAAGTGATAGAAGTTAGGGGTTCAACTTCAACCCATTTATAAAAATATTCGATTGCTACCACCGCAAACTTCAAGCTGCCTTTTGCCATTGTAAAAGGGCCGATGAGATCCATTCCCCATCACGCCATTGGCCATACCGGAGCAATAACTTGAAGAGGTGTCAGTGGACAGTGGCTCCGCCTACCCATCCACTGGCATCCTTGGCAGGTTCGAACCAACTCTTCTGCATCTCTTACAATTGTTGGCCAATAAAGCCCCTATCAAAGTGTCTTTCCTGCTAGAGCACGGGGGGCTAGATGGCTGCCGCATAAGCCTTCGTGAATATCCCGAAGTATATCTTGGCCTTTGGGTTGTGAGATGCACCGGAGTAGGGAGAACAAACTCTAGCTTTGTACAATATGTCGTTGACAAGCTCATAATTTTGAGCCCTTGCTTGGAGTCTTCAGAAATCCGGACCTTCTGATGAGACTGCGTTGTTTTGCAAAACATCCATTATTAGAGTTCGCCAATCGGCGACTGGGATGCAAAGGACTTCTGTGGAGGGTAGTTGATGCACCGTAGGCTTGATGAGTTCTTCGTAAAAAAGCGTCCTTCGGGACGTCCAATGCTCTAGCTGCAGCCTTTGCTAGAATATCTGTAAGTTGATTATCTACTCGGAGGATGCTTCGAACAGAAAATCCTTTAAACATTTCTTCGGTCTTGCAGATTTCTTCTAAATACTTTGCAAGATGCGGATTCCTAGCTTGGAAGCTCTTATCAACATGCCCTGCGACGACTTGGGAATCTGTTTTTATTATGATCCTTACTGCTCCAAGTGCCCTTGCCTTTCGGAGGCCTAGCAGGATCCCTTCATATTCTGCGATATTATTGGTGGTCTTAAAGTTGAGCCTTGCAGAATACATGGCCTTCTGCCCTGATGGCGATATTATCACAGCTCCATCTCTGGCACCAGATGCCTGATAGGATCCATCAGAAAAAATTGTCCACAGACCATCGGAGGTTTCTTCCGGAGCCCAAACTGTAGATGGAGTCCACTCGGCCACGAAGTCAGCTATGACTTGGGACTTGATAGTTGTTCTTGTCATGAAGGAAATACCAAATGGGGCTAGCTCGACAACCCATTTTCCGATCCTACCCGTGGAATCTTTGCTCCAAAGCATTTCACCAAGGGGATACGAGGTAGGAACGATGAGATTATGTGCTAAGATGTAATGCCTTAGCTTCCACGAGGCTATTACCAAAGCATAAACAAATTTTTCGAGCTCGGAGTATCCTGTCTTTGCTCCAGAAAAAGCTTCTGAGACAAAGTAGACTGGGTTCTGCACTAGTTTTCCTTTAAGCTCAACTTCCTTGACCAGCACTGCACTTACTGCGGAGCCCGTTGCTACAAGATAAAGAAGGAGAGTTTCTTCTGGGAGGGGCACAATAAGCGTTGATAGATTTCCTAGATAATCTTTAATGTCATCGAAGCTCTTCTAGCACTCTAGCATTCACTTGAAACTTTCGGACCCCTTTAGAGCTTTAAAAATTGAGAGGCTTTGTTCGACTGATTTGGCCAGGAATCTACTGAGGGTTGCGAGCCGTCTTGTCAGCTTCTGGACCTGCTTTAGATTTTTTGGTGGAGCCATTCTTTGCAGTGCACTTATCTGCGTCGGGCTAGCTTCGATTCCTCTACTCGAAACTAAGTACCCTAGAAATTTTCCTGCTTGTGCCCCGAATATACATTTTTCAGGGTTGAGGCGAACTCCACATGATCGGAGGCTCTCAAAAGTTTCAGCACTCTTTATTACAATGTCATCCATATAGGCTTCGACATTTCGGCCTATCTGGTGACCTAGAGCCTTAGCTATAAGACGTGAGAAGGTAGCCTCGGCATTCCGCAAGCCAAAAGGCATTTGAACATAACAAAATACTCCGGAAGGAGTTAGAAAACTCGTCTTGGTTTCGTCTTCGCGCTTTAGCCAGACCTGATGATAACCGGAGTATGCGTCCAGGAAGCTTAACAATTCGGAGCCAGCCGTAGAATACGCAAGTTGATCTATTCGGCGCATAGGGTAGGGGTCTCGTGGGCATGCTTTATATAGTGACGTGAAGTCGATGCACATGCGCCACTTGCTGGAGCCCTTTTTCTTGACAAAAACGGGGTTAGCCAACCACTCCGTGTGGGCTACTTCCCTGATAATTCCTGCCCTTAGCAACTTCTCTACCTCCACCTTGGCGAGGTCTGCCCTTTCTGTTGATAACTTATGGAGCCCTAGCGCACTGGCCTAGCCTTCGGGTTAACAAGCAAGTTGTGCTCGATGATGCTCCGGTCAACTCTGGGGATATCTTCATCAGTCCAGGCGAAGATATCTATGTTTTCTTTAACTACTTCCTCCAACGAAGTAGATATTTCTGAAGGTAGCCCTTTGCTGAATTGGATTGGATACTCCTTGCCATCTTTTAGGATCATCTTCATGATCACATCACCTTCCGGGCTTGGCTTTAGGGAAGGGCCCTTCGAGGAGTCTAAACACCCCGAAGCTTCCTCCAAGTGCTCTAACACTCTATTAACCTATCGAGGATCCAGAGGTGGACCATGGCCATACTCCGCTCTCCAGGCTGCAGCTTGGTCTCCTGAAATAGTGAGAGCTTCACCTTGCGTGGGCATTTTGAGACACAAATAGTTATGATGTGCTACATCACCAAATTGGTTTAGCATTCCCCTCCTGAAGATTGCATTGTAGGCGTATGGGGCGTCGACGACTTCGAAGATAACCTCTTCAACCTTGGCTAGGGGCCCCTCTCCGAAGGCAACCTCGAGACCTATCTAGCCGAGGGCATCGAGAGGAGGACCTGTGAAAACTTGAAGTGGGTGAGCTGCCGGAAGTAGGTGTCTTCGGGGAATGCACATCTGGTCGAAGGCTTATTCGAAGAGTATGTCTGTGGAGCTTCCACCATCCACCAATATCCTTCGGACTTCAACTCTCGCTATATCAGCTAAAACAACAAGGGGGTCAACATGGGGGAATTTCACCCCTGCAGCATCATTGGCAGTAAAAAAGAAATAGGTACATGGGACCACTCAGGCATCTCTGCCGCCGAACTCGAGGTCCCTATGTGCCCTACTTCGTGGACATAGTCTCTTCGCTGTCGTTTTGACATGTTACTGAGGGTTCCCCCTCCGGAGATGGGCAAGACCACTCGTTTGCCATGATATTGGAGATCCTCCTGCTTCGGTGGTGGCATAATGTTGGCCACCGGGAGTTGCATTAGTACTTCAGGGTTGCTGGCCCGAACCATAACCTGCACAGGCTCCGAACGCACTGCTGGAGGGGCTCGATCTGAAGTACCTCGCCCTGAGATTCGTCCTAAGTACTCGCCCCGAAGGGTCAATACAGACTTGCAATCTTTCATGTCATGTCTTCTATTTTTGCCATGCACACAACAGAAGAAGGTTTAGCGCCTGCCAGCCGTTCTCTCTTGGGGCTTTGAGGTACTCGCCTTGTTAGCTTGTGCATGTAGAAAGTTGAAAGGCATCTTTGGGGCAGAGGGTGTAATATTTAATACCTCGGAGCGGAAATGTTTCTTTCTCATCCTATGATCATTGAAGCGATTATCAAGGGGGGCTTGCAGAGGAGTCGGGACTTCTGGCTCCGTCTTCACTTCTCGAAGGACGGGTGCAGGCATCACAATTCTTCGGAGGCAGCCTTCCTCTGCCTTGACATACTGTTCGAAGTATGCCATCAACTGTGCTACAGACGACACCGACTTCTGGTGAAGTTTGCTGACGAGGTCTGGGTTTAACACCCCTTCGCGTGCCGCATCCACTATCGAAGAGGTAGACAAGCCTTTAATCTGAGACTTGGTGTGGGCAAAGCGTGTAAAATACTCCTGAAGGGTCTCCCCTGCTTGCTGCTTCACCTGGAACAAACTTCCGGTTGACATTGGGGCTGCGAACGTAGCTTGGAAGTTACTCACGAACTTCCTCTTCAGCTGCTCCCATGTCTTAATCGATCCTGTCTTTAGAGACCAGAACCATTGGAGAGCCACACCTTCTAGCACGAGGGGGAAGCACTTCGCCATTGTGTTCCGCACCCCTCCACTGGCTTCTATTGCCAAGGCATACGAACGAGAGAACTCTCCGGGGTCGGACCCATCGGAGTATTTGTGCAACTTCGAGGCCTTGAACCTAGGGTCGAAGGGCACTTTCTGCATGTCCGGATGCAGTGAAGACTCATCGTCGAAGGATGCGTTCTCGGCTTCCTCCGAGACTCGAAGAGCTTCGGGATAATTACCAGGACCGTCGACTTGAGGCACCTCTAAAGCAGGAGTGAGGCTTGAGGGCGAAGTCTATCTGCTGCCTCTGGCCTCCACCTTGCTACTTCCTCCTGAAGCCACACTACCTAGGTAGTCGCGTCCTCAGGAAGGTCTTCATCTCCTCCGGAGGGAATCTCCGGGTCTTAGGAACTGGGGTAATCAGTTCGAAGCACCGAGGGAGCTGCTTGGGGACCTGTGGGTGCTCGAGGTCTGATGACTACTTCGGGAGTTGGTGGAATGACTGAGGGTCCTACACCGTTGGTCCGAGGGGACCTTCGGGGGGGATCGGTGGCTAGGCTCTACTTGGGAGGCATGGCTAACGAAGTTAAGGTCCGAAGACCGAAGACTTTGAATGATTTGGGAAGGCGAGAAGAGGCCTTCGATCTACACTAGGAAATCCCTTACCGAAGGGTGCGCGGAATCTTCAGACTCCAAAACTCCCTCCGCAAGTGCTCTTCGAAGTGCAGTTAGCGGCGGAGAACTAGCTTTTAGAACTAAGTTCCCCATGGACGGCGCAAACTATTGGCGTAAAAGATTACGCTAACAAGATCTTTAAAATTAAGAACTAACAAATAAGGAGTTTGTGAAGCGAACTATCTCAAGCCTCCAAATAGGATAATAACTCGAAGTAGTTCGAAGTTTTGTATTGAATATCTGAGTATTCGATGCCTATTACAAGGTGAGAAGAGGGGTATTTATAGGTAAAAACTCTAAGGAAAATACCTTTTTACTCCTCAATTACAACCGACATAGTGGAAACTATTCAGTACTCCGAATAGGGCTAAAATAGTAAAATATGTCCGAAGAAGATAGATAAGGCAGACGTCCCGTCAGTCTTGCTGTTTCCCACTATAGAGACGGAGCCTTCGGAGGGTATCTTCGAACTGGGGTTCGGATGAACCATTTGTCTTAGAAACTTCATCAACTCGGGGACAAGTCTCTGTCTTAGAACTGCATGAGTTTTCTTTGTCTCTTAATCTTGAAGGTCTTAGGGATGAAGTATTTCCCCCCAACATTGTCCATGTCGCCAAAAGATCACAAAACCAGTTAAGTTCAACTGGTGATCTAACCAGCTCTAATACCAATTGTAGTATCAGAATGACGACTAGAGGGGGTGAATAGGTGACTCGACAACTTCTCGTGAATATGATGGCCTTTCCAAAAACACCCAATGCGCCTCTAAATGAACAAGCACAATAAAAAATAATCCAAAAAAATTTTCTTTCCTGATCGGACTTTGAAATGCCGAAATGTCTTTTTCGGAGTTTGAATGACCGATTTAAATTTCTTAGTTGGCAATTGATTTACCGACTTAGCTTTATTGGTAAATGGTACTCCGAACAAATTCAAAATGTCTGAGTTCCAAACTCAAGAACAAACCACAAACAATTTCAGTCTAAAACAACTAGAATCAAACCATGGCAGAAAAAGTGAGTTCGGTGATGCTTCTGATAATCGAAAAAACTGAATAGCAGAAGTACAATCTAGAAGCAAAACTTGTTTGGTCCAACAGAGAAACACCGAACACAAAATTTTTGAACAGGTAAACTAGCACAAGAAATCGAAAACAGGGAAATTAACCAACCGGCCAACACAGTAAATCAATACCACAAATCAACTGATACTGTAGCAAGATCCCTGGTGTTCACCGGCAATATTTAAATGAACAGGATAACATGCGGCAGAACCAGAACAGGAATTATATGAAGATCAAGTACTGGACGGGAACCAGAACATGAAATAATTTTGCACAGTACTCTGGCCGGCGGCAATAACGATGCACAGTGCCAGAAAATAAATCCTGAACATGAAGCAAGAAAACTGGCAGTACAAAAATTACTCACCGATGGAAAGCCACAGGAATGAACAGTGTAACCTGGTTCACTACAGTAGCGGTGGGCTTGGAAGTCGGCGGTTCAAAACAGTAAGAGGTGGCGGTATGCAACAAAACAACGGTTGTGTCCAGCGGCAAAATCACTCGGCAAATATTAATCTAGATAAAAACCAGTAGAAATACAATGCACATGAACTTCTAGAGAAAACTAGGAATAGTACCAGTTCAAGGCGTCTGCGCTGGAGCGTCTGGCCGGTCTGCTACAGGAACAGCAGTGTTGGTAGTTCAATCGGCGGCTGCTGTTGTAGAATTTCCAAGAAAAGGCACAGTGCCGATACAAAGAACAGTGCGCATGAAAGAAGAAACCCAAAAACAGCACAGAAAATGAAAGAAAAAGATAAATAAAATTTCTGGATTAGAAGCCCCAAAAAAATTCAACATAATCCCCTAGTCATGGGGTACTTTATATATATATATAGGTAAGCCTATCAAGGTATTCCCCAAAATACCATTAGGGTTTAATGACCAAGTATTTACCTAATTACCCTTATGTATTTTCAGAATTATTAATTCTGAGAAATAGATTTATTACATTATTAAACCTATTCTTTTAATATTTTTTTCAGAATTAAAAATTTTGAAAGCTATAAAAGATTACACTTAATCTAGATGACTAAACAGAAAAATAAACTCCTATTTCTTGAAAATTAAAAACATTCTCTAATATGACGGTTTTCAGCTGAAACCGACAAAGCCTTCAAGATCTTCGACATGTGTTACCCATCTACGAACTCGACTGCCAGCAAGTCTCTCTTACTCTCGATCCCTCGAGCCGTCTTGTCACTTGCACATGCCTCCCTTTCGCTTATTTGGTCAACATGTTGTCTTGAATATCAGTTCGTCCATGTCTTGCCTCATCTCCATACGTACACCTGAGATCACCTTCAACTTCCCTCAGAATCCTTGACCATCTGGCATTAGGCTCCCTGCCTGATCTTGATCACCCGCCATCGATAGTTGACAAGCATCTCAACCCTGCACACATGAGACAAACAAAAACACGCAACTCCATACAACCCATACCATAACTCACACAACCAGACAGATTCGCCGATCTTATCAATCACTCATCATCAAGATAAAACCACAGTGCAAGCCTCACTAGGTTTCTACAAACCTACTTATCTGGTCGGGCGACGATCTTTGAGAATTTTGGATCAACTCATTGTGCCTTCTCAAAATCGACAACTACACACAAGTTCGGTGCAGTGGGCTGATTGGAGTGCACCTAGTGCTATCGGGGAAGGTCACTGCAGAAATTCCCTCATCACTGACTTGGGGACAAGCTAATTTTCAAGGAGAAGGGATTATTACTGACCAACAACAGTGTAACAAGAGGAACCGGAGATGGTGCCCCAACAAGCGTTGTAGAATGGCAAGATGGAATCGGTGTTCGTGAGCTCGGTGCAAGAAACCTAATGAGTGGCTTGTGGGCCGCAATGGGCCGGGCAACGTGAGACTATTTACTTGATTAGCTGTCTGAGAGGGTTGCATATAAATACTACAAGCTTGTATAAACAGGAGAACTATTGATGAAATAGAAGAAGAACGACGACTCGGCTTCGGGATTCGAGCGTGAGATTGGATTTCTGTTTATTAATGTTTCTTGTTGTGATTTCCTTGATTTATGTGAGTGATTGGATCTGCCTCACCCTAGCGTTGATCCAATGGCTATGGCAATGAGGCCACAGCCTCACACAGCCCCTCCTATTGGCCCTCGCCGCCATATCCCATACGTGAGCGACCCCCACATCTAGGAGCTCGGAGGGTGGGTGGTGCGGCAGCATGTGTCCCTGGCCAGCGACAGGCTACGGTTTCGTTGGGTCACCAGCGGCGAGCAACAAGTGGTGTCCGACATGAACTACTGATCGTTGTTCCTTTGGAGAGGAAGCGGATAGACTGGGAGGTACTGCTCGTAAGTTTCATCTGGATGATTCTGTACTCTGCTAAGTACACAACTTTCCTCTTTTCTCACTTTAATTTTGGATGAGACTTCGTGATCAGATTTTTACTAGATAATAGCACTAGATTTTGAAAGATGTGTTATTCATATGCAGACAACAGAGGAGGCAGAAGTACGGTGTGCAGTACTATGGGAAAATCATAAAGGTCTACAAATGTATTAATGTGTTTTTATCTTTGATACCCTTATTGAATGACTGAGTTATATTTTACTACGGGTTGTGAATTCCAGGTTTTTGTTATAGATGATATGGACTCGCTAACTTTTGGTGCTTCTCCTGTAATAGAATTTAAAGTGTCAAAGGTAATACCTTTATAGTTTTTATTCTAGACATTTTTCTGTGTATCGAGGCAATTATGATACGGGGCGGCTCGATCTTCTCGCTTAGCTTGATGTAGATGAAGTATAACTTGTGAGACGCAGACGATTATCCGGCTATTCCCTTACTGCCAATGCAACAGATCTCAACCCTATAGATATTCGCAACACCACACACTTACACACGTAGCCGCTAGGGCACGAAGCGGTGCTACTATATCCTAATTCCCAATGGAACAACAGATAACACTTGACTTTCCCAGTAACAATCTGAGAAACTAAGTTGAGATGTGTCTTGGTTTCAAGTCTGTGATGAGTGATTGACATATTTCCTTCTGGATGAAGGGGTCTCTCCGAAGGGGTTTCGGAGGTGTTTTACCAAAGGGTTCAGTATTTGCTGGCTGCAGCTGTTGCAAGGGAGTATGTCTGTCGGAGGGGTCCGATAGAATGTGATGAGAAGTCTGTACCGAAAGGATCGGTACTTTGGATGGTACACCGGAGTATGTACTACAGGCTGACTACCAGAGAGGTCTCCGGGGTGCTAGAAACGCGTGTCCGCTTGTCGGTGGTGTGCAGGTGACTTCGGAGTCGACATGACGGTTCGCAGTAGGTGAACCTGGGTCAAGTAGGGAGCTTAATGCTAGGCGAGCGGGGAGCTCGGTCATGGAGGCTGCGTGGAGTCGAGGTCGGTCCTTGGGTCAAGGTGCACCAGGCAAAGGCAGAAAGTGCAGAGGGTGGCTACGACTGAAGGTACCCCGAGGCAAAGTCCTCACGGGCGAGGCACTTTGAAGGGGACTCCGAAGAAGTAACTTCGAAGGTTGGCAGATGAAGTCCTCAGGAATGAGGAAAGGCTCCCAAGTGTGCTCCAGACGGAGACATTTGGAAAGACACCTGATGAAGGTCTCAGAAGTCAAGGTGCATCGAAGGCATGGTCCGGATAAGGCTCTTTGTGGAGTGTGCTCGGGGCTGAGATACTGCGAAGGGGTGCTTATGGAAGTGCTTCATGCGGAGGTCTTGGACGAAGGAGGGACTTCAGAAGGTGGTGAAGGTACTTTGAAGGTTGGGCTTCGGAGTGTGGATGACGGATTACTTCGGCCATGCATGGCATGGTGTTGGCGTAAAATATTACGTTAATAGGTTTAGAAAACTAAGTGTCTGACAAACAGAGTGTTTGTTTAAGTAAACTATTCCAAGCCTCCGAGATGGATAATAGCTTGAGATAGTTCGAAGTGTGTATTTAATATATGAGTATTCGATACCCTTTACAGAGTGAAGAGGGGTATTTATAGACTGAATACATGGGAAAAGACTTCTTTACCCTCTAATTATAACCGACTAAGAAGATATTGTTTAGTATTCTTAGTAGGGGTAAAAGAGTAAAAGGCTAGTCTAATTAGTGAGAAGATAAATTTTTTATCCTTGCTGACAACCCCCCTTCGGGTGAAGAGGCTTCGGGAGGCTTCGTTGCACCGAAGCCTTGACGAAGGTCTCCACTTTTAAGGCTCCGAACCGACATAGCCATATTGCCTTTAGGGTCTTCGGATAACAAAGTTTCTGACTTCGTTTCTTCTGCTTGTGCGGACATGAAAATGTCCTTGGCTTGTTGAGGATGAAATATTTCCCCCCAACAGTAGCCCCTCGAATACTTCTCTCCAAATTGTCTATGCAATGAAGAGGGCAGTATAGGCAAGAAATAATTTCATGCTTAGAATTTAGATAGGAACTTGAAAAACTTTACCAATCTTAGAAACATTTGGAAATTGAGGGCCTTCGGACCAACTTGTGCGGAGATATTCACTGTAATGGCTTCAGAATTAGATATTTGGCGGAGCCAATATAGACGTTAGTTTTTCTAGCCATTATACTTCAGAGTTGTTAGACTCAGAAATAGAGTCGTTACTTCTTGGGAGGCTAACGGTTGGTTCACCTCCATAGACGTAACAAGGCACCCAAACGGCGCACCACAACATACAGTACAAAGAATACATGCTATAAATTACAAAGTAAAGGTAAATTTCAGATACTTTACCGAATTCTTTCACATTTCACTTTTCTTCTTCTCGAGGTCATCCTTTCAAACTCTTCTTTTCTCCATTGGAGAAGACAAACCACCAAGCTCCCATTCCTGCTTCATCCTTGGCTCGGCAGCAAGCGATGGCGGCGGTAGCAGCGGCGGGGCCTTCAGACAACCCTCATCCATCTGGTCCTCACGACATCCGCACAACGTCCACCAAGTATACAGATCAATCATATATCTTGGGGGCGTCATTGTTCTCGAAGAAGTCGATCGCTGCGGCAATCACCGGGAAGACGGGACCTGGAATAAAGATTCGTAAACCTGGAGGCGAAGTGATCCCAGCACCACGCGCCGGAGAGGTGGTGGTGTTCGAGGCATTCTTTGAAGCCGAATTGGGACTCCCTGCAATGGACTTCCTCTCCGAGGTATTAAGGTTGCTCCATTTCACCTTACCCAAACTCTCTCCAAATGCAATATCTTGTCTGGCCATCTTCGAATGGGCGATGCGGGCCAAAGGATGCGCCGGGAGAGCGGAGATCTTCGCGGCTCTTCATAAAGATTCATGCCAGCCGAAGATCTTTACCAGAGCCAAAGGAGAGAAGATGGTGATCACCTTCAGGAGTATCAACTTCCAGCTCCAGGAAGAGTTCAGGACCAGTTCCAGTGAAGGCCATCAATGATAGATGGTATTCAGACTGGATCCTCTGTTAGTTCTATGTCGAGGTAGGGACGGACTGCGCCTTGGCCAGACCCTTGGAGGACATTTTTTACCGGAGGGAGGTGGAGGTCCAAGCTGACCCAAGTCAACTTCAAGTCCTCCTCAGGTTGCTGCACTCCGTGAGTTGTTGCATGAGTATGCGTGACTTGGTAGAGGAGTTCATCGGACTCTAGATCCCTCCTCTGATGGCTGCTTGGCCAATCAATTTCGTGGAAAACTCGGAGGGGGGACTTCGAGAGATCCCTTCAAGCTCCGCAGGTAAGCTTTCATATATCCTGCAAAGTGGTTTGCACATAGTATCAATTTTATAGAAATGACTTAATTAAAATAACATCTTATCTTTCTTCTCCGCGTGTGACCCTTACTCCGGAACAAATCGTCCGAGATGCGGAGAAGGTTCTCGTAGCCCCTACGCCCGTTGAAAAGGAGCAGAGGGTTAAGTTGGTTGGGACTTGGGAGCGATTCAACCAAGTATGGAGTGTGCTCGGAGTTGAGCCCCCAACTCTCCCAGACTGGTTCAGTTTGGACCAGGCTCCGAAGAAAAGGAAGGCAGAGGCGGGGCCTTCAAGTTAGGTGAATACACCTGCCAAAAAAGTGGTCCGGAAGCCGAAGGCCCTCACTCCTTCGAAATCTCCAGTCTCATCGCCGAAACAATCTAAAGATGAAGATGATGTAGACATGGCGATGGCGGAGGATTTTGAGGCCCTTCTTGCTGGGGACGAAGGGTCTCGAATGGGAGCTGAAGTCGCTGTTCGAGATGGCATGGTGGTGGCGCCTACCGTTGAAGGTAACCCTGAGCAGGCGGAGCTGCAAACGTCCTGTCTAGCCAGGTAAATGATCCTGCCATGGAAGAAGGCGGAGTCGAGACTGTGACCACCCAAGTCTTGGCTTCGGACGAAGTGATAGCTGCAGTGGTCGAAGATATCTCTGCGAATATTCCTTCGGTTTGAAGTCCTGAGTCCGAAGAGGACTTTGGACAGATGTTCGAGCCCTCGAGCAGTCTAGTGCTCGTTCGGCAACAAGATGTCGGAGGTAAGCCTCAACTGAATACCTTTTCTACTCTCCTTTCTATCCGCACCATTTAAAAAATGTTATTTACCTTTGGTCCTTATAAGATCGGCTCCGGTGGAGGTGGCTCCTGCTACAGAAGTTTCCCAGAGCCTGCTACGGCTTCGGTGTCAACTCTGGCTGTAGAACAAGTGGCTCCAATTTTGGAGGTAGCTCCGAAGGAGGTGGAAGGCCCTGGAAAGGGTAAAGGTAAAAGTTGGTCCTTGCCTGCTCCTATTCTAGGGTGGACTCCGTCAGAGTCTATTGATGGAGGCCAATCCATGGAGGCCTCCGAAGGTGCTTCATTGCACTCCGGTCCTTCTCCTAGCGATGATGATCAGAGTGCCTTGTCGAGGCTCCCTCTCCTAGCCCCCTTCTTTGAATGGAGGATAGGGATTCAAAATTTGTTAGAGCCTCTGGCTCGAGCTAGTCGCGAAGTTGGGGAGATTGACTTTGTCTCCATCCTTGGAGAGGCCAAAGGGTTAGAACTTGATGCTGCTCTCGAACGGGTGGCTTAACAGGTATGAAGAACCTGCAAAAATGAGTTTAGTTTGAACATATATAGACAATTTACTTATATTGTCCTTCTTTCTTTGCAGCATGTGGTTCTAGCACGAGCTGCGGCTATGTCGAACGAGCGAGAATGCAACCGGCTTAAAGAGAAGGTGACGGCTCTTCAAGGGAGTCTTATCGACTCTGAGATCTGAGCTTCGAGCTTGGAAGAGATTGCTTCGGCAGAGCGGAGCGCTAGAGCCAGGCTGGAGGTTGCGAAGGAGGAGCTCGAGGCTGAGCGGGTTGTACTCCGGGCTCAAGTGGAAAGGCTCTGAGAGGAGCAGGTGGCTTTAGGAGCTGAACTTGTCAAGCTCTGAGAAGAGCAACAAGGTTTGGCTGAGGAGGCAAAGAAATTGCTCGGATAGAAAAATGTCCTAATGACAGAGACAGCCAGACTCTCCTCTTTAATGTGCGAGCTAACTAAGTTGAATAAAGCATTGGCTGTAGAAAAGACGAAGTGTGAGAGTGTGGCCTCCGAGACCATGAACGCCCTTCGGGGTGTTCTGGAATACTTTGGCACTTCTTGCGCCTCCTTGTCATCTGCCAATGACTCCCTACTATGAAGGATGAAGATGATCCAAGCAGCAGCGAAGACAATGAAGACTGTGGGTACTCGGTAAGGAGAGATCCGTGGCCAAGTAGCCGCTCTCGGAGTGCTTCGTTACTATGAAGACATCGGATTATCTGTTTCGCTAGAGCCCGGAGCAGCCCCTGCTAACTTTAGCGGTGACAAACTGTTGACCCCTTAGCCTGACATGGTCGCAGCTTCGGAGGCTTTTCAGCCAGCTTGGAGAGCTGAAGGCCGGTCTGCCGTGAAGGCGTGGATCGATGAAGGTCTCCATCAAAAGCAAGCGCGGACGCAGCCTTCGAGCAGCAAACCTCCTTCGGACCAGAAGGTTTAGTTCTCCTTAGGGCTCCACCTATGTAAAAACCTATATTTTGTTTTCTTTTGAATGAAAAGACTTATTTGGAAATGTTTTTAGGCTTCCTGACCTTTTTTGGATGAGCTCGAAGTAATAGAGGTTAACGAAGAGCTCCGCCTACAATGGGCTACCTTCGAAGCCTTAAGGCCTCACAAGCGTCCCTGATTTTTGATTCCTCGGGGAAGCCACAGAGAGGTTATACCTGAGATATGTAAGGAAGTATTAGCCTATATTAAGGAAGAGAAGGGGGAAGAAACTGTTAATATAGTGTCTTCATCTTCGGAGTACATTGATTGGTTTCAAGAAGAGTGGTCTGGCGAGGAGCAAGCGAAGAGTAGCCCCGAATGACTTTAGACCTGAGTCGAGCTTCAACAAGAGCAAAGAGATTTCCACACTTCAAAGAAGGGGAAAAGAGTTAAGCGTAAAGTTTTGAAGACTCTGGGCTCCGGGACGAGTCACTTTCGATGCCGAGCCAACTCTGAATCTAGCTTTGGGGATCGAAGGGGTCTCTGCTTCCTCCTTGGCTTAGATATAGATTTTTCTTAATATAATACAATAAATTGAATAATATAAACTAGAATGCTTTGAAATTGTCTCGTTATCTCCTAGCCCCTCTTTGGGGGTAAGCATCTTCGATTTTCAAATAAAGATGGTTACTCACAACAATTGTCATGCCAAGTAATAGCACAATTTCAATAACTTTTATTTTCGGAGGCTCGGAGCCCTTTATTGTATTGAAAAGGAATTAAGGACTCGTAGTCCAAAATCCAAATAGATGGTCACTAGGGATCTTGAAGATTTCTTCGACCCCATTAGTTCGAAGCTTGAAAATGGTAGCTTAGTACTCTTTTTCGGATGTGGTCGCTTTAGACTCTTTTTCGGATATATTAGATTCCGATTTTATCGGTCGCTTTGGACTCTTTTTACGGATGTTTTCAAGATAATTGCTCGGAGTCCGTATCATTTGATCTCTTTGGACTCTTTTTACGGATGCTATCAAGCCAGTGGCTCGGAATCTGCTTTTTGTGGTCTCCTTCGACTCATTTTACGGATGCTTTCAAGCTAATTGCTTGGAATCCGTATCATTTGGTCTCTTTGGACTTTTTTTATGGATGCTTTCAAGCCGGTGGCTTGGAATCCGTTTTTATGTAACTTTCCCACTTTGACGGATGCTTCGAGCCGGTGACTCGAAGTCCATAAATTTGGTTCGAATGAATAATACTTACCTCCGCAATCAGCTCCATCCTCCTAGTGCATCCACTAGGAGTAGGAATCATCTTGAGAAGTACGCATTACTCAAACCATGAGCTTTATTCATTTAGAAAGTGCTTACAAATGATTACAAGGAGCCCCTATGCGTAGTATCGCTTAAGGTGCTCCGCATGCCATGCATGTTTTAATTCTTCACCTTCTAAAGTATCTAATTTAAAAGATCTGGGACGTCTTGAACGAAGGATGATATATGGTCCTTCCCATTTATTTCCCAATTTCCCCGGAGCGATAATGCTTCGTAGTACTAAATGAACCGGTTTAAATTCATTAAGTTTAATCTTTGGATAATACCAAACCTTCGTCTGATGTTGATACTTCGTTAGGTTAGCAACAACTAGAAGTCTTGTTTCTTCAATTAGGTCTAGTGAAGCTTGCCTTTTGTTTTCTGTTTCAGGTTCGATGGTGCGAAGGGATCCTCCCTTAAGCTCTGTCGGCATCATAGCTTCATCTCCGAATAGTAACCTGAAAGGGGTGAAACCTGTGGACCTTGCTTGAGTGGTCTGAATGGACCACAAAAACTTCGGGAGTTCTTTGGTCCATAGCCCCTTCGCTAATCCTACTATTCTTCGATTCAAGCATGATAAAATATTACCATTAGCTCGCTCGACGGATCTGTTAGATTGAGGATGACGGACAACTGCAGAACACATTTCAATACCAAGACCTTCGCATTACTCTCTGAAGGGTTCGATATCAAATTGAGTGCCATTGTCGATTGTCAACTATCGAGGCAGTCCGAACCTGCAAATAATATTCTGCCACAAAAATTTTTGTACATTCTTTGAAGTGATAGCTGTGAGGGGTTCTGGTTCGACCGACTTAGAAAATTATTCGATTGCTACCACTGCAAATTTTAAACTGCCTTTTGCCATTGGGAAGGGGCCAATGAGATCCATACCCCACCGAGCCATTGGCCACACCAGGGCAATAACTTGAAGAGGTGTTGGCGGACGATGACTCTGTCTTCCCATCCATTGACAACCTTGGCAAGTGCGGACCAAGGCCTCCGCATCAGCTACTATTGTAGGCCAATAAAGCTCCTAGCGAAGTGTTTTCCCTGCTAAGGCTCGAGAGGCAAGATGGCTACCACAAAGGCCTTCATGAATTTCTCGGAGTATATCTTGGCCTTCGGCTTGAAAAATACATCGGTGTAGGGGAGAACATACTCCGGCCTTGTATAAAATACTGTTGATAATATGATAATTTTGGATTCTTAATTGCAATCTTGGTAGCTTTGGGCCTTCGGGCAGATTAGCTTCGCCTTGCAATAATTCCATAATTGAACTCCGCTAGTCGGTGTTCGGTATGCATAGGACCTCCACAGGAGGGAGTTTGGGTAACCGAAGGGGAGGCAAGTTCTTCATAAAAAGCCCCTTCCGAAATATCTATGGCTCTAGCTGTAGCTTTTGCCAAGATATCAGCTTGTGCATTGTCAGCTCTTGGGATGCTTCGAACAGAGATCCCTTTAAATGCTGCTTCAATCTCGCGGATTTATTCTAGATATTTAGCAAGTTGCGGTGCCGAACTTGGAAACTTTTATCAATGTGTCCTGCTATAATTTGGGAATCTGTTTTTATAACAACTCTTATAGCACCAAGGGCACGTGCCTTGCGAATACCTAGCAAAATTCCTTCGTACTCCGCAATATTATTGGTGGACTTAAAGTTGAGCCTTGCGGAGTACATTGCTTTTTGTCCTGAAGGTGAAATTATTCCGCTCCGGCACCTGCTACAGATGCTTGAAAAGCTCCATCGAAGTATATGGTCCATGTTCCTTCACTTGATTCTTCCGGAGCCCGTACTACAGATGGAGTCCATTCTGCTACAAAATCAGCCACCACCTGTGACTTTATTGTTGTTCTTGCTACAAAGGAGATGCCAAAGAGTGCTAGCTCAACATCCCATTTTCCAATTCTCCCTGTAGAGTCCATACTTTGGAGCATATCTCCCAGAGGATAAGAAGTTGGTACAATTACATTATGTGCCAAAAAATAATGTTGTAATTTCCAACTCGGAGTATCTGGTTTTTGCTCCGGATAAGGCTTCTGATAAAAAATATACTGGATTTTGTACCAACTTCCCATTTAAATCCATTTCTCGAACAAGGACCGCACACAGTGGAGCCCGTGGCTGCAAGATAGAGGAGAAGAGTTTCATCTGCAGTGGGCACAGTGAGTGTTGCAAGGTTGCTGAGATAATCTTTAATATCATCGACACTCTTCTCGCACTCTAGTGTCCATGCAAAATCTTTGGATCCTTTTAAGGCTTTGAATATTGGGAGGCTCCACTCTGTGGACCTTGCCAGAAATCTGCTAAGGGCCACGAGGCGTCTGACGAGCTTTTGAACTTGCTTCAAATTTTTCGACAGAGCCATTCTCTGCAGTGCACTTATTTGAGTTGGGCTAGCTTCGATCCTCCTGCTGGAAACTAAATACCCTAACAATTTTCTAGCTTGAGCCCTGAAGATACATTTTTTGGGGTTGAGGCAAACTCCACATGCTCGGAGGCTCTCAAAAGTTTCTACTAAGTCTAGACTATGCTGGTGCTTTAAAGCACTCTTTATTACAATATCATTCATATAGGCTTCGACATTGCGACCTATCTGGTGACCTAGAGCCTTAGCAATTAACCTTGAAAAAGTTGCCCCGACATTTCTTAAGCCGAAGGGCATTCTTACATAACAAAAGACTCCTGAAGGAGTTACAAAGATTGTCTTGGCTTTATCTTTGCGTTTTAACCATATTTGATGATATCCAGAGTACATGTCGAGGAAGCTCAAAAGCTCGGAGCCGGCAGTGGAGTCGACTAATTGATCAATGTAGGGCATGGGGTAGGGGTCACGTGGGCATGCTTTATTCAGGGATGTGAAGTCAATGCACATGCGCCACTTGCCGGAGGCCTTTTTCTTTATGAAGATTGGATTGGCTAACCACTCCGCATGAGCCACTTCTCTAATGATCACGACCTTCAACAATTTTTCCACTTCTTTTGCAAGGATCGCCCTCTCTATTGACAATTTGCGAAGCCCCTAGCGAACAGGTCGAACCCTTGGATTGACGAGTAGGATGTGCTCAATGATACTTCAATAAACTCCAGGAATATCTTCATCGGACCAGGCAAAGACATCCAAATTTTCTCTAACTACTTCTAGCGAAGTAGCAATTTCCAGAGGCAATTCCTTGCCAAACTAGATGGGATAGTCTTTGTTGTCCTTGACAATGATCTTCGTTACAATTTCTCCTTCGGGGCTTGGCCTAGGAGAGGATATCTTCGAGAAATAACTTGACATAGGGATATCCTCTGAATGGTCTTGCACATTATTTATTTGTCTAGGATCAAAAGGTGGACCATGGCTGTATTCTACCCTTCGTGCTGCAGCTTGGTCACCGAAGACCGTAAGCACTCCTCCTTGCGTGGGCATCTTCAGGCATAGATAATTATGATGCGCCATGGCTCCGAATTGATTTAGCATGCCCCTTTCAAGGATGACATTATAGGAATAGGGGGCATCAACTACGTCAAAAATCACCTCCTCCATTCTAGCCAGAAGCCCCTCTCTGAAGGCAACATCGAGGCCTATTTGGCCGAGGGAATCGAGAGGAGGTTATGCGAAGCCTTGAAGCCGATGAGCTGCTGGGTGGATATGTTTCTACGGGATACATAGCTGGTCGAAGGCCTGAACAAAGGTAATATCTGTGGAGCTTCCGCCATCAACCAACACTCTCCAGACTTCCGTTCTAGCAATATCATTAGTGATAACAAGGGGGTCTGCATGAGGAAATTTTATAGCTGTTACTTTGGCTACGGAGAAAGATATAGGAACGTGAGACCACTCGGGCATTTCAGCAGCCGACGAGGAGGTCCCAATATGCCCTAATTCACGAACATACTCCCTCCTTTGCCTTTTTGACATGCTGCCCAGGGTTCCTCCTCCAGAGATGGGAAGAACAACCCTTTTGTCGTGGTTTTGTGTATCGTCTTGCTTCAGAGGTGGCATAACACTGGCCACCGAAGGCACTCTTAGTGCTTCGAAGCTGTCTACACGTCTGACGGTCTGTACCGGCTCCAGACATGCCTCAGGAGGGGCTCGGTCAGTAGTGCCTCGACTAGAGCTCCTTTCGAGGTACTCGCTCCTTAGGGCTAGTATAGACTTACATGCATCGGTAGCATGGCTCCGATTTTCACCATGGACACAGCAGAAGAAGGCTTAGCCTCTGCTAGTCGGCTTCCCTGGCGGCCTCCAACCGCTGACCTTGTTTCCCGAAGCTTGTGGATTCTTAGGGGGGATTTTGACAAAGAGGGGGCAATATTCAAGACTTCAGAACGAGGATGCTTCTACCCTCTCCGTCTGTCATGCTGATTGTCAAAGTGGTACCCTTGTGAAGGAGTCGGAGTCTTTACCTCAGGTTTGACTTCTTGGATGGTTGGTGAAGACGAGGCCATCCTTCCTCCAACCTAGCATACTCCTCAAAGTAGGCCATTAACTGTGCTACTGAGGAAATATGATTCTAGTGAAGCTTGTCGAGGAGGCCTACATTTGTGACTCCTTCCCGAGTCACATCAACCATAGACGATGCGGACAACCCTTTTATATGTGACTTTGTATGGGCGAAGCACTTAAAGAATTGCCACAAAGTTTCTGCAGGTTGCTGGTTTACCTGAAAAAGACTTCCAGTAGACATAGGGGGCACAAAGGTTCCTTGGAAGTTGCTCATGAACTTCTTCATCAATTGTTCCCAAGACCTAAATGATCCTGGTTTCAAGGACCATAACCAACGCACAGTGACTCCTTCGAGCACAAGGGGGAACCACTTCACCATTGTATCTCGGACCCCTCCGCTAGCCTCGATTGCTAAAGCATACGAGCGGGAAAATTCTTTGGGATCTTGCTCTCCAGAGTACTTACAAAGCTTCGAAGTCCTGAACTTAGGGTCGAAGCACACCTTCTGCAAGTCTGGCTGCAACATAGATTCATCATCAAAAGAAGCATTTTCAGTGTTTCTTGGAATCTCAGAGGCTTCGGGATAGAAGGTGAGATCATGATCTTGAGGCACCTCCAGGATGACAGGGCTAGCTTGAGGGTGAAGCCTGTCAGTAGCTTCCTGCCTACACCTTGTCACTTCGGCTTGAAGACGGGCCATATGGGTTTCCACATCATCGGGACAGTCTTCATTTCTTTCGGAGGGGACCTCTAGGTCTTGAGAACTAAATAAGTCAGTTCGAAGCACAGTCAGAGTTGTAGGAGAGGTTTTGTCGGTTCAAAGCATGGACGGAGTCTCAAGAGGGGCTTCGTATGCTCAAGGAAGAATATTTGTTTCGGGGGTTTGAGGTGGGGGGCCACAGAGGGTCCTCCGACCTCGACGATGTTCGAAGATCTCAACCCAGAGGTCCGAGAAGACCTCCGGAGGGGACTAGTGCCTAGGATCCGCTTAGGAGGCATGGCTCTAAGAAAGGATTGGTAGAGAACGAAGTTTTTGTACTAGGTTCCCCACGGACGGCGCCAACTATTGGTGTAAAAGATTACACTAACAGGTTTAGGAAACTAAGTGTCTCACAAATGGAGTGTTTGTTTAAGTAAACTATTCCAAGCTTCCGAGATGGATAATAGCTTGAGATAGTTCGAAGTGTGTATTTAATATCTGAGTATTCGATACCCTTTACAGAGTGAAGAGGGGTATTTATAGACCGAATACATGGGAAAAGACTTCTTTACCCTCTAATTACAACCGACTAAGAAGATATTGTTTAGTATTCTTCGTAAAGGTTAAAGAGTAAAAGGCTAGTCTAATTAGTGAGAAGATAAATCTTCTGTCCTTGCTGGCAACCCCCCTTCAGGTGAAGAGGCTTCGGGAGTCTTCGTTGCACCGAAGCGTTGACGGAGGTCTCCGCTGTTTAAGGCTCCGAACCAACGGAGCCTTATTGCCTTTAGGGTTTTCGGAGAACAAAGTTCCTGACTTCGTTTCTTCTACTTGTGCTGATAAGAAAATTTCCTTGGCTTGTTGAGGATGAAATATTTCCCCCCAATACATGGCTTCAGTACACGGACGAATGGAGTTCGAGCTTGGTGTAGCTGCGAAGTCGTGGTGATCCAATCCGAAAGTGATGGTGCAAACACTCAAGGGCTTTGATGGCTTCGGCTCAAAACTGTCAATATATCGAAGACTAACTTTGGTGGAATGAAGGCCTCTGGGTTCAAAGCATGCCACTGAAGCCTCTGCACACTTCATGTGCGAAGGGGCACCAGATGATTCCGCTTTGCAAAAGCTGATCGTGCTCTGAAAAAGCCGATATTGTTTGCCCTGTGAAGCTGACAAAAGGAGCTTCCAACAAAGTAGTCTATTCGGATGACTGAGTTGTGGCTATAAATAGTGAGGCATGCTAGCACTAGGCAACACTTTGAAAAACCATTTCCAGAACTTCTAGAGCCAGCCTCCATTCTCATGTACTAAATTTTGTGAGTCTTTTGTGTTCCCTGTTTATGTAATGAACTTTTAGTTTTCGCAATAATTCACTTTGCATGAACTTGTATTTGTTTTCTTTGCACTGTATGAGTTGAGTTGCCTTCCCTTCATTTCGTTTCTTGTAAACCAGAGTTCTTTCTCTATGTTATTTCATACGAAGTGTTGCGTCACTCGTACATGTGATTTTTGTGAGTTTGGTGTATGATTCGTCCAGTGTAAATCGGAGGCTAGACCTCACTGATAACTAGCGAAGCACCCTGTGAAGTTTGGCTCGAAGCCTATTTTCTTCTCATAGGCAAAGTCCTCCTAGCAATCAGTTTGTTTGCTTCTATTTTCAGCACTCCGAAGTGCGAAGCCTAGTACCAATTACTAGTGCGGAGTATCTATTCGGAGCTCTTTGAGAGAAACTTACTTGTGTGAAGCACAATAGTGTGAAGCCTGCCCGAAGGCACCTGCACTATCTTTGCAGAGTTCAATGCTTTGTTGGGTTTTTGAGTGCGAGCGAAGTCTTCTGAACTTTGAACTTTTACCCCATTTGGTCCCTGTATTCGGAGTGTGTTCGATACCTCCGAACTAGACACTTCGAAGGGTGTGTTTGAAACCTGTTCAGCCGAACGGAATTTTAAAAGCTCCCATTCACCCCCCCTCTAGTCGCATGTTTCGGTCCAACAATTGGTATCAGAGCTTGGTTAAGATCACTAGTTGACCTAACCGGTTTTGTGATCTTTTGGCGACATGGAAAAAGTTAGTAAAATACCTCTGTTCGATGGAACGGAATTTGCATACTCGAAGGTGCGCATTGAGGCTTACTTGCTAAGCCAAGGAAATTCAATATGGGAGATTGTGGATTCACAACACTCCATCCCTGAAACCTGCACTAGTTAGGCAGAAAAAGATCAGTGTAATTCTAACTCCAAAGCTAGAAATATATTGTTCATTGGCTTGAGCAGAAGTGAGTTTGATAGGGTACAACACCCGAGGACAGCTAGGGAGATTTGGTCTACACTCACTATTTTTTATGAGGGCTCTACACAGATTAATTCTAGGTGCTAGAGCTCATACAATCAACAGTATCAATTGTTTGTGCAAGGCCCTGGTGAATCTATAGATGCCATGTTTTCACATTTTGATGCGATAGTGAGTAACTTGTGATCCACTGGGACACTTGCTTACAATGATCATGATAGGGCTATCAAGCTTCTCTATGCTCTTGATCGTAGCATATGGGAAGTGAAGATATCTAGCATTGAGGAGTCTACAGGGTATGAGATATTGACCTGTGATGAACTCTTCAGCAAGATGAAGTCCACAGAGATTGCCAAGGCATCTCTTGCAGGGCATAGAAACTCTTTGCCTCAGCCTTTGGCACTAGTTTTTGGCTCTAGCCATGGCACCACTGCAGAACCAACCTCATCTAGCACTTATGTTCTTGCAGGTGGTTTTGCTTTATCCTCCCTGGTCTCTGTTACTAAGGAGTAGGTGGATACTCTGTATGATGATGAGCTTGCTCTTATTGCCAGAAGATTCTCCCGTTTTCACAATGAGAGACGGGATCAGTGGAGAAGTGGTTTTAGTGGGTGTTTTGAGTGTGATGACACTTCTCACATCAAGACCAACTGTCCTAAGCTTAAGAGGAGAGAAGAGAGTGAGCGCCCCAAACACCACAAAAAGGAGAGAAAACTCTACACAAAGGGTAAGCACGGCAAGGTGTCTAGGAGGGTATCCAAGACCGCTTCTAGAGCTTTTGTCGTGGCACTCAGCGACATCGACACTTCATCAACTGAGGAGTCGAGCTCTGATGAGTAGGAAGATCCTACTAGGAAGGAGGAGAAGAAGGAGAAGAAGACAAGAGATTTCACTGGCCTCTGCTTCTTGGCCAACAACATTCACATCAGCGATGAGCTTGACTCATCCAAGGTACCACTATCCTATGACTAACTTTCCATTAAAGTAAATGAACAAAATGAGGTATTTCTTGGTTAGGATAGATTACTTGTTTAGGCCGTAGAGAAAGAAAAGACATTAGACTTAGGCTAGAATCTGTTTCTACTGATTATGCCATGCTTAAGTCTAAAATTGATGATGCTGATTGTGAATCTTGCACTGTTGTCATGGGTGAGCTTGCACAGTTGCATTCTGTGAATGTTCAAATTGTTGATGAGCTTGAGAATGCATAGAAGCAGCTTTTGGTGGTGGAGTCTAGACCTATCTCTTATGATACTTGTTAAAATTGTCCTTTATTGATTGATAGCATTAACCTGAGAGACAAGCATGTTAAGGAGTCAGAGGCTAGATTGGAGAGTGCTGAGTGTTCTAATGATGTGCAGCCTGCTTGTTCCACCTGCATCACCATTAAGGACCAACTCAGTTTTGATAGAGGGCAAGCAGAAAATCTCATGACTGAGAATGTATACCTTCTTTATGTGGTAAACAAATGCACTGAGGGAAAGGGAAATATGGATTTACTCTTGGCCAAGACCAAGATGTATGCTGACAGCGCAAGGTTAGATCTAGGGTTGGTTTTGAGAGAACCTCTACAGACATTCAGAGCACAATTGTGTTTTCCTCACCCACTACCTTAGAGAAAGAGAGAGCCCAGTTAAATACTCCACTAAAAGCCAAGAAACCCATCCAACCTATCAAGAAAATTCCACCTCCTCCACTTAAGAGAAACCCTCGGCAGAAACTATGAAACCATGTTGAAGAACATGGGTCTTATGCTCTACATGTGATGAGTGATTGTCAACGAAAGTCAAATAAGAGACATGAAGACCAGCCGTGTGTAGGGCGCGTCTGACTCAGGTACACAGGCAGCGAGCGACAGCCGGGCAGAGGAGTCGCGGATTCGGGCTGGCCCAATCCGAGTACATGGGCTAGGAGCGGTAGAGGATCCACTGGTCTGTTGACCGGGTTTGACTCAAGTACACGGGCGGCGAGCGATTGCTGGGCTGAGGAAGCTACGGGGTCGGGTCGGCCCAATCCGGGTACCCGGTGCGAAGACGGTGGACGCTTTGTTAGTTTCAGCATAAAACTGATAACCGATGATTATTTTGTTTTTAGGATATTAATATTTAGTTTTTAAGTCCATAATATTTTTTTATTTGAGTCAGTTGATTTTTCTAAGGGTATGTTAGTAATTTCAAATTTTATTTTTGAGTCAGTGTAATTTACCCTAGGGGTAAATTAGTCTTTTTCATGTATTATGGGTCGCCTATAAATAGGCCCCTACCCCCTAGGGATAGGGTGACTGTTTTCAGAATCAATCTACAATCCACAGTCCATTGTTTTCGTTCGGTTTTCGTGTTCCACCAAAAATCTTTCTCTTTCTCCTTCGGAAAAAATTTCGCCGCTGTTGATTTTTTTTTTCCGTCGTTGCTCGTCTCTCGGCGCATAGTTGCACGTGTGCAGGAAGTCGGCTGTCTCACCGGTTGCTTGTTTCAGGAGTGCTGCTCAACGCAGTTTGGCAGAAGGCGATATTGCTTTCCACGGCAACATTTGGCACGTGCAGGCTAAAGCATCACGACACGTTTCCTAGAGCACGCGCAGGCAGCACTTGAGCCGACGGCAGAGAAAACCGCGGGCATGATTCAGCTGCACATTTGTTTTTCCTGGCGCACATTTTCCGAGGCAAAATCGTTGTGCAGTCTAGCGTGGCAGCCAACATTTCTTGCGTGCGCCGGTGGCTTTGTGCTTCGCAGATCGAGGCTAGCAGTGCAGCTTGTCAAATCCTGCATCCTGGTCTCAGCACACACGCGGGGCCCATGTCTAGGGCACGACAGCCGAGCAGCGCATGCTGGTGTTTCAAGACTCAGTTTTTGCATTTCGGCCGGCGACGAGGTTTCTTCACGGTAGCAGCACAGGTGCGCATCAACGGAGAAGTTTTGCAGATCGGCATCCAGGTTAGTTTTTTTCTTCTACTTTTCAGCTAGTTAATTAAATCAATAGTTATCTAGTTTTAATTAGCATAAAAAATATTTAATCTCGTAGTTAATTTTTAATCTGTTAAATTTTTATTACTTATATTGTATTATTTATTTAAGTGTTTTTAATCTGCTCATATAAGAAGAAAAAAATATTTATTAGTCGCAGTAAAATTTTTATTCTAGTTTTTACGTGCAATATTTTAGGTTTATTTCTAAATTAATTTTTTGGATGATCCATGTTTTATTCATTTGATTAGTATTTTATTTCTAGACTACAAGATAAATATTTCGTGATATATCTAGATGTTTTTATTTACTGTAGTATTTCTATTTAGTTTATCTTTAATATCATTTTAATTAGGACACCGGTCATTTTTACGCTAGACAACTTTAGTTCCTGTAATTTGATTTGCTAATATTATTTGTCTGGTTAAGTTCGTTTGGGTGTTGGGATTAGGTCATAATTTAGCAAGAAATTTTTAGGCGCCTGTTGGGGGAAATTACTCTATTTCCAAGACTTAAAGAGTAACCCTTCGTTGGCTGAGTGAGGACCCCGAAGCTGGTGGACTGTTGTTCGGAGCATACGTCGCCACGACCGGAGGGTGCTACGGTGCGAAGTCCTAGAGAACCCTCCGAAGAGAAGATGGAGGCCTCGAAGCAGAATGACATGATTGATTGGATGTCCAGCTTATCCATCTACCTTGCAGTGCTTTACCTTGTATAACCTTGTTTATAATACCGAATAGTTTCTACTATGTCGGTTGTAATTTAGGGGTAAATAGGTCTTTTTCCTTATGCTTTTTTCCCTATAAATACCCCCCATTGCACCTTGTAAAGGAGGGATCCAGAACAAGTTGTTCATCTATACTCATTCGGACCACTTGAGCTATTATCCATTTCGGAGGCTCAAGCTAGTCCTAAAACACAAACTTCCTGTTTGTCTGTTCTTGATTACCGAGAACCTGTTGGCGTAACATTTGCGCCAATAGTTGGCGCCGTCCGTGGGGAACCAAGTTCTAAAAGCTTGTTCTCTACTGCTGACTGCACTCCAAAGGGCACTTACGGAGGGAGCCTCGGAGTCCCAAGACTCCGCGCACCCTTCAGTTAAGGGCTTCTTAGTGCAGCTCGAGGACCTTCTCTCGACTCCTCGAGTCGTTCGAAGTCCTTCATCTCCAAGACATCTTCGCGGCTGGCTATGCCTCCGAAGCGTAGCCAGGCTTCGGGTCCTCTTCGAAGGTCCCCTCGGACCAATGGAGCCGGACCCTCAGCTAATCCGGCGATTCCTGCCGAGACCGCTGGGCGTCGAGCGCCCCGGGGCCCTCTGCCTCCTCCTACGGTGCTTCAGACCGACTACGCAGCTAGCCGGGATCTAGAAGTTCCCTCCGACGAAGACGAAGGCCCTCCCGAAACCGAGGCTACGCAAGCTAGCCAGGCTTCAGGAGGAGGTATCCAGGTGGAGGCAAGAGGCCGCCGATCGCCTCCGCACTCAAGCTTCCACCGAAACTCCAGGGGGGCCTCAAGACGATGGAACCCGCAATCCTCCAGAAGTTATCCAAGTCCCGGAGGAAGCCGAGAATGCATCCTTCGATAACGAATCTCCGTTACACCCTAATCTGCAGAGAGTGCCTTTCGACCCCAGATTCAAGGCCTCGAAGCTGCACAAGTACTCCGGGGGGTCGGACCCCGGAGAGTTCGCCCGCTCTTACGCCCTGGCAATAGAAGCAAGCGGAGGGGTGCAAAGCACCATGGCAAAATGCTTCCCCCTCGCTCTCGAAGGCGTGGCACTCCGCTGGTTCTGGTCCCTAAAGCCAGGATCGATCAGTTCATGGGAGCAGCTAAAAAAGAAATTTGTGAGCAACTTCCAAGGTACCTTCGTGGCCCCGATGTCCACAGGAAGTTTGTTTCAGGTAAAGCAGCGGGTGGGAGAAACCCTTTGGGAGTACTTCACACGCTTCGCCCACACCAAGTCACAGATCAAGGGTCCTGTCTACCTCCTCGGTAGTTGATGCTGCCCGCGAAGGGGTGCTGAACCCCGACCTCCTCAGCAAACTCCATCGAAAGCTGGTGACGTCTGTGGCACAGCTCATGGCATACTTCGAACAGTATGCCAAGGCGGAGGAAGGATGTCTTCGGCGAGCTGAAGCACCATTGCCCACCCTCCGAGAAGTAAAAAGGGAGCCTGAAGCCTCCGCTACACTGCAACCTCCACAAGACAACCGCTTCAGCGAGTACAAGCGAGGGAAGAAGCATTTCCGCTCGGAGGTGCTAAACATTGCACCTTCAGCCTCGAAGGCACCTGCCAATTTCCAGCAGGTGAAAAATTTCAAGGCTGGGCCACCAAAGCCTCAAGAAAGGATGCCTGGCAGGCGCCAAAGTTTTTTCTGTTGTGTGCATGGCGACAATAGGAGCCATGACACGAAGGATTGCAAGGCAGTATTGGCCCTTCAGGGCGACTACCTTGAGCGAAATACCGGGCGGGGTACTTCGGATCGGGCCCCACCGTCGGCACGCTCAGAGCCTTTTCAAACTGTGGCCCGAGCCGGTGCCCTCGAAGCCCCCATGCGGCTACCGGTGGCCAGTATTATGCCACCACCAAAGCAAGAAGACCCGCAAGACCACGGCAAGAGAGTGGTCCTGCCCATCTCTGGAGGGGGGACCCTCGGAAGCATGTCCAAGAGATAGCGCCGCGAGTACGTCCGCGAGGTCGGGCACATTGGGCCCTCGAGTTCCGCCGAAGGGATGCCAGAATGGTCCCGTGTGCCCATCTCATTCACAACCAGCGACGCGGCGGGGGTGAAGTTCCCCCATGCTGACCCATTAGTCATTTCTGCCGATATAGCAGGAGCAGACGTTCGATGGATCCTGGTAGATGGCGGGAGCTCCGCAGACATACTCTTCGTCCAGGCCTTCGACCAGATGTGCATACCTCGGAAGCATCTGCTTCCAGCAGCCCGGCCGCTTCAAGGGTTCTCAGGACCGCCTCTCGATGCCCTCGGCCAAATAGGCCTCGAGGTTGCCTTCGGAGAGGGGCCTTTGGCCCGAGTAGAAGAGGTGATCTTCGATGTGGTTGATGCCCCTTACGCTTACAATGCTAACTTCGGTCGAGGGATGTTGAACCAGTTCAGGGCTATAGCACATCACAATTACCTTTGTCTCAAAATGCCCACGCAAGGTGGAGTGCTTACTATTTCAGGAGACCAGGTTGTAGCCAGGAGGACAGAATATGGCCATGGGCAGCCATTGGACCCCCGACAAGTGCATAATGTGGCGGAAAGTGCCGAAAAAGTACCGGAGGCCTTGAACCCTCCGAAGGGATCTTCGCTCAAGCCAAGCCCGGAGGGTGATGTCGAGACAAAATAATCTCAGAAGATGGCAAAGAGTACCCAGTGAAATTTGGCAAGGGGCTATCTCCAGAAATAACCGACTCGTTAGAAAAAGTCGTCAGGAAAAATCTAGACATATTTGCTTGGACCAACGAAGACATCACCGGGGTCGATCGAAGCATCATCGAGCATAGTCTGCTCGTCAACCCGAAGGCCAAGCCGGTGCGCCAGGGGGTCCGCAAGCTGTCAGCAGAAAGAGCAAGCCTAGCCAAGATCGAAGTAGAAAAATTGTTAAGGGCTGGCATCATCAGGGAGGTAGCCCATACTGAGTGGTTGGCTAACCCTGTTTTTGTAAGAAAGAAGGACTCGAACAAGTGGCACATGTGTATTGACTTCACTGCGTTGAATAAAGCATGCCCGCGAGACCCCTACCCAATGCCCCGAATAGATCAATTGATAGATTCCACAGTCGGCTCCGAATTATTAAGCTTCCTCGACGCTTATTCCGGGTACCATCAAGTATGGCTGAAGCGCGAAGACGAAGCCAAGACAAGCTTTATAACTCCTTCCGGAGTATTCTGTTATGTAAGAATGCCTTTTAGTTTATGGAATGCCGGAGCTACCTTTTCTCGCTTAATAGCTAAGGCACTAGGTCATCAGATAGGCCGCAATGTCGAAGCCTATATGGACGATATTGTAATAAAAAGTGCACAAAAGAACCGGCATAGCTTAGATCTAGCTGAAACATTTGAGAGCCTTCGAGCATGTGGAGTACGCCTCAACCCCGAAAAATGTATATTCGGGGCACAAGCAGGAAAGCTGCTAGGGTACTTAGTTTCGAGCAGGGGGATCGAAGCTATCCCAACACAAATAAGTGCACTGCAAAGGATGGCTCCACCAGAGAATTTGAAACAAGTACAGAAGCTAGCAGGAAGGCTCGCAGCACTCAGCAGGTTCCTGTCCAGGTCGGCAGAGCGGAGCCTCCCAATTTTCATGGCACTGAAGGGATCCGAAAGCTTCAGCTGGACGCCGGAGTGCCAGAAGAGCTTCGAGGATATAAAAGCATACCTCGGCACATTATCAACCTTAACTGTTCCCCTTCCAGAGGAAACACTGCTTTTATATCTTGCAGCAATGGGTTCAGCAGTAAGCGCAGTGCTGGTCCGAGAAGTTGAGCTTAAAGGGAAGCTGATGCAAAACCCAATTTATTTTGTGTCGGAGGCATTATCCGGAGCCAAGGTCAGATACTCTGAGCTCGAGAAGTTTGCTTATGCCCTAGTAATGGCCTCGCGAAAGCTAAGGCATTATTTCTTGGCGCATAATCTCATCGTCCCTACATCGTATCCCCTGGGAGATATGCTCCGAAACAAAGATTCCACAGGCAGGATTGGAAAATGGGCAGTCGAGCTGGCACCCTTCGAAATCTCCTTCACGGCAAGGACAGCTGTTAAATCTCAAATTATAGTAGATTTCGTAGCAGAATGGACTCCATCTGCAATCTGGACCCCGGAAGAACCCTCCGAAGGTTTTTGGACAATATTCTCTGACGGAGCTTACCAAGCATCAGGTGCCGGAGCAGGGGCCATCATCATATCACCATCAGGGCAGAAGGCCATGTATTCCGCAAGGCTCAATTTCAGAACCACTAATAACATTGCCGAGTATGAAGGAATCTTGCTAGGCCTCCGAAAGGCTAAAGCGCTTGGAGCTGCAAGAATAGTGATCAAGACAGATTCCCAAGTCGTCGCGGGGCATATCGACAAAAGTTTTCAAGCAAAAAACCCACATCTCGCGCAATACCTTGAAGAAATCCTGCAAGGTCGAAGCAGCATTCAAAGGGTTTACAGTTCGAAGCATCCCTCGGGCAGAGAATCAACTTGCAGATATTCTTGCAAAGGCTGCAGCAGGAGCGGTGGACCTCCTGGAGGGTGCTTTCTACGAAGAGCTAGAGCAGCCAGCGGCTGACCAAATACCCTCGTCAGAAGTAATGTGCATTCCAACTACAGATTGGCGGGCCCCGATAATAAGCATATTACAAAGTACCATCGACCCTCCTGAAGGCCCAGAAGCTCGAAGGTTGCAAGCAAGAGCTCGAAATTACAAACTTATTGATGAAGTACTATACAAGGCCGGAGTGTGTTCACCCCTACTTCGATGCATCTCATAGCCCGAAGGTCAAGACATACTTCGGGGCATCCACGAAGGGCTATGCGGAGGTCATTTAGCCCCTCGAGCGCTAGCAGGCAAGACGCTTCGGCAAGGGTTTTATTGGCCAACAATAGTAAGAGACGCGGAAGAACTAGTTCGAACATGCCAAGGCTGCCAATGGATGGGCAGACGAAGCCATCGCCCGCCAGCTCAGCTTCAAGTTATTGCCCCAGTATGGCCAATGGCTAGATGGGGCATGGACCTCATAGGCCCTTTCCCAGTGGCAAAAGGTGGCTTGAAATTCGCGGTGGTGGCAATCGAATATTTCTCAAAATGGGTTGAGGCGGAGCCGCTAACAGCTATCACCTCGAAGAATGTGCAACGATTTTTCAAAATATCATATGCAGGTTTGGAGTTCCAAGAGAATTGACGGTGGATAATGGAACCCAGTTCGAAGCTGATACCTTCCAAACATTTTGTGAAGAACTGGGCATAAAGTTGTGCTTCGCAGCAGTACGGCATCCACAGTCCAACGGAGCTGTTGAGCGAGCCAACGGGAACATCCTTTCCGGGTTGAATCGCCGAATTGTTGGATTGGCCAAGGAGCTATCGGTTGAAGAGCTCCACAAAATCTTGTGGTCCATTCGAACCACTCAAACCAGGTCAACGGGGTTCACACCGTTTAGATTACTCTTCGGAGATGAGGCCATGACTCCTACGGAGCTCAGAGGTGGATCGCTTCGCGCAATTCAACCCGAGGACGAAGATGATCGGAGTACTTCACTAGATCTGTCAGAAGAAACAAGGCTTCGAGCTGTCGCCAACCTGACTAAGTACCAGGAACACACCAAAACGTGGTATAACCCGAAAGTTAGATTAAGTGAGTTAAAACCGGGTCATCTAGTATTGCGAAGTGTAATAGCTCCGGGGAAGCTAGGAAACAAATGGGAAGGACCATATGTTATCCTACGCTCAGGACGCCCTGGATCATTTAAATTAGCTAATTTAGAAGGGGAAGAGTTGAAACATGCGTGGCATGCGGAGCACCTTAAGCGCTATTATGCTTAAGGCCTCCTTGTAATCACTTGTAGAACTTTCCTTTCTATAAATAAAGATAAGGGTTGAAACCTGTTTTGCTCTTCGAATATCCCTTACTCCTGATGGACGCATTGGGAGGACGGTGATGCTGGTAGAGCCAAGCATTTTTCTCAAAACCCAAGGGGCTGCCTCCGAACCATTGGTTCAGCGGCTCCGCCAACCTACGGATTCCAGGCTCCGGCTTGTTAGGATCCGTAGAAGAGTCTAAGGACTTTAAAGAAAACAGATTTTCAGCCTCCGGGTGCGAAGTATCTGTAAAAGAGCCGAAGGTGGCCAACCTACGGATTCCAGGCTCCGGCTTGTTAGGATCCGTAGAAGAGTCTAAGGACTTTAAAGAAAACAGATTTTCAGCCTCCGGGTGCGAAGTATCTGTAAAAGAGCCGAAGGTGGCCAACCTACGGATTCCAGGCTTCGGCTTGTTAGGATCCGTAGAAGAGTCTAAGGACTTTAAAGAAAACAAATTTTCAGCCTCCGGGTGCGAAGTATCTGTAAAAGAGCCGAAGGTGGCCAACCTACGGATTCCAGGCTCCGGCTTGTTAGGATCCGTAGAAGAGTCTAAGGACTTTAAAGAAAACAAATTTTCAGCCTCCGGGTGCGAAGTATCTGTAAAAGAGCCGAAGGTGGCCAACCTATGGATTCCAGGCTCCGGCTTGTTAGGATCCGTAGAAGAGTCTAAGGACTTTAAAGAAAACAGATTTTCAGCCTCCGGGTGCGAAGTATCTGTAAAAGAGCCGAAGGTGGCCAACCTACGGATTCCAGGCTACGGCTTGTTAGGATCCGTACAAGAGTCTAGAGACTTAAAAAAAAGGCAGCGAGCAAATTTTTTCTTCGAAAGCAAATGATAAGTACAAAGTTCGAAGCATGCAGGTGTTCGGACAGTCATTGTGCCTAGCGAACCCTTTTCTATGGTAAAGGCTCCACCACCCACAAGGGGGGTCGGAAGGTACGAGTCACACAGCATACTTTCGAAGCATTTCACATTAAATCATTATAATTATACATCAAGAGAAATTTTGTCTAAGCCTAAATAAAATCGGAGACCCTTTCGGCCCCTAGAGCTACCCCTGCGGCTACTTTGCCCTTCGGAACTTGAAGCCGCTGAAGTCGTCCTTTTAGTCCGGGTACTTCTCTTTTTCTTCGAGGCTCGCAGTTTCCTCTGCTCCTCTTGAAGCTCAGCCCATGTCAGGAGCCTTTCGGAGTCAGCCTCCGTAGGGTCTTCAGCTCGGTACTCCGAGTCGGACCAGTCAATAGGTTCGGAAGACGAGGACCCCTCCATCTTCTCTTCCTCTTTAATATAAGCTAAGACGTCCCTTCGAACTTCAAGGGTGATCCCCCCTGTCTCCACGAGGAACAGAAAAGCGGGAGCGGCGGTAAGGCCTCAAACCCTCGAGGTTTGCACACTGTAGGACCGAAAGTAGCGACCAGAGGGGGGGTGAATGGGCGCCTTAAAAATTCTTTTGAATCAATGGCCTGTTCCCAATACCCAACGCACCTCAAAAGACTAAGCAGCAGAAAATAAACAGAAGGCCTAAGTCTAAGGGTATCTAACCTAGAAGCAACTGATGTTAAACAGAGAACTATTTATGAAGTGCAACTAGGCAGATGAACACTGTGTAACAGGCCTTAACTTCCCAAAGAAATGATCTAAGTATATGTAAGGTGAAGTGAGAAGTTACTGTCCAAAATTGTCTCCTGTTAGGAACTTGGCGAAGCCTGCTTCGCCTGTCGAGGTCTGCTTCGGAGACGATTGTCGAAGACTGCTTCGATGGTCGAAGCCTGCTTCGAAGGTTGGTGACGAAGCCTGCTTCGGAGGTTAGTTGCGAAGCTTGTAGAAGATGCCGAAGGTGTTTTGGTCTAGTACGAAGTGGCAAGAAGCGAAGTATGCTTCGAAGCGAAGTATGACAAAGCCGGAGCCTGGTTCGAAGTATGTATTTCGAAGGCAAGGCTTCGGACACAGCTTCGAACTGAGTGCTTCGAAACAAAAACTTCGAACAGAGAACTTCGAATGCAATACACAGACGGACTACCTTCGAACAAAGAAGCGAAGCCTGTCACACGACAGAGGCACCAACTTCGAACCCTACACTCTACCTTCGAAAAGGAGCAAGCTTCGAAATGAGAGGCGAAGACTGATATGCGTCAGAGAAAATAAAGCGAAGTCTATCAGAGGAACAAGCTCCGAAGCCAACTTCGAAACCCGTCGAAGTGAGGACTTCGAAGGGCTCAAGTCGGAGTACCTTCGCACAGATGTTCGAAGTAGAGACGCTGACAGTTTAAAAAATACTTCGAAGCTAGACACACAGAATACAAAAATGCAGTCCGAAGTACGAACGAAGCCTCTGAGAGTAAACGTTCGAAGCCTGCCTCACGGAGCTGAGGGGCTTCGAAACTGAGATGATGGCTTCGCCAGAAAACAGTCAAAAAAGCATTCAATCCAGTCTGCTTCGATCAAAAAGCTGTGCGGTAGAAGGTAAAAAGGCTGGCAGCGAGTACTGTAGCTATAGAAGCAGTACTACTTGCAACAGCAAGAACTAGTACTACTTCTCACGAAGAACACACGCAACAGAGACACATCCTAAGGAATAAAATTAACCAGCACAACAAACCGAAGCTTCTTGAATCAGAGGAATCAATGCACACACCTCAACAACTAACAAAGAATTCAATCTCACAGGAGCAAAGTAAATGCAAGGCAAAAAGGGATGAACCAGTGCCTGGCGGCGCACACAGGAGAGAGAACGTGAGAGGCAAAATGACCCAATGGATTAAAAAGTGAATTCTGGAAGGGGCCCTCCAAACCCTAGGGATTGGGGTCCTATTTATAGGCTGCCCAACACTAGGAATATTCTACCAGCCCCTTAGGGTTTTTTACAGACGTAAGAATAAAGGAAAAGACTCTACTGCCCTTAGGTATTTTTACAGACATGACTGACTGACTGTGGGCCTAGAGTTACAGATGACTTATCCGGAAGCTAAGTTTTCGTAGCGACTACGGCTTCTCTTCTGGACAGTCGGATACAAGATCAACGGTTGTCAGTTTTGCGCCGAAACTGACAAAGCCTCCACCGTCTTTGCACCAGGTACCCGGATTGGGCCGGCCTGATTCCGCAGCTCTCTCAGCCCGTCAATCACTCACCGCCCGTGTACCTGAGTCAACCCTGGTCAACAGCCCAGTGGGTCTTCTACTGCTTCTGGCCCATGCACCCGGATTGGGCCAGCCTGACTTCGCAGCCTCCTCTGCCCGACAGTCGCTCGCTGCCCGTGTACCTGAGTCACACGCGGCCCATGAAACAGCAGATCTCCTCTCTTCTTCTGTCCTCTTTGACTATCGTTGACAATGACTCATCACTTCTGGAGCCATGAGGCCCACGCTATTCAGCATGGCTCCTCAATCTCCCCCTTGATGAGTGCATTGTCAACACTCCTCTTCTTCAGCACCTGCGAACAAATGTGGAAACACGAAAACAAAACACAAGAAAACAAAGAAGAAGAAAAATAAGGTAAAAGTTTAACCCTAATGACCAAAAGCCAAACAAAAACAAGAAACGGTCATTATGGTTAACCAAAACGTAAAAGCTCAAAATGAGTGCGATTTCAGAAAATATCAACAGAGTAAGAACTCCCCCTTAAACTCTGATCCCAAATTTTCTCCCCCTTGTTGACAAGTGAACTCATCAAGCACTCAAAAGAGACACAGACTCCCCCTGAAATGCAACTCCCCCTCAAAATATGCGATGAATGCAACTGGAGTGCAGGTGGAGTGAAGAAAGCATGCTTCTCAAATATGATTGACTGCAATTACAGCATCTAACAAGTATAGCAAAAGAGATACTGTCTTAAGACACATGGCATGATCAGTGCAACAGATGATATCTAAAGAAAGTCATTAGCACACATTTTTCAGTTTTGGCAAACAAAGGCATCACCACATTTTCCAGTAAACGAGCAAGGTAAAACATGAGATGCAGAGGCTAACTGATATCCACCAAGATAAGCATTGTCCAAACCAAAGTGCTTCAGCAAACTTGTTATCTTTTAAATGTTCAGGCTTTTTCAATTTTCCTTTTTCATTTATGCCAAGGGTTATTTGCATGTCAATCCTTATGCTAACCGACCAAGTCAAGCCTAGGCCAGAACTGGACCATCAGAAGCTTAAGACATTGGTCTTGGCATACACTACACTGTCCTAGTTCATACCAAAGTGCTATGGTAAGCAGTCCAGAACAATGCAATGCGACAAAGCAAATCCACTTGGATCTTTTCAACTCAAGCATAAAAAGGCATGGAATATTCATTCATTTTTGATTGTTATAGCTCATTTTCCATGTTAAAGCATAAAGATGTCCAAGTTGCATATCTGCATCTATGTGATGAACTAGCTACAAGGCATGTAACAGATAACAAAAGCACTCAGCCTACACATGCTAGTTACAGGAAGCCATGGTGATCATTTTTCAAGTTTAAAGTATGAAAGCCATGCATATGACAGATATCAGATATATCAAGTGAACTGAACCAAAGCATGATCATTGACAAGTAATCAAAAGCATGTACTAGCTAGACTAAGTAAAGCAAATAAATCATATAACAGAAGCAGCCTCAAAAGTGTGATATGTGAATATGTATGAAAGGAGCACACACAAAAAGACTCAAGAAAAGAGTAAAAAGAAAGAAAACTGACGTAAAATATCCTAGAAAGGATACACAACACCCAAATCCCCTCGTAAACGCTCGAATGTAGACTGATCTAGGGGTTTGGTGAAAATGTCAGTCAACTGATGATGGGTATCAACATGAACAGGGTCAATGACACCTTTCTCATATTGATCCCGCAAGAAGTGAAAGCGCACATCAATATGTTTGGTTTTTGAATGGAGACATGGGTTTTTCCCTACACTAATTGCACTGGTGCTGTCGCAAAACAAAGGAACTCTGGTAGGAAAGAACAACCCAAAATCTCGAAGAGTGGAAATCATCCAAACCAACTGTGAGCAGCAGCTAGCAGCAGCTACGTACTCAGCCTCTGTGGTCGAAAGAGCAACTCCAGATTGCTTTCGAGAAGACCAAGACACAAGAGAAGAACCAAGAAACTGGCAAGTACCGGAAGTCGACTTGCGATCCAACCGGCACCCACAAAAGTCAGCGTCCGAAAAGCCAGATAAATCAAGAGATGATGATGCTGAATAATAAAGACCAAGATCAGGTGCATATGTAAGATACCTGAAGATACGCTTGACAGCTTGCCGATGAGACGCACGTGGTGAAGACTGGAAACGTGCGCACAGTCCCACGGTGAACTGTATATCTGGCCTCGTTGCTGTCAAGTACAGCAGTGAACCGATCATCCCTCGAAACTCTCTCTCATTGATCTTGACGCCGCTCTCGTCCTTGTCCAAACCCCCAGAAGTGCTCATCGGGGTCATCTGCGGCTTCAATTCACCACCAAAGTCAAATTTCTTTAACATATCACGAGTGTACTTACCTTGGTGGATGAAGGTGTCGTCCTTGGTCTGCTTGATCTGGAGCCCTAAGAAGTACTTGAGCTCACCCATGAGGCTCATCTCAAACTCACTGTGCATCTGCTCAGAAAACTTGGACACAAGAGAATCAGTAGTACCGCCAAAAATAATATCATCCACATAAATCTGAGCGACTAAGAAATCTGAAGCATCTCTGAGCAAGAAAAGAGTTCTGTCCACAGAACCCATCACAAAGCCCTTCCCCAACAAGAATTGCTTTAACCGGTCATACCAAGCCCTAGGGGCTTGCTTCAACCCGTATAAAGCTTTATGCAATTTAAAAACATGTCGAGGAAACTTCGGGTTCTCAAAACCGGGGGGTTGCCTAACATAAACCTCCTCTTCTATGAACCCGTTCAGAAAAGCACTCTTAACATCCATTTGAAAAAGCTTAAAACCCTTCGAAACGGCAAAAGCTAGAAGAATACGAATGGACTCAAGACGGGCAACATGAGCGAAGGTTTCTTCAAAGTCAATACCTTCCTTCTGGCAATAACCCTGGGCAACTAGTCGAGCCTTGTTGCGCACCACAACCCCATCTTCACCTTGTTTGTTCTTGAATACCCATTTGGTGCCTATGGGGTTGCATCCTGGTGGCGGCTCAACTAGCGTCCAAACCCGATTGCGGACAAAATTCTCAAGCTCTTCTTGCATAGCATTAATCCAATTAGAGTCAGAAAGAGCATGAGAAACATCTCTGGGTTCAAAAGATGCAACAAACGCAGATTCAGCAAACACAGCGAGAGAGGCAGAAGAACGCAAAGTCCTCTCAGTCAAATCACCTATGATGAGCTCTAAGGGATGGTCACGCTGAACTGCTCGGGTTCCCTGGTGATCTGAAGTCACCTCACCGGAGTCAGCAGCTGGCACCTCTGGACTCGACTGAGGGGGCTCGATCGAAGTGGAAGAAGTGATCAGAGGTCCGCCCTCATCCTCAGTCGAAGTCTCAAAAGGTGTGGGCTCTACGGGGGATACAGAAGGCCCACCCTCATCAGCAGCTGGAGTATCCTCATCTTCCTCGAAGATGGACTCTCCGAGCTCATCGTCACCAGAAAGCTCAAAAGAAGGAGTCAAAGAAGGCAAGGACTCATCAAATGAAACCTCACAAGTCTCGACAAGCAGTTGGGATTCGAGGTTTCAAACACGAAAACCTCGAGAATGCAAAGCGTAGCCAAGAAAAACACCATCCCAGCAACGAGACTCAAACTTGTCCAAGTGCCCTCCCTTCTTGAGCACAAAGCACTTGCAGCCAAACGCTCGCAAGTGGCTAACCTTGGGCTGTCTGCCAAACCGCAATTCATATGATGTCTTACCAAGATAAGCTCTAAGAAAAATGCGGTTGGCCAGATAGCAAGCCGTGTTCATGGCTTCAGCCCAAAAACGCCTAGGAGTCCTGTGCTCATCGAGCATCGTCCTAGCCATCTCGACTAGCGTGCGGTTCTTTCGTTCCACAACGCCGTTCTGTGGGGGAGTGTAAGGAGAAGAAAATTGATGGTCCAGACCCTGTTCACTACAGAAGCTGATGAACTGAGAGTTCTTGAACTCAGAGCCGTTGTCGGAGCGAATTGCTCACATCCGACCATTGTTCTCATTCTTCAGCTTTAAAATCAGGTCATGAACGAATTGAAAAGTTTCATCCTTAGACTCCAAAAAGAAAACCCACGAGAATCGAGAAAAGTCATCAACAATTACAAGTGCATACCACTTCCCACCGACTGAGCGTACCCGAGCTGGACCTACAGTGTCCAAATGTAAAAGCTCGCCCGGATATGAAGTCATTACCTGAGTCACAGGTGCGTGAGAAGCGGCAACCATTTTCCCATGACGACAGGGATGACAAACTAGATCCTTCTCCATCTTAAGCTTGGGCAATCCTCGGATGAGGTCCATAGAGCTTAACCTGACTAGCAGATCAAAACTCAAGTGACCTAACCTCCTATGCCACTTCCAGAGCTCAGAGGAGGATCCAGCAATCAAACAGCGAGAAGGGCCAAAAGAACTAGAGAAGTCAATTCGAAAAACTTTACCGAAGGGTAAAATCTGACAAACCAAAGACCCTCTAGAATCAACCACAGAAGAATTGCCCTTCTTAAAACGCACTTCCAAACCATCCTCAATAAGTTGCGACACAGAAATCAAGTTGAAGTTCAAATTTTTAACCAAAGCAACATTCTTCAAAGAGAAATGATCTGAAATGCTAATTGAGCCTATGCCACTTACTTTCCCTTGACCGCTGTTCCCGAACGTGATATATTCTTTGGAGCTCGGGGGAGTGAGACTGGAGAACCATCTGCGATGTCCCGTCATGTGGCGAGAGCATCCTGAGTCCATGATCCAAACATCCTCCAGTCCCCGGTCCTGCACAATCAGTGTCTGTAAGTGGGAGCAAATGGTCCGGCACCAGGTTTAGCAAAAGAGCTAAACCAGTGTCGAGCCATCTGCTCAAAATATGGAAAGCGAGAACCATCAAAAGAGTTTGGACCAAAATGTGGCTCAAAGCGCGGTCCTCGGTTCTGCCTAACCCTACGGCCATGAGGTCCAGAACCGTAGCCAACACGGTCTGGAACTCTGCCGGAACGGACACCACCAACTGGAGCACGGGCAAGAAAGCCGTCTCCTCTACCACCACCTACACGACGCGGCCTGGCCTCCAGCCTCTCCCCGCGCCGAGGAACACGCAGTCTACCACCCTGCTGGTAGAACTGCTCCTCATCACTACGAGCCTTCTCTGCTCTCTCAACCCGCTTCCTCCTGAAGCAGAAATCCGCAAGATGCCCGTCTCTCTGACAGTACTCACAATGATAGGTGGGCTTCTTGGGATGTGGTTGAGGCTTGGGTTGTTTGGGCTTAGTGGTGATTGGTGTTGTCTTCTTGGGCTGAGAGGGTCCAGGAAGAGAGTCTAGAGAAGTGTGAAGGTGATTGGGCTTTGGAACCCCGATGGGTTTCTTAGGTGGAGCTTTTGGTGGTTCATGAATCACTCCATCCTTGGGCTGACAAGCCTGGGAGGACTCAGTGGAGTGAGTCTTAGGGTATCTCTGCTCAGGAGTCATTTAACTCCACTCCACTGCCCGGCTAATGGCACTCTCAAAGTCAGCCTTGGTGTAGGTGTAACCTACCCCAAACCCATCCTGCCTCTTGAACTGCTGGATCATCATGCCAAGCTGTGGCTCTCTGGCACTGATCCAACTCAGGATGGAACAGAGGTAAAAGTTCTCATTCTGAGAGTCTGCTAGCTCCTCTCTCAAGGAAGCTAGAACCTCCACCTGAGACAAGCAGGTCTCACACTCACTCTCTACTTGAACAGGCTTTTCAGCTTTCAGCTTGATTAACTCCATTCTAAGAGACAGACAGTTCTCACAGACAGTGGGTGGAACTGACAGTGTCTCAAGCTCTAGCCTAGTCTGGGCAAGCTCAGCTCTCAACCTGTCCAAGTCACCCAAATGTTCATTACCCTTGGATTTCAGCTCAGCTAAGGCAGCTAGATGAGATGGGCAATCAACACAGGGTGCGACGACAGTGGCTTGAGCATCTTTTAGCTCCAGCTGAGTGCTTTCAAGCTCAGTGGCCAAAGCGTCCCTCTCATCAACCCTTTCTGTGTACCTGGACTTCAGAGTCGACAGGTCACACAGAAGCACCTCACACTTCGGGCACTCACTGCTATCACCCAAGCAAGGGGAATTAGATAGACTCTCAATTCTACCGTTGGCCACGGCAAGCTCACTCTCTAACTCATCTATCCTCTTCTTAGCCCCCCTAAGCAGTTTTTCCCGATATTTCAACTCCTGACGATTACTCTCAAGTAAATCAACGATTTCGCGCTCGTAAGATGATACCTTATTGTCGTCGTCGTCGGAGTCGTCGGAGGAGCTCTTTTCTTCCTTATCCCCAAGAGCCATTGAGCAGAAGCTCTTGCGGGATCTTCGGCGCTGGTGTGAGCGGCTCTTCGGCTTGTCTCCGAAGGCCATGAAGCAGAGGCCCGCCGGATCGTCCTTGTCCTTCCCCTCCCTGATGGCGATCTCCTCATCGCTTGAGCTCGATGAAGAGGAAGAAGACGTGGACTGCTTGGAGTAGATCTTCTCCATCTCGGCGAAGAAGGCCTTGTCGCGCTTCTTGTTTTCTCGCCGGTAGTCCTTCAGGGCCTTTCTGAAGAATCTGGTCTTTGGCTTGCCCTTGATGAAGGAGGAGTTGTCGTGCTTGCCGGAGTCGTGGAAGCCACCACCGGTGCCCTTCTTGTGTCCATTGCGCTTGGGGCAGTCGGCGATGAAGTGTCCTAGATCACCACACTCAAAGCATCCGGATTTTGTGCCGTGTCTTTTGAACATTCTCTTATCATAGACACGACGCACCCGGTTGTTAAACAGACACAAATCATCATCTCCCAAAGACTCAAGCTGGTCCTCAGTGATAGACATCAAAGAGAACCCAGCACAGCTCACAGAAGAGGGATCAACAGAAGGTGTAGCAAGGGCCAGAGACTTTGATCCAGAGCCAGTGAGATTTGATCTCAACTGGGTATCAACCTCGGTGGCCTTCAGCTTGCTAAACAACTCAGAAATGGTCAAGGTATCATAAGATGTGCTCTCAATGATAGAGGATACCTTGATCTCCCAGATCTTTGGGTCCAAGGTATGAAGAACCTTGAGGGCCTGCTCGTGATCTGAGACTAATTGAACACCCTCACCCTTGTTGTCCCGAAGCTTGTTGATGATCGACTGAAAGCGACCAAACAAGGCTTCAACAGATTCACCCGGCTTCTGTGTGAAATTCTCATATTCACGCCGGTAGGTCTGATAGAGTCGAGCCTTGACCTGGGTTGTCCCCTCATGGTGTGCCTAGAGGGTAGCCCAGATTTCTCTCGCAGTGGAGAGATGGCTAACGCGCTCAAATTCAGTGGGACCTAAACAAGAAAACAGAATATTCACCGCTTTGTTGTTGTTCTGATGTTGGGCAATGATATCCAGAGAATCACGCTCATCAACAGGCAACACTGTGAAAGTAGCGTGAATACAGATGTCCCAGATGTCCGAGCTTTGGCTCATCAGATAGGCTCGCATGCGAGTCTTCCAATAATTATAGCCATAAGCTTCCAAGGACGGGACCTTGCCAGGAGACGTCATGGTCACTACTGGGGTTTAGAACCGGTTAAGGTATGGAAAAACCCTAACCTCGCTCTGATACCACTTGTAGGACCGAAAGTAGCGACCAGAGGGGGGTGAAAGGGCGCCTTAAAAATTCTTTCGAATCAATGGCCTGTTCCCAATACCCAACGCACCTCAAAAGACTAAGCAGCAGAAAATAAACAGAAGGCCTAAGTCTAAGGGTATCTAACCTAGAAGCAACTGATGTTAAACAGAGAACTATTTATGAAGTGCAACTAGGCAGATGAACACTGTGTAACAGGCCTTAACTTCCCAAAGAAATGATCTAAGTATATGTAAGGTGAAGTGAGAAGTTACTGTCCAAAATTGTCTCTTGTTAGGAACTTGGCGAAGCCTGCTTCGCCTGTCGAGGTCTGCTTCGGAGATGATTGTCGAAGACTGCTTCGTTGGTCGAAGCCTGCTTCGGAGGTTGGTGACGAAGCCTGCTTCGGAGGTTAGTTGCGAAGCTTGTAGAAGATGCCGAAGGTGTTTTGGTCTAGCCTAGTACGAAGTGGCAAGAAGCGAAGTATGCTTTGAAGCGAAGTATGACAAAGCCGGAGCCTGGTTCGAAGTATGTATTTCGAAGGCAAGGCTTCGGACACAGCTTCGAACCGAGTGCTTCGAAACAAAAACTTCGAATAGAGAACTTCGAATGCAATACACAGACGGACTACCTTCGAACAAAGAAGCGAAGCCTGTCACACGACAGAGGCACCAACTTCGAACCCTACACTCTACCTTCGAAAAGGAGCAAGCTTCGAAACGAGAGGCGAAGACTGATATGCGTCAGAGAAAATAAAGCGAAGTCTATCAGAGGAACAAGCTCCGAAGCCAACTTCGAAACCCGTCGAAGTGAGGACTTCGAAGGGCTCAAGTCGGAGTACCTTCGCACAGATGTTCCAAGTAGAGACGCTGACAGTTTAAAAAATACTTCGAAGCTAGACACACAGAATACAAAAATGCAGTCCGAAGTACGAACGAAGCCTCTGAGAGTAAACGTTCGAAGCCTGCCTCACGGAGCTGAGGGGCTTCGAAACTGAGATGATGGCTTCGCCAGAAAACAGTCAAAAAAGCATTCAATCTAGTCTGCTTCGATCAAAAAGTTGTGCGGTAGAAGGTAAAAAGGCTGGCAGCGAGTACTGTAGCTACAAAAGCAGTACTACTTGCAACAGCAAGAACTAGTACTACTTCTCACGAAGAACACACGCAACAGAGACACATCCTAAGGAATAAAATCAACCAGCACAACAAACCAAAGCTTCTTGAATCATAGGAATCAATGCACACACCTCAACAACTAACAAAGAATTCAATCTCACAGGAGCAAAATAAATGCAAGGCAAAAAGGGATGAACCAGTGCCTGGCGGCGCACACAGGAGAGAGAACGTGAGAGGCAAAATGACCCAATGGATTAAAAAGTGAATTCTGGAAGGGGCCCTCCAAACCCTAGGGATTGGGGTCCTATTTATAGGCTGCCCAACACTAGGAATATTCTACCAGCCCCTTAGGGTTTTTTACAGACGCAAGAATAAAGGAAAAGACTCTACTGCCCTTAGGTATTTTTACAGACATGACTGACTGACTGTGGGCCTAGAGTTACAGATGACTTATCCGGAAGCTAAGTTTTTGTAGCGACTACGGCTTCTCTTCTGGACAGTCGGATACAAGATCAACGGTTGTCAGTTTTGCGCCGAAACTGACAAAGCCTCCACCGACTTTGCACCAGGTACCCGGATTGGGCCGGCCCGATTCCGCAGCTCTCTCAGCCCGGCAATCACTCACCGCCCGTGTACCTGAGTCAACCCTGGTCAATAGCCCAGTGGGTCTTCTACTGCTTCTGGCCCATGCACCCGGATTGGGCCAGCCCGACTTCGCAGCCTCCTCTGCCCAACAGTCGCTCGCTGCCCGTGTACCTGAGTCACACGCGGCCCATGAAACAGCAGATCTCCTCTCTTCTTCTGTCCTCTTTGACTATCGTTGACAATGACTCATCACTTCTGGAGCCATGAGGCCCACGCTATTCAGCATGGCTCCTCACCCACTCCTTTTGGAGCTCGTCGGTAATTTCCAGAAGTTCGAAGTTAGGGCTCGAAGGGCATTACAAAACCTAAAAAATAGCAGAACACACAAGAAAAGTTCCCGTTTATAACTTTTTCATTAATAAAAACAGGGTTTACAGGGCTTCATATACATAGGAGTCCTAAGCGGCTAGACCTGTGGGTCGGTCGGTGGAGCAGGAACCGAAGGGGCTGGCGCAGCAGGAAGTGGTGGCCTTGCCTACGCTTGCTTCTGCCGACGGGCCTCGTCAATCCAGGCCTTAGCTGCGGCCTTATGATCCGTCTTCCAGGTCGAACGGAAGGCTTCCCAGGCCAAAGCCACCTCCGAAGATGGCCGCAGCAAGTCGTCGTCCGCGAAGCCTCTAGGAGATGAGCCTTCGACTGAGCCAAGGGGGATCCGAAGGGATTCAAGATGACGAAGAACCCCGATACCAGCACACTGTCCGGAGATTTCCCCGTACCGAATACCGGAGTTCTTCATCAACGACGAAGCAACCTGGATCCTCGTCAGCTTCCGGTCAAGGGGCTCGTGGGTTGCAGCAGAAGCCGAAGGGCACATGGTGCCAAAGTACTCCAATGTACCCTAGAGGGCTTCCAAGGTACGGTCCGCAGTACTAGAATTCTTCTTCTCCGCTGCTTCCAGGCCTGCAGCAGTCGCACCCACTTCGGCCACCCGGAGCATCAAAGAACTCTTGAGGGCCATCGCCTGGCTAAGAGCTCCCTGAAGTTCCACCAGCTGCGCACTTGAGGTAGCGGCCTCTTGGCGGAGCCTTTCAACCTCCGCTCGAAGGACAACGCGCTCGGCCTCGACCTCCTGGGCAGACGAACGGAGGGCTCCGAGGGCTTCGTCCGACGCCGCCCTAGCCTTCCGTTCCTCCAAGACTTCTTCCTCCAGCCTGAGGGATCTCCCGGTGGAGTCGTTAAGAGCCGTCTAGAGGGTAGTGACCTTCCGTTTAAGTCGATTAACTTCGACCTCGTTGGAAGTCGATGCCGCTCTAGCAAGAACAAATTGCTGCAAAAAGAACTAAGTAAGTACTAAAGTATTTATGACTACTAATGCGAAGTAGCTATGGTGTCTTTTTTATACCTGAAGGGCAGCCCTTTCGAGGGCCGTGTTGAGCCTCGAAGCCCTGGACTCACTCAAGACGGAGATCAACTCCGAATTGGCAATGTCTTGGCTTCTCTCAGCCAGGGGCTCCATAAGTCTTCGGAGGCCACTCCGGTGCTCCAGGAACGGAGCCAGCAGAGGAAGCCAAGACAGAGCTTGGGCATCATCCGCTGCGGCCTCATCCTCCAAATTGCCAACGGAGGGTGCGGCCTGGCCAGGAAGAAGGCCGAGGCTAGATATACTCTTACCCCGCCCCGGCACGAAGGAGGGCGAAGCAGGAGTATCCCGACCATCGGCAACCACCTCTTCAACCAGAACCGCAGCGGCGGAGGCAACCTCGGTGGTCGAGGTGGCCACGACAGGAGTGACCTCCGTCGCCAACTCTGTCCTAGCGAGCACGTCATCTGCCCCGAACGACACATTCTCCGCCGCCAAATTCGGAGCATCCAGAGGCGCGGAGGGATCCGCTCGGAGGACAGTCTCCGAAGACACAGGGGCTTCAGACGCCACCAAAGCATTGACACCCGAAGAGGTACCTATTTCAATAACAAAATCAATAAGCATGTTTTCACAGACAGCAAGCAGGTATTGAGTATAAAAGGGAGGAGCTTCGAAAAAAACCTCCGGGAGCTTCGTGGGGAAGGATTGCTGGATCCTCCAAGGCTTCGTACATCTGGAGGATGTCGGCGAAGTCATCCCCCGAGGTCCTGCCCTCAACATTTTCCATCGGAGCCACAGCCTCCGCAGGGACCACCTCGGGTGCGGGCAAGTTGGGAGTAGGGGAATCCTACTCCACCTGAACGACGACGGGCGCAGCAGGAGCGCTCGGAGCCACGCTTACCACCTCCCCGACGGAGGTGGGAGGAGGGACTTCCCCTGTATCTTCGTCACCAAGGAGGTAGGCTTCAAAGGCCGCTGCTGTCTGGCCGTCGGAGTCCTCTACCTCTTCGGAGGCCGAGCTTTGCGCACCCGGCGACGAGACAGACGAGGCGGGCGCCAACTCCGAAGGGTGCTTCGCTACTTTCTTCCTCCGAAGCGGCTGTTTGCCGGCCTTTTTGGAGGGCTCGGAGCAAAGTCAGGAAGAGCCGGGGGCTCCATGCCGAGAGCTCTCCACACTCTGTTGGATCGCTCCCAGCTCCCCACCAGCTCCAACCTTCTTTGCCTCTCGGCCACCGAAGGGGCTCCGAGAACTCGTTCGGTGGCCCGAACTACGTCCTCCGGAGCCAATACCAGAGGCGCCACTGAAAGAAAAAGGTATGAGAATATAAGTATAATTGATTTCTTCATTCAAATATGATGCAACAAGGAGAAGGTTTACCTAAGTTTCGGAGGTCCCCCTCCGAAGCTTGTGGGAACACAATCGGCCAGTTGGCTCCGAGGGGAGGGATCCGAAGGGCGACGAACTCCTCAGCCAAGTCGTGCATGCTCATACGACGAGCCACTGAGGTAAGCAACCCTAGCCTCGTCGAGAGCAGGCTAGGGTTCGGAGAGATGTCCGCCTCCTTCCGGTACCAGATCTCCTGGAGAGGACCAGCGAGGGGGGAGTCCTCTCCGACTTCGGCATAAAACCACCGAAGTATCCAGTTGGTGTACCATCTGTCATTTATATCTTTGGCAGGGAAGCGGAGGGCGTGCTCCCTCCGCAGCTGGAAGTTGACGCTGCCGAAGGCTATCGTCACCTTGGAGTCCCCTGGCCCGTCTTGTGGCTTCGGTTGGCATATGGCTTCGTGGGTCGCGGCGAAGATTTCAGAGCGTCCTTCACACCCCTCCGCCCGGAGCACCCATTCGAAGATGGCCAATCGAGCGATGGCGTTTGGGGACAGTTGAGGCAGGGTGATATGGAACAAATCCAACACCTCTGCCAAAAAGTCCACGGCCGGCAGCCCCAGGCCTGCCTCGAAGAATGCTTCGAAGACCACCACCTCTCCGCTCCTCGGCCTTAGAGTCGACTCCGTCCCGGGGACTCGAGTCCTCAGCCCAGCGCCCAACCTTCCGTCCACCGCTTCTTCAATGGACTCGGCGGTGCTCAAGGATTGGCCGATGATGAAGCTTTGAGCAATCTTCTTCTTGGAGGGCGGACGGAGCGCCCGAGGATTCTTGGGCCAAGCACCGCTCGGAGCCCCCGCCATTGCCGCTGCTACCGAAGCAGCCCACGCCTGCCTCTGCACCAAGGTGTTGGCCGCTGCAGGGGTGGTGTGGCTAGTTCTCGCCATCACGCTCGAACGTTCAAGAGTTTGGAAGATTGAGGGAAAGGTGAATCGCAGGTGATGAATGCGGTAAAAAATCTCGGTAAATCTCCATCTTCCCCTTTTATAACCACACGACCAGTACTACTCTTCGGTTGATTTCACATTGCAGGTTCGACTTCCGTCACCGACAAGTGGGTCCGGTAATTGGAACGGCGTATAACCGCTGTAAAAATCGACCGTTACCTTTTTACAGAAGGTAACGACTACTTGCGCCGTAACGGTTACTTTGACGGCGCCCCACGACGTTCGCTCTCCAGAACCGTCTCCACGACGTGGGTACTCTGAAACCGTCTCCACGACGTTCGCACTCTGAAACCGTTCCCTTCCCAGTGAGCGTTCCCACTGTATCAAGAACTCGAAGGCGAAGGTTCGAAAGTATTGGGTCTAAAATCCCGGGCTAAGTCACAGCATCCTCAAATCCTCTTTAAGCCTCAGAAATTAGAAATGTTCTTTTCGTATACTGCCTTCTTTCTAAAACAGGTTAACTACAGAAAGGCGTATTCAAGGGGCTACTGTTGGGGGAAATTACTCTATTTCCAAGACTTAAAGAGTAACCCTTCGTTGGCTGAGTGAGGACCCCGAAGCTGGTGGACTGTTGTTCGGAGCATACGTCGCCACGACCGGAGGGTGCTACGGTGCGAAGTCCTAGAGAACCCTCCGAAGAGAAGATGGAGGCCTCGAAGCAGAATGACATGATTGATTGGATGTCCAGCTTATCCATCTACCTTGCAGTGCTTTACCTTGTATAACCTTGTTTATAATACCGAATAGTTTCTACTATGTCGGTTGTAATTTAGGGGTAAATAGGTCTTTTCCTTGTGCTTTTTTCCCTATAAATACCCCCCATTGCACCTTGTAAAGGAGGGATCCAGAACAAGTTGTTCATCTATACTCATTCGGACCACTTGAGCTATTATCCATTTTGGAGGCTCAAGCTAGTCCTAAAACACAAACTTCCTGTTTGTCCATTCTTGATTACCGAGAACCTGTTGGCGTAACATTTGCGCCAACAGCGCCCATTCACCCCCCCCCCCCGCTCTCTGGTCACTACTTTCAGTCCTACAAGTGGTATTAGAGCGAGGTTAGGGTTTTTCCCATACCTTAACTGGTTCTAAACCCAGGTAGTGATCATGACTTCTTCTAGTAAAATCCCGTCCCTTGAAGCTTTTGGGATATTTGTGTTCACCCTACTTTCACCATAGTGCTTATTGCTGAGGGTACTTCTGCTGATATAATTTCCCAGCATCAAAACAATAGTAAAGCGGTGAACATTTTATTCTCTGGTCTAGGTCCTAGTGAGTTTGAGCGTGTTAGCCATCTCACCACTGCTCGAGAGATCTGGGATACCCTCCAGGCACACCATGAGGGGACAGCTCAGGTCAAGGCTAGGCTCTATCAGACCTACCGGCGTGAGTATGAAAATTTCTCATAGAAGCCGGTGAGATTGTTGAGGCTTTGTTTGGTCGTTTTCAATCGATCATTAACAAGCTTCGGGTCAACAAGGCCGAGCATGATCAGCTGGTCTCAGATCATGAACAAGCGCTCAAGGTTCTTCATACCTTGGACCCTAAGATCTGGGAGATCAAGGTTTCTTCCATTGTTGAGAGCACTTCCTATGATACCTTGACTGTCGCAGAGCTTTTTAGTAAGCTCAAGGCCTCAGAGGTTGATATCTAGTTGAGATCAAACCTCACTAGTTCTAGCTCAAAAACTCTAGCCCTTGCGACACCGTCTGCAGATCCTACTACCTTGAGTTGTACTGCTTTTTCCTTGATGTCTATCTCCGAGGAACAGCTTTATTCGCTAGGAGATGATGATTTGTGTTTGTTTAACAATTGGGTGCGACATGTCTATGATAAATGAATGGTTAAAAGACACGACACAAAGTCCGGATACTTTGAGTGTGGTGATCCAGGTCATTTCATCGCCGACTGCCCCAAGCGGAAGAGCTACAAGAAGGTCATTTCAACCCAAGGATGGAGTGTTTCAAGAACAACCTAAAGCTTCACCTAAGAAGCAAATCTGGGTTCCAAAGCCTAAACCTCTCCACACTTCTCTTGATTCTTTACCTAGACCCTCTCACACCAAAGATACTACACACAACACCACCAAGCCTAAGAATCCCAAGCCTCAACTGCATCCCAAGAAGCCTACCTATCACTGTGACTTTTGTCAGAGAGATGAGCATCTTGAGGAGTTTTGCTTTAGGAGGAAGCGGGTTGAGCGAGCAGAGAGAGCTCAAGGTGGGCAGGAGCAGTTCTACCAACAGGGTGGTAGACAGAGAGTTCCTCGACGTAGAGAGAGGCTAGAGGCCAGGCCACGTCGTGTAGGTGGTGGTAGAGGAGACAGTTTTTATGACCGTGCTCCGGAGGGTGGTTTTCGTTCCGGCAGAGCTCCAGACCGTTATGGATATGGTTTTGGACCTTGTGGCCGTGATTTTAGGAAAAAAACAGAGTACCACGCTTTGATCCGCGTTTTGGTCCAGACTCATATGATTCCTTCTGCTTTCCTACTTACGAGCAGATGGCTCGACACTAGTTTAGCACTTTTGCTAAACCTGGTGTTGGACCGTTTGCTCCCACTCATGACCATTGATCTTGCAGGATCGAGGACTAGAGGACGTGTGGATCGTGGATTCAGGATGTTCTCGCCACATGACGGGACACCGCAGATGGTTCTCCAGTCTCTCTCCCCCGAGCTCCAAAAAATACATCACCTTCGGGAATAGTGGTCAAGGGAAGGTATAAGGTATCGGGTCGATTCGCATCTCTGATTATTTCTCTTTGAAGAATGTTGCTTTAGTTGGAAATCTGAATTTTAATCTAATTTCTATTTCGCAACTTCTTGAGGATGGTTTAGAGGTTCGATTTAAGAAGGGCATGTCTTCTGTTGTTGATTCTAGAGGATCTTTAGTTTGCCGGATCTTACATTTCGGTAAGGTTTTTCGTATTGATTCCTTTAGTTCTTCTGGCCCTTCTCGCTGTCTGATGGCCGGATCCTCCTCTGAACTTTGGAACTGACATAGAAGGTTAGGTCATTTGAGCTTTGATCTGCTTGTCAGATTGAGTTCTATGGACTTTATCTAAGGATTGCCTAAGCTTAAGATGGAGAAGGATCTAGTTTGTCATCCATGTCGTCATGGGAAAATGGTTGCCGCTTCTCACGCACCTATGACTCAGGTGATGACTTCGTACCCGGGAGAGCTGTTGCACATGGATACAGTAGGTCCAGCTCGAGTACGCTCAGTCGGTGGGAAGTGGTACACCCTTGTGATAGTTGACGATTTTTCTCGATTTTCGTGGGTTTACTTTCTAGAGTCTAAGGATGAGACTTTTCAGTATGTTCATGACCTTATTTTGAAGCTGAAGAATGAGAACAATGGTCTGATGCGAGCAATTCATTCGAACAACGGCTCTGAGTTTAAGAACTATCGGTTCGTTAGCTTCTGTAGTGATTAGGGTCTTGATGATCAGTTCTCTGCCCCTTACACTCCCCCATAGAACGGTGTTGTGGAACGAAAAAACTGCATGCTTGTCGAGATGGCCTGGACGATGCTTGATGAGCATAGGACTCCTAGGCGCTTTTGGGCTGAAGCAATGAACACAGCTTGCTATGTAGCCAACCGTATTTTTCTTAGAGCTTACTTAGGTAAGACGTCATAGGAGTTGCGGTTTGGCAGACAGCCCAAGGTGAGTCACTTGCGAGCGTTTGGTTGCAAGTGCTTTGTGCTCAAGAAGGGAGGGCATTTGGACAAGTTTGAGTCTCGTTACTGGGATGGAGTCTCTTGGTTATGCTTTGCATTCATGAGGCTTTCGTGTTTGGAACCTAGACTCTCAGATGCTTGTCGAGACTTGTGAGGTTTCTTTTGATGAGTCTATGCCCTCGCTGACTCCTTCTTTTGAGGAGACAGTTCAGCGTGACTAGAGGAGACAGTTGCTAACTCTGGTTAGGTGACTTCAAATCACCTAGGATCCCGAGCAGTTCAGCGTGATCACCCCTCAGAGCTCATCATCGGTGATCTTACTAAGAGATCCTTATGGTACTCAGTTGGTTCTCTTGCTATGTTTGCTGAGTCTGCTTTTGTTGCTACTTTTGAGCCCAGAGACGTTTCTCATGCTCTTTCCGATTCAAATTGGATAAACGCCATGCAAGAAGAGCTTGAAAATTTTGTTCGCAATCGGGTTTGGATACTAGTTGAGCTGCCACCTGGATGCAACACCATAGGCACCAAGTGGGTGTTTAAGAACAAACAAGGTGAAGATGGAGTTGTGGTGTGCAACAAAGCTCGATTAGTGGCACAGGGTTTCTGCCAGAAAAAAGGTATTGATTTTGAGGAGACCTTCGCCCCTGTTGCCCGTCTTGAGTCCATTCGTATTCTTTTGGCCTTTGCTACTTCTAAAGGTTTTAAGCTTTATCAAATGGATGTCAAGAGTGCTTTTCTAAATGGGTATATAGAGGAGGAGGTCTATGTTAAGCAGCCCCCCCGGTTTTGAGAACCCTAAGTTCCCTCGACACGTTTTCAAGTTGCAGAAGGCTTTATACGGTCTGAAGCAAGCCCCTAGGGCTTGGTATGATCGCCTAAAGCAGTTTTTGTTGTAGAAAGGTTTTGTGATGGGTTCTGTGGACAAAACTCTTTTGTTGCTTAGAGATGGCTCTGACTTATTGGTTGCTCAGATTTATGTGGACGATATTATTTTTGATGGTTCTACTAATGAGCTTGTGTCCAAGTTTTCTGAGCAGATGCATAGCGAGTTTGAGATGAGTCTCATGGGTGAACTCAAGTACTTTTTAGGTCTCCAGATCAAGCAAACCAAGGATGGCATTTTCATCCACCAGGGTAAGTACACATGGGACATGCTAAAGAAATTTGATTTTGGTGGAGAGCTGAAGCCACAGATGACCCCAATGAGAAAGAGTACCGAGGGATGATCGAATCGCTGCTATACTTGACTGTGACGAGACCGGACATTCAGTTTGCCGTGGGTGTGTGCGCGCGTTTTCAGTCTTCACCACGCGCATCTCACCGGTAGGCTGTCAAGCGTATTTTCAGGTACCTTACTTATGCTCCTGATCTAGGTCTTTATTATTCTGCATCATCGTCTCTTGATTTAGCTGGCTTTTTTGACGCTGATTTTGGTGGGTGCCGGCTGGATCGCAAGTCGACTTCCGGTACTTGCCAGCTTCTTGGGTCTTCGCTTGTATCTTGGTTTTCTCAAAAACAATCTAGAGTTGCGCTTTCTACTACTGAGGCTGAGTATGTAGCTGCTGCTCACAATTGGTTTGGATGATTTCTACTTTGCGGGATTTTGGGTTGTTCTTTCCTGCTAGAGTTCCATTGTTTTGTGATAGCACTAGTGCAATTAGTGTAGGGAAAAACCCATGTCTTTATTCTAAAACCAAACATATTGATGTGCGTTTTCACTTTCTGAGGGATCAATATGAGAAAGGGGCCATTGATCTAGTTCATGTTGATACCCATTAGCATTTGGCTGACATTTTTACCAAACCCCTAGACCAATCTACTTTTGAGCGTTTGCGAGGGGATTTGGGAGTTGTGTATCTTTTTAGGATACTTTTGAGTCAGTTTTTTTCTTTCTTCTTTATTTTTTATTGAGTCTTTTTGTGTGCGTTCATATCATGCATAATCATCAATCACATTTTGAGCTTGCTTCTGTTATATGATTAATCTTCTTTACTTACTCTAGCTAGTATATGTTTTTGATTACTTGTCGATGATCATGTTCTATTTCAGTTCACATGATATATTTGATATTTGTCATATGCATGACTTTTATGCTTTAAAATTGAAAAATGATCACCATTGCTTCTGGTAACTAGCATGTGTAGGTTGAATGCTTTCGCTATCTTTTACATGTCTGGTAGCTAGATCCTTACTTAGATGCAGATATGCAACTTGGACATATATTTGCTTTAAACATGAAAAATGTGTTATAAAAATCATAAAAACTCAAAAAATGAAAAATTTATGCATTTTTATGATTATTCGAAAAGATCCAGGTGGGTTTGCTTTGTCGCGTTGCATTGTTCTGGACTGCTTACCATAGCACTTTGGTATGAACTAGGACGGTGTAATGTATGCCAAGACCAATGTATTAAGCTTCTGATGGTCTAGTTCTTGCCTTGGCTTGACTTGGTCGGTTAGCATAAGGTTTGACATGCAAATAACCCCTGGCAGAAATGAAAAATAAAAAGGAAAAAGAAAAAGTCTAAAAAATTTAAAAAGATGACAAGTTTGTTGAAGCACTTTGCTATGGACAATGCTTAACTTGGTAGATATCATCTAGCTTTTGCATCTCATGCTTTACTTTGCTTGTCAACTAGAAAATCTGGTGATGCTTTTGTTTGCAAAAATCGAAAAATGCATGCTAATGACTCTCTTTAGATATCATCTGTTGCACTGATCATGTCATGTATCTAAGACAGTATATCTTTTGTTATACCTGTTAGATATTGTAATAGCAGTCAATCATATCTAAGAAGCATGCTTTTTACACTCCACCTGCACCCCATTTGCATTCATGGCATATTTTGAGGGGGAGCTGCATTTCAGGGGGAGTTTGTGTCTATGTCTCTTTAGAGTGCATTTAGTCTCACTTGATGAGTCCAATTGTCAACAAGGGGGAGAAATTTTGGAGTTTAGGGGACATTTTTGGCTTTCTCTGGGATTTATTTCAGGGGGAGTATTTCAGTCTTTTGCCTTTACTCTGTATATCCTTGTTGGTAGTTCTAAGATTGCACTTGTTTTTTGAGTCTTTATTTTTGGTTAACCATAATGACCGTTTTCTTGCTGTTGTTTGGCTTTTCGTCATTAGGGTTTAAACTTTTATTTTCTTCCTTCTATTTTCTTTTGCTTCTGTTTTCTTGTTTCCACACGTTTTGCAGGTTCTGAAGAATTGCTGAAGAGGGTGTTGACAATGCAATCATCAAGGGGGAGATTGAGAAACCATGTTGAAGAACATGGGTCTTATGCTCCAGATGTGATGAGTGATTGTCAACGGAAGTCAAATATGAGACATGAAGACCTGCCATGTCTGGGCACGTGTGACTCAGGTACACGGGCAGCGAGCGATAGCCGGCAGAGGAGCCGTGGAGTCAGGCTGGCCCAATCCGAGTACATGGGCTAGGAGCGGTAGAGGATCGACTGGTACGTTGACCGGGTTTGACTCAGGTACATGAGCGGCGAGCGATTGCCGGGCTGAGGAAGCTGCGGGGTCGGGTCGGCCCAATCTGGGTACCCTGTGCGAAGACGGTGGACGCTTTGTCAGTTTCGGCGCAAAACTGACAACCGATGATTATTTTGTTTTTAGGATATTAATATTTAGTTTTTAAGTCCAGAATATTTTTTATTTGAGTCAGTTGATTTTTCTAAGGGTATGTTAGTAATTTTGAATTGTAGTTTAGAGTCAGTGTAATTTACCCTAGGGGTAAATTAGTCTTTTTCATGTATTATGGGTCACCTATAAATAGGCCCCTACCCCCTAGGGATAGGGTGACTGTTTTCAGAGTCAATCTACAATTCACAGTCCATTGTTTTCATTCGGTTTTTGTGTTCCACCAAAAATCTTTCTCTTTCTCCTTCGGAAAAATATTCACCGCCGTCGATTTTTTTTCGTCATTGTTCGTCTCTCGGCGCATAGCTGCGCGTGGGCAGGAAGCTGGCTGTCTCGCCGGTTTCTTGTTTCAGGTGTGCTGCTCAACGCAGTCTGGCAGAAGGTGAGATTGCTTTCCACGGCAGCGTTTGGCGCGTGCAGGCTGAAGCATCACGACACATTTCCTCTAGCAGGCGCAGGCAGCACTTGAGCCGGCGACAGAGAAAACCACGGGCAGGATTCAGCTGCACATTTGTTTTCCTTGCGCACGTTTTCCGAGGAAAAATTGCTGTGCAGTCTAGCGTGGCAGCCAACATTGCTTGCGTGCGCCAGTGGCTTTGTGCTCCGCGGATCAAGGCTAGTAGTGCAGCTTGTCAAATCCTGCATCCTGGTCTCAGCACACGCGCGGGGCCCACGGCCAGGGCACGGGAGCCGAGCGGCACATGCTAGTGTTTCAAGACTCGGTTTCTGCATTTCGACCGGCGATGAGGTTTCTTCACGGTAGCAGCACAGGTGCGCATCAACGGAGAAGTTTTGCAGATCGGCATGCAGGTTAGTTTTTTTTCTCCTACTTTTCAGCTAGTTAATTAAATCAATAGTTATCTAGTTTTAATTAGCATAAAAAAATATTTAATCTCGTAGTTAATTTTTAATCTCTTAAATTTTTATTACTTATCTCGTATTATTTATTTAAGTGTTTTTAATCTGCTCATATAAGAAGAAAAAATATTTATTAGTCGCAGTAATATTTTTATTCTAGTTTTTACGTGCAATATTTTAGGTTTATTTTTGAATTAATTTTTTGGATGATACATGTTTTATTCATTTGATTATTATTTTATTTCTAGACTACAAGATAAATATTTCGTGATATATCTAGGTGTTTTTATTTACTGCAGTATTTCTATTTAGTTTATCTTTAATATCATTTTAATTAGGATACCGGTAATTTTTAGGCTAGACAACTTTAGTTCTTGTAATTTTCTTTGCTAATATTATTTGTCTGGTTAAGTCCATTTGGGTGTTGGGATTAGGTCATATTTTAGCAAGAAATTTTTAGGCGTCCATTCACCCCCTCTCTGGTTGCTACTTTCGGTCCTACAGAAACCCAAGGAGCCTGTGAGAATTGCTCCTATGACCCAGGCGAGTGCCCCTAGGAGAGTGTTTCATTGTTCTTATTGTTAGCAGGTGGATAATTTGGTTGGGTTTTGCTTTTGTCACATCAAAGATGAGCGATGTTTTCAGACGTTGAGTTTTTAGGACATGCATTACCCCTCTTTAGGTATGCATGACCATGACTTTTATTCACGTCCTGGTTTTGAGGATCTCCGTGCTTCCCCGAGAGGTTTTGGCCCTCATGAACTACACCATGTCTCATATGGTACTAGACCACGTGTAGGCGGCTTTGTACCTCGATAGGTTAGGAGACCTCGTCGTGTGTCTGGATTTCATCATGTAGGTAGACCTCGCACTTTGCATCACTCTTCTTTACCTGTACATAGACAATCTACTTTCACTTTGCCTACTGCTCGTATCACTCAGTGTTGGATGTCTTGTCATATTTTCACTCACCCCAGCACTGAGCGATCGAGGTTTTCCCATTTTGTGTAGGCACCAGACTGAGGCTTGGAGAGCACGTGGATCATGGACTCCGGTTGTTCATGCCATATGACCAGAAACTCAGCAAAGTTCTCCAACCTCACCACAACCAAGTAAAAGGAGCAAATCACCTTCGGTAATAACCGAAGAAGCAGAGTGAAAGGTAAAGGTGTGGTAAGAATCAAGTCAAATTTCACTCTCAAAGATGTTGCTTTGGTTGAAAATTTGGGATACAATTTGCTTTTTGTATCTCAATTGCTTGATGAGGGCTTCAAAGTGCATTTGCATCGCGATACTTCGTAAGTACTCAATTCTAATGGCATTTTGGTTTGTAAGATTTTTAGAGTTGGGAGAGTTTTTGGAGATGATTTTTCAGAGTCATCTGGTTCTTCTCACTGCTTAGTTGCTCATTCTACTTATGAGCTCTGGAAGTGGCATTGGAGACTATGGCATATGAGCTTTGAGTTGCTAGCTCGCTTGAGTGCCCTAAGTCTGATCTGAGGATTACCCAAGCTCAAATTTGAGAAGAATTTAGTTTGCGCTCCTTGTCGACATGGGAAACGATTGCTGCTTCGCATTCACATGTCTCTATGGTGATAACAGAACAACCCAGAGAACTTCTCCATATGGAGATTGTAGGTCCTTCTCGGGTCACTTCTTTAGGCGGCAAGTGGTATGTCCTTGTCATTGTCGACGATTTATCTCGCTACTCTTGGGTCTTCTTTTTAGCTAGCAAGGATGAAGTGTTTTCACATTTTCAGAGCTTAGCTTTGAGACTTTTTACTGAACTTCTAGGTGCATTGAAATCCATTCAAAGTGATAATGGCACCGAGTTCAAAAATAGTCTCTTTGTTAACCTTTGCATGGAGCATGGCATAGAACATCAATTCTCTGCACCACGAGATCCTCAATAGAATGGTGTTGTTGAGAGAAAGAACCACACTTTGGTTGAGATGGCTAGGACGATGCTCGATGAGCACAAGACTTCTAGAAAGTTTTGGGCTGAGGCCATGAACACTGCATGTTACATCTCAAACCTGATTTTCTTGCGCTAAATTTTAAACTTGACTTCATATGAGCTACATTTTGGGAGACAATCCAAAGTTTCTCATCTTCGAGTATTTGGCTGTCGATGTTTTATCCTAAAACGTGGAAATTTGGACAAATTTAAGTTGCATTCTTCTAACGGAATCTTTTTGGGTTACACCACCCATGGTCATTCTTATCGTGTTTTCAATTTGGAAACTAACACTATCATTGAGTCATGTGATGTGACTTTTGATGAATCAACTCCTTGTGTTAGCTCTTCTTTTGAACATGCAAGTGAACACGATATGGAATAGACTATCTTTGAAGACAAAGATCCCGAAGACTTCAAGGATGATCCCCTACTACTCTCAACATCGACCCCCGAAACCGACCCCGTTTCGACCATTTCGGCAAGAGGCCCCGAAGCTACTACCTAGACACTAGTCATCTTCGACAACTCACCGACACACGTTGAGGGGGAGATTGCATCCCACCGTGAGGCCCCTCATCACATCCAAAGGATGCATCCTCCTAAGCAGATCATTGGTGAGCTTGATCAAAGGGTAACACGTTCTCATGCTCATTTCATTGATTATGCTTTTGTTGCTTATTTCGAGCCCATAGATGTGAGTCATGCTTTATCTAATTCTAGTTGGATCAATGCCATGCATGAAGAACTTGAAAATTTTGAGAGAAACCATGTCTAGACTCTTGTAGATCCCCCTCCTAATGTTCATTTTATTGGAACAAAATGGATTTTCAAAAACAAGCAAGGGGAGGATGGGTTGTGGATAGAAACAAAGCTAGATTTGTAGCTCAATGCTTTTCACAAATTGAAGGGATTGATTTTGCTGAAACTTTTGCACCTATTGCACGTCTTGAGGCCATTAGAATTTTACTTGCATTTGCGGCATCACGTGGTTTCAAACTTTATCAAATGGATGTTAAAATTTCTTTTCTTAATGGTTTCATAGATGAAGATGTTTTTGTAAAACAACCCCTAGCTTTGAAAACCCCAAATACCCCCATAGAGTCCTTAAACTTCATAAGGCTCTTTATGGACTCAAGCAGGCCCCTCAGGCATGGTATGATAGACTTATGTCTTTTCTGTTTGAGCCAGGGTATTTGATGGGATCAGTTGATAAAACCCTTTTCACTCTCAAGCATGACAAATATTCCCTTCTGGTTCAGATTTATGTTGACGATATCATCTTTGGTGGCTCTTCTCATGCCTTGGTTACTGAGTTTGCAGAGACTATGAGCAGGTAGTTCAAAATGTTCGTGATGGGCGAACTCACCTTTTTCCTTGGTTTGCAAATCAAGAAAAGCAAATAAGGTACCTTCGTGCATCAGACGAAGTACATCAAGGACCTGCTCAAGAAGTTTGATATGGCTGATGCGAAGCCCCTCGCTACTCCGATGGCTACTTCGATAGCATTGGACCCTGATGAGGATGGAGAAGCCGTAGATTAGAAGGAGTTCCGAAGCATGATCGGCTCCCTCCTCTACCTGACTGCTACGAGGCTGGACATACACTTCATTGTGTGTCTGTGCGCTCGTTTTTAGGCTTCGCCACGAGATTCGCACCGCCAAGCGGTAACGCGCATTCTCAGGTATCTCAAGCATACCCTTGAATTTGGCATTTGGTATTCTGCATCTTCCTCTTTGTGTCTTCATGGTTATTCAGATGCGGATTTTGCTGGGTGTATAATTGATAGGAAGAGTACCTTTGGTACTTGTCATTTTCTGGGTACATCTCTTGTTTGCTGGTTTTCCCACAAACAGTCTAGTGTTGCACAATCCACGGCCGAGGCCAAATATGTCATTGCAGCTAGCTGTTTCTCACAAATTTTGTGGATGGTTTCCACTTTGCGGGATTTCGGGTTAGATTATAAGAGTGTTCCACTGTTTTGTGATAACACTAGTGCCATTTGCATTGCAAACAACCCGGTTCGGCACTCTAGAACCAAAAACATTGATGTGAGATATCACTTTCTCAGAGATCACAATGAGAAGGGTGATATTGAGCTTCAATATGTTGATACACAGAACCAGCTTGCCGATATTTTTACCAAACCCCTTGATGCATCTCGATTTGCTTATTTGTGTAGGGAACTTGGTATTTGTCATCCTTACGGTATTTTGTGACGGGGAGCATGCTTTAATTGTTTTCATTGGCTCCTTTTATGATTATTTGTTGATGCATTTAGTTTCTTTTATATGCCTTTTCATAATTGTCGTTATCATGATGCCTTCAGCTTTGATTAATATATCTCCTTTCATTATGAGCATGATTTTAATTTACAAAATTTCAAACCTGATCACTGCTTAGTCTCATGTAAGCATGTGTTATGCAGAATTGCTTTAGCTATCTTTTATATCCCTGGAAGCTAGAATCCTTTACTTTGGATGCAAAACTGTAACTTGAAAATAATATTGCCTTTCATGGAATTATCCAACAATTGGTATTCAGCGAAAATCAATATCCATGATTTATGTGCTAACAATGAAATGATCTAGGCGGGTTTATTTGTCACACAATTTTATTCTAGACTGCTTATCTCAAGGGAAGAAATGTGCTTTCATGCTTTGTTGAAGGGGGAGTTTTCGCCAAATGGCTTTTCATGAGTCAAGGGGAAGATATTATTTTATCAAGTGACATGTTTTGGCTCTTGTTTGAGTTTTTATAGTCACTTGTGTGCTAAAAATTTCAATTTTTCTTGAACTTGAATTTGGTTTTCAATGCACTCATCAAGAGGGAGATTGAGAAACCAAGTTGAGATGTGCCTTGGTTTCAAGTCTGTGATGAGTGATTGACATATTTTCTTCTAGACGAAGGGGTCCCTCCAAAGGAGTTTCGGAGGTGTTTTACAAAAGGGTTCGGTGTTTGCTGGTTGCAGCTATTGCAGCGGAGTATGTCTGTCAGAGAGGTCTGATAGAATGCGATGAGAAGTCTGTGCCGAAGGGCTCGGTACTTTGGATGGTACACCGAAGTATGTACCGGATGCTGACTACCGAAGAGGTCTTTGGGGTACTGGAAACGCATGTCTGCTGGTCGATGGTGTGCAGGTGACTTCGGAGGCGACAAGATGGTTTGTAGTAGGTAAACCTAGGTCAAGGAGGGACCTTGATGCCAGGTGAGCGGGGAGCTCGGTCACGAAGGCTGCGTGGAGTCGAGGTCGGTCCTCGGGTCAAGGTGCACCAGGCGAAGGCAGAAGTACGGAGGGTGGCTCTAACTGAAGGTACCCTGAGGCAAAGTCCTCGGAGGCGAGGCACTTCGCTAAAGGAGCAACTTCAAAGGTTGGCGGATGAAGTCCTCAGGAATGAGGAAAGGCTTCCAAGTGTGCTCCAGATGGAGACATTTGGAAAGACACCAGATGAAGGTCTCAGAAGTCGAGGTGTGTCGAAGGCATGGACTAGATAAGGCTCTTCATGGAGTGTGCTCGGGGCTGAGACACTGCGAAGGAGTGCTTATGTAAGTGCTTCATGCGGAGGCCTTGGACGAAGGAGTGACTTCGGAAGGTGGTGAAGGTACTTCGAAGGTGGGGCTTCGGAGTGTGGATGATGGAGTACTTCGGCCATGCATGGCTTCGGTACACGGATGAATGGAGTTCAAGATTGGTGTAGCTGCGAAGTCGTGGTGATCCAATCCGGAAGTGATGGTGCGAACACTCAAGGGCTTTGACTCCTTCAGCTCCGAACCATCAATATATCGAAAACTAACTTCAATGGAGCGAAGGCCTTCGGGTTCGAAGCATGCCACCGAAGCCTCTGCATACTTCATGTGCGAAGAGGCTCTAGAAGATTCGGCGTTGTAAAAGCTAATCGTGTGTGCTCTACAAAAGTCGATACTGTCTGCCCTGCGAAGATGACAAAAGGAGCTTCCAATAAAGAAGACTACCATATGTACCCCCGTGTGTACCAGAGACAAAAACAATGTAAACCCTAGGGGTAAAGTAGTCTATTCGCATGACTGAGTTGTGGCTATAAATAGTGAGGCAGGCTAGGACTAGGCAACACTTTGAAAAACCATTTCCAAAACTTCTAGAGCCAGCCGCCATTCTCATGTATTTAGTTCCGTGAGTCTTTTGTGTTCCCTGTATATGCAATGAACTTTCAATTTTCACAATAATTCACTTTGCATGAACTTGTATCTGTTTTATTTGCACTGTATGAGTTGAGTTGTCTGCCCTTCATTTTGTTTCTTGTAAACCAAAGTTCTTTCTCTGTGTTATTTCATACGAAGTGTTGTGTCACTCATACATGCGATTTTTGTGAGTTTGGTGTATGATTCGTTCTACGTAAATCGGAGGCTAGACCTCACTAATTACTAGCAAAGCGCCCTGTGAAGTTTGGCTCGAAGCCTGTTTCTTCTCATAGGCAAAGTCCTCCTAGCAGTCAGTTTGTGTGCTTCTATTTTCAGAACTCCAAAGTGTGAATCCTCGTACCAGTTACTAGTGTGGAGTATCTGTTCAGAGCTCTTTGAGGGAAACTTCCTTGTGCGAAGAACAGTAGTGTGAAGCCTGCTTGAAGGCACCTTATGTGTGGAGCCTGCACTATCTTTGTAGAGTTTAATGCATTATTGGGTTTCTAAGTGCGAGCGAAGTCTTCTGAACTTAGAACTTTTACATCATTCGGAGCCTGTATTCGGAGTGTGTTCGATTCCTCCGAACCATACACTTCGAAGGGTGTGTTCGAAGCCTGTTCAGTAGAACAGAATTTTAAAAGCTCCCATTCACCCCTCTCTGGTTGCCTATTTCGGTCCAAAACAATCACACCAGATCGAAACAAAGTGATGGAGGTAAAATTCCCGATCGAAACAAAGAGGAATTCGTGATATTAGTAGAAGGCACAATAGCACTTCAATCTGAATCAATCTAATTTCAAAAATAAGCATTCAATATTGCTAGGGCCGGCTACTTCTATATATAGGGGGTATTTAAGAGGCTAGGGACATGTGGGGGTCATCCAAATAGAATCCTAAATGAATACAACTCGGTTACAAGCCCATGTGCTTCGGACTAAATAAGTAACACACATTGTTTTGCTGATTGCGATCTGCTCCGACCAAATCTAGAGGTGTAGCTTGATCGATTGGAAATGAGACTTCTCAAGCTTTCAAAAAAGTCTAAGATCATCCAAATTGGATTCCTTGTAAAAGTTATGCACATTTTAATCTGGTGTTATCTCTGTAGTCCGAGTCCAAGTCCAAGACGTGTAAAACTTTATCTCCACCTTATCTTGGCGCAAAAGTAACGTCCCAAACTTATATATTATCTTTGGATGGCTTTGACTTGGTCCCCAATCAACTTCCATGATGTTCCATTTCCTTGATGTGCTCTCAACATGTCGCTTTATCTATGTAAGTATTTCTGTAATTGAATAGCAACATATTTCATGGTGTAGTGTATATGGTTTGAATAAACAAAATGTAAATTTAATATAGAATGCATGCACCTTGGGTTGTTTATTATAAAGAATATGCATGGTAATATCCTAGCTGGTGATGTCCTCATCATTCTCTCCATCTTGGCTACAAACCATCCTCGGTTTGTTCTTGTATTAGTAGTCATTGTAGCTCCTAGCAAAAAAGATATCATTGTGCAATATCACTTGTTCTTTTGTTATATTTAGAGTAGGAGAAAACCAACTCACCTTAATATTATGTTGTTTAAGTGTCAGTGAAGAATCACCCTTGATAAAAAGAGAGGAGACTGTGGTGTTGTTGAACAGCTTATCACACTCTCCTTCTTGAAAACCAACTTGTGTATTTAAATCAAAACAAAAGAGTCTCGAGATAATAGGATTAGTTAAAACACCTTGCTCGAAATCATTATTTTTAGGCTTTACGTGCAGTTTCAAATCAGAATATATATAAACTCTATGCACAAAATATACTCCTTTATATATTTGCCAATTACAAGAAAAGTGATATGAGCAGGACATGGCAAGTCAGTTCTAGTGAATAATTTCACAAAGATTATCAAATTCAATATAACCTCAACTATTTAAAGAAGATAACACTTTATGTTCTTCTTTTTCACTAGCAATGTGAACAACATGTATCAAATCATTTAAATGTTCAGCAGCAAAATCAACATGTTCATTCACTAGTTGTGGGATAGATATAAGTGAAGCATTACACAACTCTTCTTTATCACAAGGAATAGCATCAAAATCATCTTGTGATAAAGGAATTTCAGAAATAGGTTCCATTATTTGCTCCATACCTCGTAATGGTGGAAAACTAGCAGGTACCTCCTCCGAAAACACGTCACAAAATTCATGCAAAATAGTAGAAACACCGAGAGAGGGAGGGGTAATATCATTAGTAATCAAAATCTTACCCCTGCACATGAGCTCCCGTGGAACATAAGTGGGATCATTGCGAAACTCTGTCATATCATAATTCAACTCAAATTTTTGCTGAGATTCATCCACTATTTGTTGTGTTGGCATTGGCCCCAAAGTAATCTCAGAGGTAAGAACAACATCATTACATGTCTCATACTCTAAATCGTCATTGACTAACATTACCTTTTTATTTGGACAATGCACTCCACTAGTTGGTATAGAAGAAAACTGACCTCTAGCTGCAATGGAACAACAAGCAAACTTGATGTCTTCGGCAATCTGAAGTTCAGCTTCATGTGCTTGGTGTAACAAATCTGTCATGTCATCATATTTGTGATGTCGAACAATGCGCTTGATGTTGTATGTTAACCCAGAAAGAAAACGTTGCATGGTCTGCTCGGGCTATTCACGTACTCTAGTTTGCTGCATGATCAACTTCATCTCTTAATAATAAGCATCCACAGTCATAATACCTTGCTTCAAATTCTGTAATTTGTCATATTGAGAGGGGATATAGTTGCGAGGGACAAAACGCTCACGCATGACTTCCTTCGTAGTTCTCCATGTAACAATTGTTGGTTCAACATCTTCCTGTCTGGTATGCACTAGATTATCCTACCAACGCAAAGCATAACTAGCAAATTCAGAACATGCCAACTTGATTTTGCTATTCTCTGTATAATCATGTAGGCACCAAAACTTTTCCATCTTTAACTCCCAAGTGAGGCATTCTTCAACATCAGTAGTTCCTACAAACATGGGTATAGAAAATTTAGGTTTGCCTAGTCCATCATCTGCACAGTTAGCCGGTGCAACATCGACATCAAACTTTAGACGACGAATAGAACCACAGATTCCATTGTCATGACCTACATTGCCATGACCTCCATTGTCACGACCATGTTGATCATTATAAACACTTGTCTCTCTATCATCATCAGATTCATCCACATGTTGCTGGTTGTGTTGACTACCAAACGACGTTTGCAAGGTTGCTACAACAAGTGTTAAGTATATAATAGAATGTTGAAGTGTTTTAACTTGCCTTTGTGTTGATTGAACCGTGTGAACAACGCCATCTACTTTCATGTTTACTTTCTGCAAATCAATAGAAAACGGTTTAACGACATGGTCAATTTTTACCTTCAAGTGACCACGGAGTGCTTCATATTCATTCCAATGCACCAGCGAAGCAGGATCTTTTTTCTGCAAAACATTAATGCACTCGTCCTCGGAATACATTATTTAGTAGACATAAAATAGATAAATAGAACAAGAAGAAAGAAAAAATTGGGATATATGTGAGATGACTCTCAACTCTCTCAACTGAAAGAAAACAATATATCTTACCGTTCCAGATTGAATTAGAGTAGTTACTGACTTGTACGAGTAGAACGTGCATGGATGTGATGAAGCGAATACCAAGGGTGAAACCTATCACACAACAGACTAGGGTATATAGCGGAGTTTGGTTGGGAGACCTAACAACACCAATTCACCAATCCTAGTGTTGTTCGTATGACAAATGACACAAATGGAAACACACACGTGGAGATAAATGGGGCCATTGCAACTTTAGGGATGAGCTAAAAATCAATGTCAGAGTACTGCTCGTGTTGCAACACACAAGGAGAGACGTTAGCAATAACTCAAATAAGGGGTCACAAGATTGCTCATATCTACTAGTGAAACAAAAGAGGCAGAATAAAACTTGAAACTTCAAATAAAAACTCCAAACAGAATTAAACACTTTCAGCCACTTTTCTTTTTTTCTTCCTTTTTTTTCATATACTTTGGACATAACACTTCTTTCTCTCTTCTTTTTTTTGTATTTGGCCAACTCGAATTTTTTTCTTACAATTGAGTAAACATTAGCACTACCAACAATCAGAAACACTTGACAAACCTAAGTGAGCAGTCCTTAGAGTTGTCAATATGCTAGTCTCGTGGGTTAGGGAAAAAAACTCATACGCAACAGATTGGCTTTCTATGGTTCTCAATCGAAAAAGAGAGGGATTTATGTGGACTCAGATGGAATAAACAACAATAACACAATTTGAAAATAAAATTTCTAGCAACTAAATAGATGCTGAAACCTTCCAATTAGACTCTTGACTCCGACGAAAACAGCAAGACAAGATTGACACTTATACTCTATGACTTGGGTCAGAAAAAAAATAGAGAAATGTTACGCCAAAGAAGGACTACGACCAGCACAAAAATAGATGAACTGATGCAATCTAGGCTATGGAAACAAATCTAAACCTAATAATTTTCGTAGCTTTTTCTGGATGGGACAAAAATAAAAACCTAAGTACAGATTAATGATGCTCACCGAGTAATCCTGGTGCTCTGATACCAAGATGATACGGGACGGCCTGATCTTCTCGCTGATCTCCATGTAGATGGAGGATAACTTGTGAGACACTGATGATTATCCGGCTATTCCCCTGCTGCCAATGCAACAGATCTCAACCCTATAGATATTCGCAACCCCACACACTTGCGCACGTAGCCGCCGGCCACGAAGCGGTGCTGCTATCTCCTAATTCCCAATGGAACAACAGATAACACTTGACTTTCCATGTAGCAATCACACCATATCAAAACAAAGTGGTGGAGGTAAAATTACTGATCAAAACAAAGAGGAATTCGTGATAACAGTAGAAGGCAGAATAGCACTTCAATCTGAATCAATCTAATTTCGAAAAATAAACAACCAAGTTTGCTAGGGCCGGCAACTTCTATATATATAGGGGGTATATAAGAGGCTAGGGACGTGTGGGGGTCGTCCAAATAGAATCCTAGATGAATACAACTTGGTTACAAGCCCTTGGGCTTCGGACTGAATAAGTAACATACATCGTTTTGCTGATTGCGATCTGCTCGGACCAAATCTGGAGGTGTAGCTTGATCCATTGGAAAGGAGACTTCTCAATCTTTCAAAAAAGTCCAAGATCATCCAAATTTGGCATTCCTTGTAAAAGTTATGCACATTTTAATCTGGTATTGTCTCTGCAGTCCGAGTCTGAGTCCAAGTCCAAGATGTGTAAAACTTTATCTCCACCTCTGGGCATAAAAGTAACGTTCCAAACTTATATATTATCTTTGGATGGCCTTGACTTGGTCCCCAATCACTTCGATGATATTTTATAGCCTTGATGTGCTCTCAACATGTTGCTTTATCCATGTAAGTATTTTGGTAATTGAATAGCAACACATTTCATGGTGTAGTGTATATGGTTCAAATAAATAAAATATAAATATAATATAGAATGCATGCACCTTGGGTTGTTTATTATAACGCATATGCATAGTAATATCTCAGCTGGTGATGTCCTCATCAAATTATTTGTTGGTTTCCAGGTTTTGGAGGAACTCAAACTCACAATGGATCAATTCATCGACTTGTGTATCTCAGTGGAGGTGACTACTACGAGAATATTAGAGGTTTATAGTTCGAAAATTTATGGTTCTTTTAGCTAAATCTTAAATAAATGGTACTCAAAGTTCTAAGAAGTTGGCATAGTGCTTTTTCTCAATATGCTGGAAAATTGGATTACGTGTATGCTACATCCTTCCTTGACTCTCACCATAAATGTATAGTGGAAAATTTATTGAGGCAGTTAACCGGTAAACAAGAATTGGTGATCAATGTATATGATGTCACAAACAACTCAAACCATCTTTGACATGTATGGATCTAAAATTCCTCTTACTACTCCCTCGTGGTCAATGACGGACCTAGGGTTTTACCACTAGGTATGCCACATCAAAAAATTTATATGTAATTCGGTAAAATATAAATAGTTAAAACATTATGACAATAGTCTTAAATATGAAGAAAAGAAAAACTTACAATATTATTTTTCTGTCTTTTGTACCCGTCGCTTTCTAAAGGACATGAAAGTCTCGATTATATCATCTTCATCCACTTCAAAAAATATCTCGTTCAATAAATGTGACTATACAATCATCTAAAAAACGGTCACTCATCTTATTTTGTTAGCTTTGTTTTCACTAAAATCATTGTAGAAAATACTCTTTCAACACTTGTCATTGCCACTAGTAGAAGCAAAACCAATTTGAGAATCATATAAACTATATCATACACTTGATGTCTCTTTGTTCAACAAGCTTGACTAAGAGATCAACAATATTGTATATATCTTTAAAGCTATCAGCTTGTCTCATGACGTCAATATAATTATTAAGTTGTAATTCAAGTTTGAGAAAATAATTGTTTGAGAACTCTTTGGGGTAGAACTCGGCTAGTTTGCGTACCTTCTTTGCATCAAAAGAAACAAATGAGTTCGAAGATTGAAGGCCGACATACAAGAGAGAAACTCCATATTAACCTCATCAAACCGATTATCAAGTTCTTGGCTAATTTGATCAATGACACCAATATATACTTATTTTCTAAAGTGATCATCATTTCTTTGGTTTCAAGAATGGTCATACCTTGCTGATTTTCCATATGGCATATAATCATTATCCATAGTAGGAACCTCAATATCATGTTTATCACAAAACGAAGTGACCCTCTTGAGGAACTGATTCCAACCATCAGATCTCAAATGTTGCATTCTGTTCTTTGCCACATTAACAAGTGAGATTGTATTAAGAATATCTTGTTCTCTTCTTTACAAACACTCGGATAATTCATTTGTGTATCCAATAATAACAAACATCAAGTGTGTAAAAAAACAAACTCAAAGGTCTCAAATGCTCCAAGCACAAAATGTATTTTTGTCCAATCATCCTTATGTGCAGTATCATCACCAAGTTCTATGAGTACATCATGGATTGTGGAATACATGATAATGATGTTGGATATAATCTTATAATGAGAGCCCCATCGAGTCTCACCAGGCCTAGATAAACCCATTTGTTGATTCAATCCACTGCCAGATTCAAGTTCACCATAAGAAAGAGATTCTTTATATTCTCAATCATTGCATTTCGAAGCATGCCATGACGCTTACAAGAGACTCCAATAATATTCAATAGGAGAGATACTTTATAAAAAAACTCACATAATCAGTGTCACCCTTAGCAACAACAACAAGAACAGTTGGAGTTGATGTGCAAAACAATGGATATAGTAAGCAGAAGGTGACTCTTGCATGATCAGTGTTTTCAGCCCTTTAATATCTCCTTTCATGTTACTAGCCCCATCATAACCTTGATCACAGATTTGAGTCATGATAAAGCCATGAGTAATAAGTAGATCTTCAATTGCATTCTTTGGTGATAAAGAGGTAGTATCATCTACATGAACAACTCCAATAAAATTCTCACAAGGCTTTCCCAATTTATCAATATAACGCAAGCAAAGAGCTAATTGTTCTTTATGCGATATGTCACTTGACTTATCAGCTAAAATTGCACATGTCTTATCACCATGTTCTTCAATTATTTTCTTTCTAGTTTGTATGGCACAACATTGAATAATTTGTTTGTGTATCTTTGGGCTAGTTAAGGTGCAATTACCTAGCACATTGTCCAAAACATATTTATTCACTTCTGCACTGTTTCCTGCAAGAAACTTTAAAAGTTCAAGAAAGTTCCCTATATTGGTAGATTCTTCATTTTCATCATGTCCACGAAATGTTAATCCTTGATGCAAAAGAAACTTGATACATCTAAGTGAATAAGTTAATCTTTTCTTGTAAAGACGAAGATCCGCATTAGTCCACTTCTCAATGTGATAATCAATTGCTACCTTAGTATTCTTAAAATCAATGTATCTCTCTTGAGCTTTATTATGTGCCTTAGAATCCAGATGTTTTAGAACTGCTTTATCTCCCATATTCCAATTTCTCCATCCACCAACAGTAAATGTATTTAGCCCGATATATTTCTTAAACAAGTAACATATAAAGCAAAACACAGAATCTTTGTCAATACTATATTCGAGCCACTCCTCATGATTATTTAACCATACAAAATTAAACTGAAGATCCCTATTTCCAATCTTTCTTTTTGGAAAATCATGTGTGTAAGGTTGAAATGGACCTTTAATAATATACACTATTCGAATTGCATTTTGATCATTAACTGGATAATTTTCAATGGGTTTCCTTTTACCTGGATCATGCGGAAGGCGATTGATATCATAAAATGGCGATGGTGATGGTGGCAGGGGTGGAGGCACGTCATCCACAATTTCATTAATCACTCTCACTTGTTCTTGAGCTTGTTGTTCTTCCATAGTTTCAACCGGAGATGGGGAAGCATTTGAAGCAACAGCAGTCGCCTTCTTGGTTGCATGTTTCTGAAAAAGAGAAGCAATGTCTCCGTTCCTATTCATATCTAAATAATTTCAATAAACAATGTTGGTAAGTTACAAATTTATTAGAAAGATATAATAAAATAAATCTAAAAATAAATTAAACTATAAATAATTAAATTAAATTTAGAGGTACTTCCTAATTTAAATTAAAAACTGCTACATGTTTCATCGTGTGGCCTTGTGTAATTATATAGGGAAAAACTAATTAAGGAAAGGCAAACCTAATGGGGGATTGGTCCCGATCTTCCGCTAGGTAAGGATAACTTGGATTGGTGGAGAATCTCGATGTTGACGATCCAAGGCTCCGGTCCGGCGGATTAAAACCTTGCAATCGCTACACCACCGTCTCCGTTGGTTATCAACCACACAGGGCGCGATTGACCTCGCCACGAAGGCTAGTTCATGCAAGCGAACCCAAGAACACAAGCAAGAACAGGAAGAACACAAGTTGAATGCCAAATCACAGATGAACTATGATGAGGAGAGGTTTCGCAAACGCTGATGCAGCAGCCAATCGGTCCGGTGTAGGAGCGGGATCTAAACACACAAGTGTAGATGCAAACAAAGCAAAACCTAACCCTAATGGCCGCTGGCATGAGTATATAAGGCGTGGGCAGCCTGTAGGAGGCGCACACGACTCGGACTATGGGCCAACACGGCCTCCAACTCAGTACAAGGTCCAACTCGGCCCAATTCTGTCACGCAGGACTGTTACAGTCACACAGTACGACTCGAGACTCCAAATGAGGCGAAACCAACGCCAAAAGATCCGTCTTCTCCTTAGCTTTCCAAAAAGTCCAAGAACGCGCCAATCGGACTTCGTATGAGGAAGTTATGCCCATTTTGGTGCATGGTGGTTGATGTAGTCCGAACCAGCGAATTCTTGACTCCGTCTTCAACTCCAACTCTCCTATTCCATCTCCCATATTCCTAAGCAACAAAATATCACTAGTATTTAGTAGCATCCCATCCAAACAAATATTAACATAGTTGCTAAGGAAAGAATTAACCTCATGGTTCAAGCGATGGGCACGGGCGCGTGTGATTGGTCCCTGTAATTGAATTGTAGGTTGATGGTGCATGTGTGTATCATGGTGGTGCATGTGTGTATCATGTTGGTGCATGTGTGTATCATGGTGGTGCATGTGTGTATCATGGTGGTGCATGTGTGTATCATGTTGGTGCATGTGTGTATCATGTGAAGTGATGTCCTCATCAAAACCTAATTAGGCTTTGTGGTGACCGGGTGGATGAGGCAAAAAGGCATACATGTTTCACCGTTTTGGATGCAGCGGTGCTGCTGGGGCAGCGCCAAGTGGTCGTGTGCCGCGTGGGAGTTGGGACCCATAGTGAACACGACAAGGCGTGTGAGAAGGCTTCTACAACCTGCCATGCAATCACCAGCCGGCAGGAACCTATGGTGAACAGGGTGCTTCTTGAGAGATTCGTCGGGTCGCTAGTAGAGAGAGAACAAAACATAGCAACCGAAAAATTTGACTAAATCATAAAAATCTCTAGAAACCAACGCATATATATACCTTTAGGGCATGTTTGGAGGCTTTCAATCCCGGCCCAATCCACGTGGATGGGCTGGGATTTTAGTTTAAAATCCCGGCCCATCCACGTGGATTGGGCCGGGGTTGAAGACATCCAAACAAGGCCTTATTGTAGGTTTGGACCCACGGTATGCCATGGCCCACCCGGCATAACTTGTATGGCCCACCCGGCATACCATGCATGTGGGGTCCACCCCTGCTCACGGTCACACATCTGCATATTGTGGTGATCCAATCAGAATGCATCACATGATTTATAGGTAAATTTGTGCACATTGATTATTGGTTTCCCATTCTATATTATGCAATGGTCTTACTCTTTTTTACATACCATTGGCAATAAATCTGAACATATACAGAAACAGACCTCATGTTCCATGGTCCGCAATTACTACGTCATCTGATGTGTCTATTATATGTATGCTGGTGGGCTATATAATATATGCTTCTTGGAGTCACTACGATAATGTTAAAGAAGATTGCCGGAAAAAGGAAGATCTGAAAAAATGGGCAGAAGCAGCCAATATTGCTAAATCTCACGAACAATTTATTTGGAAGCTATTTGCTTTTGTATAGTGTAAGTTTATTTTTATATCTAAAAGGCTCTTCTTTTTTTATGATAGTTCCTTGCAACTGTTTCTCATGAGATCAAAAACACCCGTGAATGGTGCTGGGTAAGCATTCTACCTTACCATACATTCAGTTAATGTTATGCAACTCATTTCTTATGAGAAAACCGAATGATTTACACATCTTTCTTTCTAGGAATGCTTGATATGCCATTCGACACAGAGCTAATGGCAACCCAGAGGGATTATGCGCGAACTGCCCAGATCTTTGGAAAAGGCACTAATATCCTTGATTAACGAAGTGGTTGACCGGGCGAAAATTGAGGCTGTTAAGTTAGATCTCGAGTCAGTACCATTTGACCTGAGGTTTATCCACTACAAGAAAAAAATTCGGGTAACTTCCGTCGGCTGGTGTTAGGCCGACGAAAGTTATTGGACATTAACTTTCGTCTGCTTGACCATAACAGATATGGAAGATACGTGTTTCCGGTGACATGGCAGAAAGAGGTAACTTTCGTCGGCTAGGAGTTATGGTCGTTTTCGCTCACATGGCAAACGAAGCCAACAACTTTTGTCGGTCACATGGAGCCGACGGAAGTTAGTATATATAACTTCCGTCGAGCCGCTTCCATCGGCCAGATACCGATGGAAGTTAGGATTTTGTCGACGGAAATTGGCTTCTTTCGTCAGAAAAGGCCTAACTTCCGTCGGCTTTAGCCGGTGGAAATTTGCTGGATTCATGTAGTGATGCTTGATGATGTCACCTCGTTATTTTCATCGAAGTAAAGAGAGATGGGAATTAAGTTTAGTTCTTGATTTCATTCACGACTAGATAAAGACCACCAGACGTGATTAAGTTTCAACATTCTATGCATTTTTTTTAGGAAAAAACATGCTCTATTTGCACTGACATATTTTAACTTAATCCTCTTTCCATAAACTTCTCTGCATTACATTCATGGATACTTCATGATTAACTTTTTTCGGTCACGGCTAATTTTATTTTACTTTGTAACTTCTGCCGTGTTCATTAAATTTTGTAAGCTGCCTATTTGTTTTATGCTCTTCTTTTTGACCAGCATGCATAAGCTGCAGGATCTTGCTTGGTATCCTTAGGGCAACTTCAATGGGAAGCCTATAAAGGCGGTTAGAGAAAAAAATCGGTTTTTTCCCACTATAGATGCTTAACGTAAAAGTCTATTGTTTACTGTAGCATCAGGTACCAGTGAGTGATAATTAAGACAATTTTAATCATGCATGGCTAGTCAAGTAAGTGCAGCAATAAATTAACTAACAAATATAACAATATTAGATATCTTTGCATTGGAACCCAAGGCTCTTAACAAAGATGTTTATTTTTTCTTATGCTAAGCACCTATATTAGCACTAAGCATTGGAGATAACCTTATAAGCATTGGAGATAACCTTATAGATCACATATTCCTCTACATTACAGATGCTGGTATAGTGGTATGTACTGCTCCTAAAAACTTCAAATATGCAATGTTTACTATGTTTTATTGACTTTAAAGCATTATGTTAACAGAGTTTCACCTTTAATTTCTCATACAATCTTTATTCTTCGCATGGGTAAATTTATTTACCTCCCAGTCTATTGTGTCGTACACTTTTGTTCACTGTGAATATCGTTTGCTGATGATATGGCTGATTTAAGACTTTTAAGTTTATATTATTGTACTGTCATGACAATTGTTTTTTAATTTTTAAAGGCTAGCGTTTGAGATGAGGAGAATTTGAAGTATAACTAAACATTGCTTGTATTTCTACATTCCTAGGTAACCCACCGGGAGCAATCCTGCTTAAGAATTTCTTCATTATTGGGTTGATGGAGTTGTGGCCAATCATAGCGCCATATTGCCTAATTCCTCAATCAACAATATGTCATTTTATCTTAAAGAAATTGATCTTTCTATTCCATTAGAAGTTGAGGAAATCACATGGTGCAATAGAACTGAGAACGTTCCCCCTCCCCCAATCATTAATTTCGGGGGCAAGACTTCATGTGGAAAACCTGAATTTTTGTTGGTTACCGCTACGAAAGTGTCTATTTTTATCCAGTTTGTTTCCCTTTCTAGAGGTACCAGCCTAATGATGTAAGTCAGAAGAATTGAACAAAAAGTAAATGAACCACAATTCATGCAACAAGTGACGGTGTTCTTGCCGCTATTATTTTTTCATTTTCTTTTGCATTGTTTACGAGTCATACTTTTTCGATTTTGATATGAACATTAATTTATCTCATTATCCATTTAAAGTTTAAGATATTTTTATTTTTATTTTTATCGTAGCGTTAGCACTGTTACAATACTAGTACGTATTAGCTCCTTGTGTTGAAAATTCAAAAATTAATTTCTTAAATTTTTCATGTATTTTAATTGTCTACCAATAAGATTACGTTTTTTTGTTTCTAATTCTAGCATGCCCAGCCCTGAGATTTTAGGGATCTGGTCAAACAAAAATGTAAGAACACTTTGATAATAATATAGCACTCACACACACACATATATATATTTATATATACACACACAAATGCTATCCTACACCACGTGTGTAGATAGCAATTCTATCGAGAAATCTACTACTGAGAAAAAAATAGTACTCAATTGCTATTTTACTGAGAAAATCTACTACTGAAAGTAGTTGGTGTAGAATAGCTATTCTACACATGTGGTGTAGTTCCCATATATATATATATACAAATGATCACTACAACAATCCAGGAAACTTCCGTCGGCAAAAGGCTAACTTGGCCGACGGAAACGGGTAGACGGAAGTTAGCTAATTTCCGTCGGCCAAACCTAGCCGACGGAAGTTACCATGAAATCGGTAACTTCCGTCGGCCAAATCCTAGCTGATGAAAATTACTTTTTTTATTTATTATTTTTTCTGTCTACCGGCCAATAACTTCCGTCGGCTAATGCTGGCCGACGGAAGTTAACTAAAAAATCCGAAAAAAAAGAAAAATTTGCAACTTTGCTGCTCTGATTGGTGTAGCATACTTCTTACAACTTTGCAAAAATATAATTTATAGTCATTTTATACAGTTTTTTGAATCATAAAAGGCACAAAAGAAGCAATTGCAAAAAAGTAATTCACAGTAAATAAGAAAAAAGATAAACAACAGAAGTTATATCAAATAAATTAGATCTTTTAAAGTATTTATTGCTCATGTTCTCAAATTAGATATCACTTTAGAATGTTTGCTGTCAACCCATGAACTCTTAACTCATATATGCAAAAAATTAAGACTTGATATGTCAATCAATAGAATGAAAAAATTATTAGAGCCACCAGCATCAGTTCATGCTTCCATAGTTCCACTTAATCAACCAAAGACAAATGGATTTCAAGTCCAGTTAAAACTTGTTCAATTTTCTTCTAATTTCGGTATATATATATGTAGGGGAGTTGAAATAGTTATTCTACACACGTGATGTAGAATAGCGCTCCCGTATATATATATATATATATATATATATATATATACAAATGCTATTCTACACCACGGGTGTAGAATGCTATTCTACACTGACGTGGAATGGAGGGGTTGGGATTGGGTGGGGGGTGAGCACGATTGGAATGATCGGTGTAGAATAGCATTTACACCCATAGTGTAGAATAGCGTTCCCGTATATATATATATATATATATATATATATATATATATATATATATATATATATATATATATATATATATATATGAGTGCTATTATTAATTGTTGTTATATTAGTATAAGTGTATATTTTGTTTGTGCGAATCCCTAAAATCTCAGGTCGGACATTAGGACGGAATTGATAACAAAAAAAACGTGCCCGTATCTTCATATCACGAACCACGCATGTTTACGGTCTATTTGGTAATATAAAACGTTCTCATAAAGGGCTAAATTGTAAAAAGTTGCAGGCGCAGGCAATGTTGACGAAGGTATAAATGATGGTACCAACGGCAGTTGCAAGCGAGGCAGGAAACAAGCTCGTACACCCAGAAAAGGCAAGAAAGCTACCATTTTTCAGCTCAGCTTGTGATGAAGCACACTTTGCCACCTGTAATGTCTAGGTTGTGTCACGGGGAACCCACGCACGTCGGACGCCACTGCTGCAACTTGGCTATCCTTTTCGACTTCGTTTTGAGGTATAAAAGAGGCTCACGGCGTCGGATAAGATGGAGAGCGGCCAGCAGCAGCAGGAGGAACGGCGAGGTGGTGGTGGACGGGTTGGAGATCCGGCAGCTGGTAGAGAACAAGGAGGCGCCGTTCGGCAAGTTCGTCGACCAGAAGTTTAGGTTGCTTGACGCCGACGGCAACGGGAGGCTGTCGTTGAGGGAGCTCGAGCAAGCCGTCGCCGACATCGGCGCCGCCAACGGGCTGCCCGACAGGGTGTCGTCGGCGCAGGCTGACAATATCTCAGAGGTATATACGCTGATATTTAACTTAAGTCGATATTGGTTATACTATCTTACACTAGTAATAAATGCATTCATTGATAAATGCTAAAACTTCATTTCCTGGCAAGTATAACTTTCGTTCTTCGTTCTCGTGTGAAAAATCAAATGTCAGAAATTTTAAATCATTAATATTTATCTTTTAAAATATTATGATTTAGTATAAAAAGTGATATTAACAGATTTGTCACAAAAATATTTTAACAAATTTATATTTTAAATATTTTTATAAAAGTATAAATAGAAAAATAGTCTAGTCTACGAAGATGGGTATTAGAAACCATATTGATCTTAGAAACGTTATAACGGTGTCACGAATATAATGAAAATAATTACTCACTCTCATGGGTTGTGGGGGCTGCAGGGCCTATCCAACCGCGTAAACAGTACCATATGGTACTATTTACGTGAACAGTACCCATGGGTACTATAATAGTATGGAAGTGTTAATGCCAAGATTTAGTATAACTGAGGCTCATCAAACATGCCACACAGTCAACAGAAGTCAAAAGAGATCCGATCAAAGGTGGTCAAAGAAGTCCGTCTATATTGTTACGGTATGAGCGGATATGCAGGAGCCGATTAAGGTGAGAAGATAGAGATGATCCAAAATCGGATATAAAGTAGATTACTTGTGTAGGATAGAGAGTAGCGATCAGATGAGAGGTGAATGGGCGCCTCAACAAATGTTTTCGAATAAATGGCCTATTCTTAACACCCAATGCACCTCAAAATACAATCAACAGAAACAAATCAAATTTCTCATAAATGTCACAAATGAATCAGTGCTACCACTTTCCTGTTAGATATGATGTGATGTGACAGTCTGAAAGATCATAAGCACTAAACACAATCTAGCCTAAAAACGATCGATGTCCTAATCGAAAAGACACCACAACAGTGTTTAAAGGCAGACAAAGATTAGTCATAGATCAAACAAGAAGATCAACAACATTTCACTAAACAATCATTTGATAACTTCTCAGGAAATTCAAGAAGCACTTGACATGCACCAGAGCTCATAAATGCAAGGGCACTTACGTCAGATGGCTTGGCTAGGACGGACGATTGCGATGTGTCGTCGGTTGAGGAGGCCGATGCGACAGAGAGGGTAGGCGAGTGCTCCTTGTCGGGCTTGTCCTCCTCGAGCATCGGTTGTAACCAATACTGATGTCGGTTGCATGAAAGACAACGGAAGACAAACGAATGGATAAGTAAAGATACCTGGCGAGTGGTGTCAACATTGCCAGTCGATGTCTCGGAACCAGCGGTAGCACCTCTTGGCGCATCAACCCCGAGAGTATCGATGCCAGCAGATGCGGCTCCAGCGGCGGCCTCACCAAGAGTGGCAAAGACATCAACGACGAAGACATCAGTGGTGGATGGTACATTAGGACTGATGGCAACAACTTCTAGTGTATTGGCCTGAGCGACGACCCCGGTGGCAATAACTTAGGTAGCCTGAGCCAGTTGAGGATCGGTAGGTTCATCCGACATATAGTCAAACACTGCATAGAGGGAGTCGATGTCGATAGGAGATGGTGGTGGCTAAGAACAAAGGTGATGTCTAGCGTCAGGAACAAGAAGGAGGAAATGTCAACGACATAAAAGACGAATACAAACCTAGATAGACGACGAGACTTCTGTTGTTGGCGAGGTACGGGCGGTAGGATATTGTGCGATCGAAGAGGCAATCAGTGTCGGCTGCAAAATAAACAAAAGATATGGGTACACTTCAAGAACCAGTATTATAAAAAGAAGTCAAAAATTTACTGATGGCTGGAGAAGAGGAAGCGAAAAAGGAGAAGAAAAGTCATATGGAGCCGGGATCCTAGACAAAATTTTATAAAGTACCAGAAGGTGAAGGTTTTCGGCTACAATTAATAAGTGTGAAAAAACGTCGTGGTTGGACATTTGAAAAGACGTGATGGCAAGGGGTGATGATGGCCGGTAATTTGAAGCATCAGAGGCCATTTAATACTACGAAACTGGGGGGGCATGTATTGATGCCAAGATTTAGTATAGCTCAAGTACACCAAGGATGTCGCACGATTAACCGAAGTCAAAAGGGCTCCGGTCAAAGGTGGTCAAAGAAGCTCGTCCATATTATTACAGTATGACCAGACATGTAGGAGCCGATGAAGGTGAGAAGATAAAGATGATCTAGAATCAGTTATAAGGTAGATTACTTAGATGACAAGTTGTTGGACTATAAATATGTATCTCATTAGCTAGGTTTAGAAGACACACAATCAAACACAACAAACTACTACTTTTAGCGCATTTCCACCCTTGGATCCCCAAGGTTAATCCCGGTGGGACTTGGCACTTGGAACTAGGATGCATTGTCTTGATCTCCAATGAAGAGGTGAGTCCCACCACCCCGATGGTCACATAAATTAAGGTTTGTGTTCTTCAAGGCGGCATCGTATCGATCTCTTGAGGTATCAGCCTGATCGGTGTGATTGTTGGGTTTATTTTGATATATTTTGCTAGGTCTAAGGATGCATCAGTTTTGATCTCTTAGATTGATGTGAATTAGGTGTCACAGTTTGAGGCTTCATCGGTTAAGTCTCACATCTTGATCTATTGTGTTGGACCGGAAACGGCGACCAGAGGGGGGGTGAATGGGAGCTTTTAAAATTTCTGGCTAAAAACTTAGCCTTCGGTTCTGTTCTGTCTTCTGCGGAACAGGCTTCGAACACAACCTTCGAAGATCTGGTTCGGAGGTACTTCGACAACTCCGAACACAGGCTTCGCAGGAGCAAAAGTTCGAAGCCAAGAAGACTTCGCTCCACTAACAACCCTCGAAAATCTACTCTGCTAAGTCAGTGCAGGCTCCGCACACGAGGTGCTTCGAGCAGGCTTCGCACTTCACCCTTCGCAAGAGTGGACAGCCCTCTGAGGACTTCGACCAAGTACTTGGCGACAGCAACGGGTGCTGGGCTTCGTACCCGAAGGTCTACACGCACACGCAAATGGACTACGCTAAGGGCTTCGACACAAGAAGCACTACGGGAACAGAACAGGGCTTCGCTAGTAAGCAGCGAGGTCTTGCCTCGTGTTACACAGAGCGACAGCACACTGTAAAACACACTTCGCGATAAAAACACCCTTCGCCAAGACAGGCTTCGGTGAACTAAAACTAGCGAAGTATGCAATACGAGCTCAAGCAAAAGCACACAGAAGCAGGGCTTCGCTGCTTGAACAAGGAACACAAAATGTATTGAACTCAGAATGAATACAGTGAGGTCTGTCTACAGGAGCTCAACAGTAAATGCTCAAAGTGTTAAATGTTACCTACCGAGCCCCCATATTTATAGCCCACGGCTTCATCCTAAGGAAGTGACTACTTTACCCCTAGGGTTTACAACAGATTTGTCTCTACAGAACTAAGGGGTACAAAAGGTAGTCCACCTTTATTTTGGAGGCTTCTCTGTCAGCTGCAGAGGGGACAGTGTCAGTCTTTTTCAGAACAGACAGTGTCAGCCTTTACAGAGTTGACTTCTGGAACCTCCCATCGCACCCGAAGGTGCGGTAGCTTCGGCGAGAAGCCTGCAGCCTGAAGGCCTTCTCTTCGCCGAAGAATTCCTTCGATACAGTGACGGTTTTGAGCCGAAGCCGTCAAAGCCCTTGGGCCTTCGCACCACCACCTCCGGAGTGGATCACCACGGCTTCGCAGCTACTCCGAGCTCGAACACCGTCCGTCCGTGTACCGAAGCCATGCATGGCCGAAGCACCTCAAGTCATCCTCACTCCGAAGCCCCACCTTCGGAGTACCACCCTTCGAAGTCCCTCCTTCGTCCAAGGCCTCCGCATGAAGCATTCCATGAGCACTCCGTCGCAGTGCCTCTCCCCGAGCACACTCCACGACGAGCCTCACCCGGACCATGCCTTCGGTGCACCTCGACTTCTGAGACCTTCGTCGGGTAACTTCGAGTGTCTCCCTCCGGAGCACACTTCGAATCCCTTGCCTCCGCAGAGGACTTGGTCCACCAACTCCGAAGTCACTCCGTTCGGAGTATCTTCGAAGTGCCTCACCTCCGAGGACTTGTCTCGGAGTACCTTCAGCCGGAGCCACGCTCCGCACTCTCTGCCTTCACCTGGCACGCTTCGACCCGAGGACCGACCCGGACCACCTTCGCAGCCACCGTGACGGAGCTCCCCGCTCCCCTGGCATCAAGCCACCCGCTTGACCCAGGTTCACCCGGCTCGAACCCTGTCCGTCGCCTCCGAAGTCCCTGCGCACCACAGACAAGCAAACAAGTGTATCCAGTACTCCGGAGACCTCTCCGGGTTAGCAACCTCCGGCACACACTCCGGTGTACCGCCCAAAGTACCGAAGCCATCGGTACGAACCCAGTCATCGTGTACTGTCGGACCCCTCCGACAGGTACACTCCGCTGCACAGCTGCAGCAAGCAAACACCGAACACACTCCGGTGAAACACCTCCGAACACCCTTCGGAGAACACCACCTCCGAAGCCCCTTCGGAGGTACCCTTCGAACAGAGGGTACAAAACCTGTCAATCACTCATCACATACACCGAAACCACCCTTGGTTTCTCAATCTCCCCCTTGATGAGTGCATTGACAACCAAATCCAAGTTCAAGAAAATTTAAAAATTTTCAGCACACAAGTGACCATAAAAACTCAAAAAGAGCCAAAGCATGTCACTTGATAAAAGAAATTTTTCTCCCCCTTTGTAAAAGAGTAAAAGCCCCTTCGGCAAAACTCCCTTTGGATAAAAAACTCCCCCTGAGTTGAGCAAATGTTTCTCCCCCTTTATGTCAAAAATCTCTCCCCCTTTAGAAATAATGCCTTCTTGCAGCAGAGAACATAGCAAAATCTCTCCCCCTTTGGCAATGCAAGCATCAAGGAGCATTCAAAAGATGCAAAGCTGCGAAATGAATAGAATTGCAAAGACATATAATGCAAAAATATGCCAAAATTAACACAAATGATCATGTGCTCAGCTCAATTTAACAATCTGTGAAACAAGATGATGGCATGTGATTTGTCATTTTGAAGTAAAAGCATCACCACTTAATCAAAGCAGCTAGACATGTGAAGGCAAGGACTGCGCAAAGCTAACAATTTCTACCCTAGACAGACAAGTCTTGTTCAAAAGGAGCTGTGAAAGCAAACTTGATGATCAATTAATTTTGCTGTTCTTTTTCATAATGCCAGGGGTTATTTGTTTGTCCACCTTATACTTTCCAATCAAGCCAAGCCTAGGCATGAAAACCATCTGAAGCTTAAGGCGGTGATTTTGGCATACACTACACTATCCCAGTTCAGACCAATGTGCAATGGTAAGCAGTCTAGAATAGAGTAGTGCGACAAACAAACCCTCCTGGATCTTTTCATTGAAACCAGGCAAATCATGGATTTTTGATTTTGATTTTGATGACTTAAATATTTTGATGAGTATCCATGAAGAAAGAACACATTTTGCAAGTTGCAAATTTTAGCATCCAAGGAACAGTGTCTTGCCGTCAAGTAGATAAAAGATAGCGAAAAGCAGTCCAGCCTAAACAAGCTAGATGCAAGATTGTGCGGTGAGCAAGTTTTGATTTTAGAAAATAAAACAGCATGCACAACCAATGTTCCAGATATATTTCATAGAGCTGAGCTGACATGATTTCTTTGAATTCAAAGCAGGCATATAATAGCAAAAGATGTAAATGCAATTCCACACATAATGAGCATATGCAAGACAATTAAAATCAGCTCCCCCTCACAAAATACCGTAGGGATGACAAATACCAAGTTCCCCACGCAAGTAAGCAAATCGAGATGCATCGAGGGGTTTTGTAAAAATATCGGCAAGCTGGTGTTGGGTATCAACATATTGAAGTTCAATATCACCCTTCTCATTGTGATCTCTGAGAAAATGATACCGTACATCAATGTGTTTGGTTCTGGAGTGCTGAACCGGGTTGTTTGCAATACAAATAGCACTAGTGTTATCACAGAAAAGTGGAACACTCTTATAATCTAACCCGAAATCCCGCAAAGTGGAAACCATCCACAAAATCTGAGAGCAACAGCTAGCTGCAGCAACATATTCGGCCTCAGCCGTCGATTGTGCAACACTAGACTGTTTGCGGGAAGACCAGCAAACCAGAGACGTACCCAGAAAATGACAAGTACCAGAGGTACTCTTCCTATCGATTCTACACCCAGCAAAATCCGCATCTGAATAACCTCTAAGACATAAAGATGAAGACGATGAATACCATATGCCAAATTCAAGGGTGTGCTTGAGATACCTTAGAATGCGCTTAACCGCTTGGCGGTGCGAAGCTCGTGGTGAAGCCTGAAAACGAGCGCACAGACACACTGCGAAGTGTATGTCCGGCCTCGTGGCAGTCAAGTAGAGGAGGGAGCCGATCATGCTCCGGAACTCCTTCTGATCTACGGCTTCTCCATCTTCGTCAGGGTCCAATGCTACAGATGTAGCCATTGGAGTGGCGAGGGGCTTCGCATCGGACATGTCGAACTTCTTGAGCAGGTCCTTGGTGTACTTTGTCTGGTGGACAAAAGTACCTTGTTTGCTTTGCTTGATTTGCAAACCAAGGAAAAAGGTGAGTTCACCCATCATCGACATTTCAAACTCCCTGCTCATGGTATCTGCAAACTCGGCAACTAAAGCATGAGAAGAGCCACCAAAGATGATATCATCCACATAAATCTGTACTAGGAGGAAATCTTTGCCATGCTTGAGAGTAAACAATGTTTTATCAACAGAGCCCATCACGTACCCTCGCTCAAGCAGAAAAGACTTAAGTCTGTCATACCATGCCCGAGGGGCCTGCTTGAGTCCATAAAGATCCTTATGAAGTTTAAGGACTTTATGTGGGTACTTGGGGTTTTCAAAACCAGGGGGTTGTTTTACATAAACATCTTCACCTATGAAGCCATTAAGAAAAGCACTTTTGACATCCATTTGATAGAGTTTGAATCCCCGGGATGTCGCAAAGGCAAGCAAAATCCTAATGGCCTCAAGGCGAGCAACAGGTGCAAAAGTTTCAGTAAAATCAATCCCTTCTAGTTGAGAAAAGCCCTGAGCTACAAGTCTAGCCTTATTTCTAACAATTGTTCCATCCTCCCCTTGTTTATTTTTAAAAATCCATTTTGTTCCAATGAAATGAACATTTGGTGGAGGATCAACTAAAGTCCAGACTTGGTTTCTTTCAAAATTCTCAAGCTCTTCATGCATGGCATTGATCCAACTAGAATCAGAAAGTGCATGACTAACATCTAAAGGCTCGAAAGAAGCAACAAAAGCAGCATTAGTGAAATGAGCGTGAGAACGTGTTACCCTTTGATCAAGCTCACCAATGATCTGCTCGGGAGGGTGCATCCTTTGGACATGATGTGGAGCCTCGCGGCGGGATGCAGTCTCCCCCTCAACTTGTGCGTTGGTGTGGTCCAAGATGACCGATGTTGAGGTAGTCGCTTCGGGACCTCGTGCCGAAGTAGTTGAAGCGGGGTCAGCTTCGGGGGTTGATGTCGAGGGTAGTAGGGGATCATCCTCGAATTCTCCGGGATCTTCGTCTTCGAATAAAGTCTGTTCCATGTCGTGTTCATTTGCCTGTTCAAAAGCAGAACTAACAGAGGGGGTTGATTCATCAAAAGTCACATCACATGACTCGATGACAGTGTTAGTCTCTAAATTATAAACACGATAAGAATGACCATGTGTAGTATAGCCCAAGAAGATCCCGTCAGAAGATCGCGACTCAAATTTATCCAAGTTACCACGTTTTAGGATAAAGCAGCGACAGCCAAAAACTCGAAGATGAGTAACCTTGGGCTGTCTCCCAAAACGCAGCTCATAAGATGTCAAGTTTAAAATTGAGCGCAAGAAAATTCGGTTTGAGATGTAGCAAGCAGTGTTCATGGCCTCAGCCCAGAATTTTCTAGGAGTCCTATGCTCATCAAGCATCGTCCTAGCCATCTCAACCAAAGTGCGGTTTTTCCTCTCAACAACACCGTTCTGTTGAGGAACCCGCGGAGCAGAGAATTGATGTTCTATGCCATGCTCCATGCAAAAGTCAACAAAGAGACTATTTTGAACTCGGTGCCATTATCGCTTCGAATGAATTTTAATGCACCTGGGAGTTCAGTGAACAGTCTCAAAGCCAAGCTCCGAAAGTGTGAAAACACTTCATCCTTGCTGGCAAGAAAGAAGACCCAAGAGTAGCGAGAGTAATCGTCGACTATAACTAAAACATACCACTTGCCGCCTAAAGAACTAACCCGAGAAGGACCTACAGTGTCCATATGGAGAAGTTCTCCGGGCTGTTCAGTCATCACTGTGGTGACTGGCGAATGCGAAGCGGCAATCATTTTTCCATGTCGACAAGGAGCGCAAACTAAATTCTTCTCAAACTTGAGCTTGGGCAATCCTCGGATCAAGCCTAGGGCGCTCAAACGAGCGAGCAACTCAAAGCTCATATGCCCTAGTCTCCTATGCCACTTCCAAAGCTCAGAAGTCGAATGTGCAACAAGACAATGAGAAGAACCAGACGACTCTGAAAAATCAGCTCCAAAAACTCTCCCAACCCTAAAGATCTTACACACCACAACGCCATCAGAATTGAGCACTTGCGAAGTATCGCGATGAAATCGCACTTCGAAGCCCTCATCAAGCAACTGAGATACAGACAGCAAATTGTATCCCAGATTCTCAACCAAAGCAACATCTTTGAGAGTGAAGTTTGAATTAATTCTTACCACACCTTTACCTTTCACTCTACTCCTTCGATTGTTTCCGAAGGTGATATGTTCCCTTTGCTTGGTTGTGGTGAGGCTGGAGAACCAAGCTGCATCTCCGGTCATGTGGCGCGAACAACCGGAGTCCATGATCCACGTGCCCTCCAAGCCTCGACCTGTCGCCTACACATGATAAGAACGCCTCGATCGCTCAGTGCTGGGGTGAGTAAAATAATGACGAGGCATCCAGCACTGAGTGACACGAGTAGTAGGCACAGTAAAAGTAGACGGTCTACGCACATAAAAATCAGAATGATGCAAAGTGCGAGGTCTACCTACATGCAAAGAACGCAAAGCATGTCGAGGTCTCCTATTCTGACGAGGTACAAAGCTACTCGCCCGAGGTCTACCACCATATGGAACATGGTGAACACCTCGAGGAGCAAAACCTCTCCGGGAAGCACGAGGAGCCTCAAAAACAGGACGAGAGTAAAACTCAGACTCATGCATACCTAAAGATGGGTAATGCATGTCCTGATAGCTCATCGCCTGAGCACGTCGCTCATCCTTGATGCGACGAAAACAGAAACCAATCAAATGACCCGCCCGCTGACAGTAAGAACAATGAAACACTCTCCTGGGGGCACTCTCATGGGTCACAGGAGCAACTTTCACAGGCTCCTTGGGTTTCTTTTGAGTGGTTTTCTTGGGAGGATTTTTCTTGATAGGAGGTGTGGTTTTCTTTGGTGGATGGGTAGGCTTTTTGGCTGATGGGGTGTCCAACAGAGCTCTCTCTTTCTCTAGGGTGGTGGGAGAGGTAAAAACAGTTTTGGTCTTACTGTCTGAAGCTATCCTCTCAAAACCCAAACCTAGAGCTACCCCGGCTCTGTCAGCACACAACTTGGTCTTGGCCAAGAGCAAATCCATCCTACCCTTCCCTTCAGTGCATTTATTCACCACAGAAAGAAGGTATTCATTTTCGGACATGAGGTTCTCAGCTCGCTCTCTAGCAGTGCCTAGCTGGTCCTTAAGGGTGATGCAAGTGTCACAAACAGGTTGCACATCCTTAGAACTACCGGCCCTCTCCAATCTAGCCTCCAAGTCATAAACATGCTTATCACGTAAAGAAATGCTATCGCGTAATAAAGAGCAGTTCATGCAATCAATAACATCATGAGGTCTAGAATCCACCTCCAAAAGCTGCTTCTGTGCAGTCTCAAACTCAGAAAGAGTTTGAGCATGAACAGAACGCAACTGAGCAAGCTCACTCATGACAACAGAACATGATTCACATTCAGCATCATTAAACTTAGACTTAAGCATGGCATATTCAGTAGAAACAGATTCTAGCCTAAGTCTAAGGTCTTTTCTTTCTCTAGCGGCTTGCACAAGTAATCTATCCTGACCAAGCACTACTTCATTCAGCTCATCTAATTTAATTAGTAGCTGGTCAGATGATAGGTTTACCTCAGATGAGTCAAGCTCATCGCCGCTGTGATCGCTGTCGGCCATGAAGCAAAGGCCGGTGAAGTCACGTCCCTTCTTGTCCTTCTTGTCCTCCTTCCTTGGGGACTCCTCCTCCTCAGAGCTCGACTCCTCAGTTGAGGATGTGTCGATGTCGCTGAGAGCAGCAACAAAAGCTCTGGAAGCGGCCTTGGCTACTTTCTTAGCCATCTTGCCGCGCTTGCCCTTCACAAAGGGCTTCCTCTCCTTTTTGTGGAATTTGGGGCGGTCACTCTCTTCTCTCTTCTTGACCTTGGGGCAATTGGCCTTGATGTGAGAGGTGTCGCCACATTCATAGCAGCCACTAAAACCACTTCTCCTCTGATCCTGTCTCTCATGATGAAAGCGGGTGAACCTCCGGGCAATGAGAGCAAGCTCATCATCAGCTAGAGTGTCCACCTGCTCCTTTGTGACGGAGACCAGGGAGGACAAAGCAAAACCATCTGCAAGAACACAAGTGCCTGATGTGCTTGGTTCTGCAGTGGTGCCACGGCTAGTGCTAGAAACCAATGCCAATGGCTGTGGCAAAGAGCTTCTGTGCACTGCAAGAGATGCCTTGGCAATCTCTGTGGACTTCAGCTTGCTAAAGAGTTCGTCACAGGTCAAAGTATCATAGCCTGTGGACTCCTCAATGCTGGATATCTTTACTTCCCATATGCTACGGTCAAGAGCATAGAGAAGCTTGATAGCCCTATCGTGATCACTGTAAGCAAGCGTCCCGTTGGATCGCAAGTTACTCACTATCGCGTCAAAGCGAGAAAACATGGCATCTACAGATTCACCAGGTGCCTGCACAAACAGCTGATACTGTTGATTGTAGGTGCTTTGGCGCCTGGCCTTAATCTGAGCAGAGCCCTCATGAAAGACAGTGAGTGTTGTCCAAATCTCCCTAGCAGTCCTAAGGTGCTGTACCCTATCGAACTCACTCCGACTCAAACCAATGAACAGTATGTTCCTTGCCTTCGAGTTGGCAATATACTGATCTTTTTCGGTTTGAGTGGTGCGGGTATCAGGGATGGAGTATTGTGAGTCCACAATCTCCCAAATTGCATTTCCTTGGCTTAACAAGTAAGCCTCCATGCGCACCTTCCAGTATGCAAAATCTGTCCCATCGAACAGAGGAATTTTACTGCCTCTATCCATGTCGCCAACAGATCACAAAACCGGTTAAGGTCAACTGGTGATCTTAACCCGCTCTGATACCAATTGTTGGACCGGAAACGGCGACCAGAGGGGGGGTGAATGGGAGCTTTTAAAATTTCTGGCTAAAAACTTAGCCTTCGGTTCTGTTCTGTCTTCTGCGGAACAGGCTTCGAACACAACCTTCGAAGATCTGGTTCGGAGGTACTTCGACAACTCCGAACACAGGCTTCGCAGGAGCAAAAGTTCGAAGCCAAGAAGACTTCGCTCCACTAACAACCCTCGAAAATCTACTCTGCTAAGTCAGTGCAGGCTCCGCACACGAGGTGCTTCGAGCAGGCTTCGCACTTCACCCTTCGCAAGAGTGGACAGCCCTCTGAGGACTTCGACCAAGTACTTGGCGACAGCAACGGGTGCTGGGCTTCGTACCCGAAGGTCTACACGCACACGCAAATGGACTACGCTAAGGGCTTCGACACAAGAAGCACTACGGGAACAGAACAGGGCTTCGCTAGTAAGCAGCGAGGTCTTGCCTCGTGTTACACAGAGCGACAGCACACTGTAAAACACACTTCGCGATAAAAACACCCTTCGCCAAGACAGGCTTCGGTGAACTAAAACTAGCGAAGTATGCAATACGAGCTCAAGCAAAAGCACACAGAAGCAGGGCTTCGCTGCTTGAACAAGGAACACAAAATGTATTGAACTCAGAATGAATACAGTGAGGTCTGTCTACAGGAGCTCAACAGTAAATGCTCAAAGTGTTAAATGTTACCTACCGAGCCCCCATATTTATAGCCCACGGCTTCATCCTAAGGAAGTGACTACTTTACCCCTAGGGTTTACAACAGATTTGTCTCTACAGAACTAAGGGGTACAAAAGGTAGTCCACCTTTATTTTGGAGGCTTCTCTGTCAGCTGCAGAGGGGACAGTGTCAGTCTTTTTCAGAACAGACAGTGTCAGCCTTTACAGAGTTGACTTCTGGAACCTCCCATCGCACCCGAAGGTGCGGTAGCTTCGGCGAGAAGCCTGCAGCCTGAAGGCCTTCTCTCGCCGAAGAATTCCTTCGATACAGTGACGGTTTTGAGCCGAAGCCGTCAAAGCCCTTGGGCCTTCGCACCACCACCTCCGGAGTGGATCACCACGGCTTCGCAGCTACTCCGAGCTCGAACACCGTCCGTCCGTGTACCGAAGCCATGCATGGCCGAAGCACCTCAAGTCATCCTCACTCCGAAGCCCCACCTTCGGAGTACCACCCTTCGAAGTCCCTCCTTCGTCCAAGGCCTCCGCATGAAGCATTCCATGAGCACTCCGTCGCAGTGCCTCTCCCCGAGCACACTCCACGACGAGCCTCACCCGGACCATGCCTTCGGTGCACCTCGACTTCTGAGACCTTCGTCGGGTAACTTCGAGTGTCTCCCTCCGGAGCACACTTCGAATCCCTTGCCTCCGCAGAGGACTTGGTCCACCAACTCCGAAGTCACTCCGTTCGGAGTATCTTCGAAGTGCCTCACCTCCGAGGACTTGTCTCGGAGTACCTTCAGCCGGAGCCACGCTCCGCACTCTCTGCCTTCACCTGGCACGCTTCGACCCGAGGACCGACCCGGACCACCTTCGCAGCCACCGTGACGGAGCTCCCCGCTCCCCTGGCATCAAGCCACCCGCTTGACCCAGGTTCACCCGGCTCGAACCCTGTCCGTCGCCTCCGAAGTCCCTGCGCACCACAGACAAGCAAACAAGTGTATCCAGTACTCCGGAGACCTCTCCGGGTTAGCAACCTCCGGCACACACTCCGGTGTACCGCCCAAAGTACCGAAGCCATCGGTACGAACCCAGTCATCGTGTACTGTCGGACCCCTCCGACAGGTACACTCCGCTGCACAGCTGCAGCAAGCAAACACCGAACACACTCCGGTGAAACACCTCCGAACACCCTTCGGAGAACACCACCTCCGAAGCCCCTTCGGAGGTACCCTTCGAACAGAGGGTACAAAACCTGTCAATCACTCATCACATACACCGAAACCACCCTTGGTTTCTCATATTGTATCATGTTCATGTTGTATGCCATTCATCTAAATAAATTATGCCCTATACGTTAAAGTTTCATTGATTTATCGTGATTAGTGACTGCTGTAGGACCGAAAGTAGCGACCAGAGGGGGGGGGTGAATGGGCGCCTTAAAAATTCTTTCGAATCAATGGCATGTTCCCAATACCCAACACACCTCAAAGGACTAAGCAGCAGAAAATAAACAGATAGCCTAAGTCTAAAGGTATCTAGCCTAGAAGCAGCTGATGACAAACAGAGAACTATCAAAGCAGTGCTAATAAACAGATAAACAGTATAAGCAAGACTAGGCAAGACAAACTTCTTAGTAAGGCAATCTCGGTGCACTATGAGAGAGAAGAGAAGTTACCTGTTCAAGTCTGTCTCCTGTTCGAAACTCGGCGAAGCCTGCTTTGCTGGATGAAGCCTGCTTTGCAGTGTCGAAGCCTGTGTTGGAGGACGATGTCTACTTCGCTGGACGAAGTCTATCGAAGGTGTGTGAAAAAGCCGAAGGTATGTTTTGGTCAAGCCTAGTTCGAAGTTGCAGGAATCGAAGTATGTTTCGAAGCGAAGTATGACAAAGTCAGAACCTGCTTCGAAGTATGTACTTCGAAGGCAGGACTTCGAACACAGCTTCGAACCAAGTACTTCGAAGCCTAACCTTCGAACAAAAAACACTTCGAACACAACACACAGACGGACAACCTTCGAACAAAGAAGCGAAGCCTGTCACACGACAAAGGCACCAAATTCGAAGCCTACACTCTACCTTCAAAAAGAGCAAGCTTCGAAAAGAGAAGCGAAGGCTGACACGCGACAAAGAAACCAAAGCGAAGCCTACACTCTACCTTCGAACAGAACACAACAAGGACCTTCGTAGAAGACGAAAGCAAAAACACTGAGCGAAATCTAACAGAACGACAAGCTTCGAAGCCAACTTCGAAACCTATTGAAGTGTGGACTTCGAAGAGCTCGAGTCGGAGTACCTTCGCACTGTCGTTCGAAGTATGAGACACTGTCAGTTCAAAAAGTACTTCGAAGCTAGCATCTCAGGACACAGAACGAAGTTTAAACGAAGCCTTCAAGTATCAGATCGAAGCCTGCCACACGGAGCTGAGGCGCTTCGAACAAAAAGAGGCTTCGCTAGAAAATAGTCAGAAAAGGTATTTAGCCGTATGAGCTTCGATCAAAAAGCTGTGCAGTAAAAGCAAAAAGCTGACACCAGAGTACTGTTGCTACAGTGGAGGAGTACTACTTGCAAATAGCAAGAACTAGTACTCTGCTCGTGAAGAACAGAAGCAAACCGAAGCACAAAAACGCTCAGGAAATAAATTGCTGCCCGCAAACTGAAGGAGTACAAAGCTAATAATTAAATGCAGCACACAGCCAGAGGGAATCCAAAACCGACCAGACCAAAGAAAATGAAACTAAGATGAACTCACAGAAGGTTCCTGGCGGTGCACACAAACAGGAGAGAGAAAACGCAGGGAACAAGAAGAATGACCCAATGAATGATTCAAAAAGTGATTTCTAGAAGGGGTAGTCCAAACCCTAGGAATTGGGGCCCTATTTATAGGCTGCCCAACACTAGGAATATTCCACCAGCCCCTTAGGGTTTTTTACAGACGCAAGAATAAAGAAAAAGACTCTACTGCCCTTAGGTATTTTTACAGACATGACTAACTGACTGTGGGCCTAGAGTTACAGATGACTTATCCGGAAGCTAAGCTTTCGTAGCGACTACGGCTTCTCTTCTGGACAGTCGGATACAAGATCGACGGTCGTCAGTTTTGCGCCGAAACTGACAAAGCCTCCACTGACTTTGCACTAGGTACCCGGATTGGGCCGGCCCGATTCCGCAGCTCTCTCAGCCCGGCAATCACTCACCTCCCGTGTACCTGAGTCAACCCTGGTCAATGGCCCAGTGGGTCTTCTACTGCTTCTGGCCCATGTACCCAGATTGGGCCAGCCCGACTTCGCAGCCTCCTCTACCCGACAGTCGCTCGCTGCCCGTGTACCTGAGTCACACGCGGCCCATGAAACAGCAGATATCTTCTTCTTCTGTCCTCTTTGACTATCGTTGACAATGACTCATCACTTCTGGAGCCATGAGGCCCACGCTATTCAGCATGGTCACATAAATTAAGGTTTGTGTTCTTCAAGGCGGCATCGTATCGATCTCTTGAGGTATCAGCCTGATCGGTGTGATTGTTGGGTTTATTTTGATATATTTTGCTAGGTCTAAGGATGCATCAGTTTTGATCTCTTAGAATGATGTGAATTATGTGTCATAGTTTGAGGCTTCATCGGTTAAGTCTCACATCTTGATCTATTGTATCATGTTCATGTTGTATGCCATTCATCTAAATAAAGTATGCCCTATACGTTAAAGTTTCATTGATTTATCGTGATTAGTGACTGCCTCGGTTAAATCCGATCTTGCAGTTACAGTGATTTAATAGCATGAATATGTCATTTGGTATGCTTAGTTTGGTTTCTATCAGAGTACAAGCCAATAGGTTATCTTTGTTTCCACGCTATATTTCATCACCATTTGGGAGACACTTATCGGCCCTAATGCACAAAGACACTATCATATTGGACGATAGAGTGTTCGGCCCGATAGCGTGGGCGTGGTCATTGGCCCCATGGCCGATAGGCGCGTTTATTCTTGTTTATTCTATTCTCGCCACAATCATCGGCTTGATAGCCGATCGACGTCGCTACTAACATCGTTATTCATGATTCCTTATCAGTTGCAGGGTCAAATTGATTGGCACACTTAGAACCTTTTTTTCTAAAATTATAGGATCTACAATGGAGTTAAGCAGATCTCTCGGGCAATGCGTGTGACCAAAAAATACACCAATAGAAAGATTAGAGTCCAAGTATGATTAGAGTTCAGGTTTGTTAATGGATAGAGTACTAGAGTCGCAATGAATTCAATTACTTATTCGGTTAGGTCTTACACATAAATAGGGTTGTACTGATCAAGTAATCAATGAAGAATAAGAAAGAAGTTAAATCTCTCATCCAATTCTCTATTTCTCATCTAATGTTATTCGTCTTCCTCACCTAAGTCTACTTCTCAACCCAAGCAGCTAACGCTGCCTGGCTATCCTTCTGGCGGTGTTTATCCCATCATGGGTTCAACCCATTACAACTTGGTATCAGAGCCACTCACCATGGTTTCCGTTGTTGATCTAAGTGTTTGATGTCTATGGTGTCGAGAAGAAGATCCACATCAAGCTAGAAGAGGGTTTGACGACCCATAATAGTCTTATATTTGTTTTTAGTTTTTGATCATGTATTAAGCCTAGATGTAAAAGGTTTGAGTCTTATTTGTGTTAGGCGTCAAGTTAGGTTTGAGATTGTACTATAGCTCGAGGATGAGCTGCTCAAAAAGAGGGATGTGATGTCATGGGAAGAGGACTAGGGCTGCCAGGACTAGGCCTAGTCGCATGAATAATACCACGTGGTACTATTACAGGTACTATAGCAATATGATAGATTAGAGTCAAAGTTTGTTAATAGATAGAGTCCTATATTTATAATGGATTCAGTTAATTATTCGGTTAGGTCTTATAAGACCTATAAATAGGGTTGTGTTGATCAAATTATCAAAAAAGAAGAAGAAAAAAATCTAGTTCTCTATTTCTCATCCAATATTTTTCTCCCTCACCTAAATCTACATTTCATCCCAAGCGGCTAACGTTGTCGGATAAAAAATTGTAACGTGGTAAGCACAAAAAAGCGACGGGACGTGGAAAATGTTTATCTGTACAAATTTCATCGTGACACTTGTTTTTTCGACCATGTTTTGTTTTGGAATTATCTAAAACGTTTCTTTTCCATCGAAAAAGAACACTGAATGCAAATGTAGCAAAATATTAATTTTGAAATCTGCCAACAATTCCACCACAGGCATGCTTTAGCTTGCGAAATGAGGAGCAATAGGAATACGCCTCTCTCTAACAGAAGAAAACGTCACATTCAATTGATAGAACTAGCCAATCTTAGTGAGAGTGACTACTCTGTTGCCAAATATTGTTATCCTTATGAAATTCCGATAGAATTTGTCTGTGAAGTTCTAGGTGTATACATGGCATATGACTTTGGGCTGTTTGGATGAACTAAAACTAGTTATTAGGTATAGATAATTGTTAGTTAGTTAATAATTAGTTGGCTAAAAATTAGTTCACTCCTGTTTGTTTGGATACTTTGGACTAATACTTCAAAAAAAAGACAATTTTGTCTCTGTGCTACAGTACCGCTACAATGTTCTGCTACAGTGTCGAACGAGGACAACATAATAAAGGTTCTCTGTTAGCTCTCGTTAGTTCACTTTTGTGACTAATTGACTAACCATTAGTTGGTCAATTAACTAATAATTAGTTCACTAATTAGTTCAACTGTTTGGATAAAAAAAATTAAAAATTAGTTACTAACTATTAGTCCGTGTGATCCAAAAAGAATCAAATACATCTCCGGAGCATTCTTAGAGCACATTCAATGGGAGGCTTGCAATGGCGCTTAGAGAAAAAAACCGGGTTTTTTTGCCATCATAGATGCTTAGCACTAGGAGGTGTTGCTTACTTTAGCACCGGCTCTTAGTGGGTGCTTGTCAAAGTAGTTAAAGAAATGCATGACTAATCAAGTAGTTGTAGCAATAAATTAACCAATATATATAGCACTACTATATATTTTTGCATTGAAGCATAAGGCTCTTAAGATAGATGCTTAACTTTTTTCTTATTCTAAACATTTATATTAGCACTAAGCATCGGAGATGGCCTTACGGAGCTGTTGCTGAGTTCCTTTTGACACGTTATCCCCAGAGTCGTGTTTCTGTTGTTGCTTACTGTTGACAAAAGAAATGGTACTGAATTTTCTTCTAGTTTCTAGTGGTGTCTGGTTCATTACCTAGGTAACTAAACAGTAATATCCTGAGTTTCCCACCGCTGCACCCAAAGACTGATGTACAAAGTTGACGTGAACGGAACTGAACTTTGATATACTAGACTATTATATTTCTTATAATAAGGGGTACGTGCTTTGCGACCGGGCTTATATTATTGCTACGATGATAAGAAAATTTTTAGTGAATCTAACTGTATATATATGCAAAATTCATAATTTTGCGTGATTTTTTGAAATCCAAGGATCTTTGGGCAAAAATCTTAGTTTCTGTGTGAGCAAAATTTTTACTTCTACGCAAAATATAAAAATAAAAAGAATAAAATGCAAAAAAGTACATTATTCTTTTTTTCCTTTTTTTCTTTTTTCTTTTTCTTCCAATGCACTTTTTTCTCTGGTGCATTTCATCTGCATGCAGGCAACTTGCATGTTGGGTGGGACGCGCATAGAGAAGCGGTTGCATGTGGGTGGCGGTTGCATGCCCGGGCGAGCGCACAAGCGGAGGCGGACGGAATCCGCGGACCATCTAGCTGCTTTATAATAGTAGAAATATAAGTATATGTATTAGTGTTTCTTACGTTATATTCGTGAGACTGTAGTTTAAAGATTTGGTATGAATTAATCAAATCTTGTTTAATAGGAGGGCTATCTCTTATACTTTAGATACAAAAACCTTGAGAAATTTTTATATTTGCCACTGTTATTCAGTTACATATTTATTATTTATTATCTTTCCTCACATATTGTCCCGGATCCACGTGTTAATAAAAGAGCCAATGATATATATGAAATTAGTTGAATTTTTAATGACATATCAAGAATAATTTCTTTATAATTTATAAACTCGTCACGTATATAATAGGAGGTCAGATAGTCTCGAACATCCCATATGCATTCAATCTAGATCCAGCCATACCAACCTAGATCGCATTACACGTAGATTACACCTCAAAGCTTTGATCAGGCCATCAAGACCTTAATCTAATCTTCTAGCCCACTCGCCCACTCAAGACAAATATATTTTACCGTCTATACTAGTTGACATAAGAATATGATGTACATTATTACTCTCAATTGAACCTCCTGTATAATCTGTGTATCATCTCAACTATGACAGGCTAGCAATCCCAGTCCATTATTTGCTGTATATTTTGTGGACGAAAGTCAAATCCACTTATTACAAGTTTACCCCTCATCAAATAAACTATAGCAATATGCTGTCGTCGTTGGTGAGCTTTAATTCCATTAGACTGCATTGATCAGAAAACCTCTAATCACTTTGGATGGATGTTTAACACAAAACACCCGACACATAATAATTACTGTTTTCTTATGCATCTAATGTATCATGAATGTAAATAACCTGCAGGTTCTTAACAAGTTCACACACGGAAAGAAAGATTCAGTGAGCAAATCAGATTTCCAGCGCGTCCTGTCTGACATACTCTTCTGGGCATGGCAGCTGGGCTCAAGAGGGACCCCATCGTGATCCTGAGGATAAACGGGGAAGATCTCAATGAATTTGTTGAGAACCCTGGATTCGAAACGGAGGCGATCGCAATATTTTCGCAAGTCGAGCCAACAAATGCAACCTTGCTCCAGTGCTTGTTAGCTGCTCTTAGACAACTGACGGTCGACCATGGCATACCACCTTCATCAGATTCCTGGGTAATTGACAACGAATGTGCCATCTGTCTGTATAAATTCAGCATAGAAAATGAAACCATCGGGCACAATAGTTGTTCTGTTATGGAGACTGACAAAACAGAGTGACGATCAACTTAGTTTTGTAGAGAAAGTTGAGAGTAAATTAATAAGGTATATATGCTGTTTCTGACAGGTTATGGAGAATGTCATAGAGCCTGCATTACAAGAACTTCCTGCTGATAAACTGGAGCAATCTGTCTCTCAAGGGGTTTTCTTCCAAGAGTTCAGGAAGTTTTTGGCAATCATCACACGGCGACTTCAGGAGCACCCTGTTATAGTAGCACACACTGAAAATACTTTTGATGGGAGTGATATCAAGAAGCTACTGTCAAACAAGTTCGAATTGGACAAGGTATGGTATTGTAGCCTTGATATATGTTCGTAATTATGAAAAAATTGTAAGCTACATGATACTAATCCACCTATACCATCCATTTTTCAAGCTGTTGGCTTCTGTTTGGAGAGGTGTGCCGAAAGGAAAGGATAGAACAGCAGAGTACATTCGAGTTGCGTTTGATAGGATGGCTGATTCAGTGAATCTACCACCATATGGAGCAGTTGAACAGGTAGAATGCTACCATTCGTTTCATCAGTAGCACCAGCAAAAGTACATTGTTAGTTCAAAGCCAAGGCTAATGGGTAATTATCAAATTTCTCAATGGTAAATGCAGGTGGATGCTGTGGTGAATGAGGCGTTTAAGATGGCGAAAGCCGATGATGGGAAGGCAGTGGACGAATTGGAGTTCAAGAAATTGCTCACTGACATCCTTGGGGCAGTGATGTTGCAGTTAGATGGCAATCCGATTTCAGTTTCAACTAACAGTGTCATTCATGAGTCTATGTCCACTTCCTCCACCCTGCTCTCACCGTCACCTCCATCGCCTATGGTGTCATCACCAAGTGAATAGAGATACATTTGAAGCTGATAGAACACTGGAAAAGAAATTTCCACAGTGGCTGCTATGCTGGTTTTCTTCTGATCAGCTATCAAATTTCAGTACCTTTCTTGATGGTTGCCATGTAACTAGAGGAGATGCATATATGTTTGTGTTGGTGTTTGTAACCCTTCCAAGTGTTTTATGTTGGAACTTGGAATAAGGCTTTAAGCTAGACGTCAATCAATGGGGAATGTGTTATTTCTCACATTAATTTGGTTGAAGTTACTGTTTATTTCGGATTATACCAGTTTCGGTGATTATAATACTACCAATGTTGCACACTCTAATCTTTAGCTTTGTGTAGGAGCAATTCTGAAGTATTACAATATACTAGTCGATGCAGATATGATGTTGCCCCTCCCACAAGAAAGCTACAATGCTAAAGTGTGCCCTTTTTCTTCATCAGATATAATAATATGATTATAATAACCAACTTTATAACCAACCATGAACCCTAAAACCTAAACTATATGCTTGGATTGAAATGCCTTCAAGAAGAAAAAGAAGAAAAACAATCTAAAAAAAGAGATACGTTTGGGAGCAATAATGATATACGTAGCATGCATTCTCTAGTTGCTCATTTGTGAATGAAGAGTATAGTTGCTCATTCTTTATGCTTTTTAAATGGTGTTGCCAATATATTCACCAATGGGGAGATTGTGAGATTATGTGTATTATCATTGATATGTGATGAATAAATTGGTTTGACGTGTAGATGCGATGAACACATTGATTTTGATTGGTTTGAATGATTGGACACTTTTGTCGAGTTATGAAGTACTCTTGTCGGGCACATAGCGCTTAGCCACCGAGGAAATTTAGCCTTCGAGAGATTTCAATACCCGAGAATTTTCGACACTTAGGATTTTGGATCACTCAGATTTTTTATGTTTGAATTGGATCATATGCTTTAAATTATTTATTCAATAAATGCATAATGTTTATGATCGATTGGATTATTTGAGTTAAGTTAGAAATAATTGATTGGACTAATTGAATCAAGTTGGAAAGAATTTTGGCTCAGGGAAAGGGTTTCTTGGTTTCTTCATGTACAAGCATTGCTTCAGAACGAGTCATGGACGATGACAACATCAGAACTAGGCTCGAGGAGGACCTAAGGTTTAGAACATTCGAGGATGTCATGTAGGACGCTCGAACTAGAGGATGCAACGCGTGAAGATGATTTTCCATATGTCGTACGTAGGGCATGTGCGAGTATGGAAAGGTTACGAGGTTTCCATATGGCATACACGAGATGTGGGCAGATATAGAAATGAGGTAAATTTGGAAGGAGTTAGGATTGTTGGATTTGTAAGAGATATGGATTCCTAGTTGTATTATTATTCCAAAAGTTGTTAATTTCGTGGCTCATGTGTCACCATGATCGATTATAAATAGACTAGAGGAGAGAGAGAAAAATATGTACGAGGAACAAGAGAAAAATTGGAGTTTCATACCTTGCACCCTATGATCTAGGAGATCGAGGTATCATCCATAGTTGAGAGTGCTTTTTATGATATTTTGACTGTCACAGAACTTTTCAGTAAGCTCAAGGCCTAAGAGGTTGATATCCAGTTGAGATCAAATATCACTGGTTCTGGCTCAAAAACCCTAGCCCTTGCGACACCTTCTGCTGATGCTTCTTTGAGTTGTGCTTTGTCCTCTTTGATGTTTATCACTAAAGACCAGTTGAATCTTTTAGGAGATGATGACATGTGTCTGTTCAATAGTCGGGTTCGTCGTGTCTATGATAAGAGGATGTTCAAACGACATGGCACAAAACATGGTTGTTTTGAGTGTGGTGATCCAAGTTATTTCATCGCCAACTGCCCCAAGCGGAACACTCACAAGAAGGACACCGGCGGTGGCTCCTACGACTCCAACAAGCACGGCAACTCTGACAAATACACCTTCACCAAGGGCTAGCCCAAGACAAAGTTCTTCCGAAAGGCCCTAAATTACTATCAACGCGAAAACAAGAAGTGACACAAGGTCTTCTTCACCGAGATGGAGAGGAGCTACTCCAAGCGATCATCCTCTTCTTCCTCCTCATCGAGCTCAAGCGATGAGGATATCGTGATCAAGAAGGGGAAGGAGAAGGACAAGGATGATCCGGATGGCCTCTGCTTCATGGCTTTTGGGGACAAGACGAAGACTCACGCGCATCATAGAGGAAGGTCCCTCAAGAGCTACTTCTCAATGGCTCTTGGGGATAAAGAAGACAAGGGCTCCTCCAACAACTCTGACGACGACAACGACGATGAGAAGGTATCTTCTTATGAACGAGAAGTAGTTGAATTACTAGAAAAGAATCATCAAGAGTTGAAGTATTGGGAGAAACTTCTTAGGTGGGTTAAGAAGAGGCTAGATGAGCTTGAGAGTGAGCTTGCTATGACCAATACCAAGATTGAGAGTCTATCTTCGTTCCCTTGCTTGGGTGAGAGCAGTGAGTGTCCTAACTATGAGGTGTTGCTTTGTGACCTGACTTCTCTGAAGTCTAGGTACATTGAGAGGGTCAATGAGAGAGACACTTTGACCACTGAGCTTGAAAACGCTCAGCTGGAGCTGAAAAATGCTCACGCCACTACTGTCATGCCCTGTAGAGACTGTCCATCCCATTTAGCTGACCTAACTGAGCTGAGAGTGAAGGGTGATGAGTAGTCAAGCGAGCTAGAGAGAGTTCAGAGCTGAGTTGGAGTAGACCAAACTTGAGCTTGAGACCTTGTAAGTTCCACCCACTATCTGTGAGAACTACATGTCTTTGAGGATGGATCTAATCAAGAAGAAAGCTGAGAAGTCTATTCAGATCGATGTAGAGTGTGAGATCTGCTTGCCTCAAGTGGAGGTGCTAGCTTCCTTGAAAGAGGAGTTAACTGATGCTCAAAATGAGAACTCTTACCTCCGTCAGATCCTGAGTTGTGTGAGTGCTAGAGATCCTTAGTTCGGCATGATGATACAGTAGTTCAAGAGGCAGGATGGGTTTGGAGTAGGTTACACCTACACCTAGGCTGATTTTGAGAGCGATGTGAGTAGGTCTTTATAGTGGAGTAAGATGACCCTTAAGCAGAGATATCCCAAGACACACTCCACTGAGTCCTTTTAGGCCAATCAGCCTAACGATGGTGTCTTCTAAGATAAACCTAGAGCTCCTCCAAAGAAACCTATCTAGATCCCAAAACCCAAGCACCTCCACACTTCTTTTGACTCTCTACCTAGACCCTCTTACACCAAAGATCCAACACCCACCACCACCAATCCCAAGAAACCCAAGACTGAACCACATCCCAAGAAGCCTACTTATCATTGAGAGTTCTGTCAGAGAGTAGGGCCTCTTGCGGAGTTCTACTTCAGGAGTAAGCGGGTTGAGAGAGCAGAGAGAGCTCAAGGTGGGTAGGAAATGTTCTACCAGCAGAGTGGTAGACAGAGAGTCCCTCGACACGGAGAGAGGCTAGATGCTAGGGCGCATTGTGTAGGAGGTGGTAGAGGAGACGACTTTCGTGCCCGTGCTTCGGAGGGTGGTTTTAGCTCTGACAGAATTCTAGGTCATTCTAGATACGACTTTGGACCTCGTCAACGTGACTTTAGGTAGAACAGAGGACCGCGCTTTGAGACGCATTTTGGTCTTGACTCTTACACATCTTTTTGCTTTCCTACTTTTGAGCAGATGGCTCAACACTAGTTTAGCTCTTTTGCTAAACCTGGTGTCGGACTGTTTGCTCTCCCTTATGACCATTGATTTTGCAAGATCGATGCTTGGAGGACATATGGATCATAGATTCGGGATGCTCTTTCCACATGATGGGACATCACAGATGGTTCTCCAGCCTCACTTCCTCGAGCTCAAAGGAATACATCACCTTCTGGAACAATGGTCATGGGAAGGTACATGGCTTTGGTTCAATTTAGACTTCTGAGCATTTCTCTTTAAAAAATGTTGTTTTGGTTTGAAATTTGGGCTTTAATTTGGTTTATATTTCGCAACTTCTCGAGGAGGACTTAGAGGTTCATTTTAAGAAGGGCATGTCTTCTTTTATTGATTCTAGAGGATCTTTGGTTTGCCTAATCTTACCCTTTGGTAAGGTTTTCGGATTGATTTCTCTAGTTCTTTTGGCCCTTCTCGCTATTTGATTGTTCGATCCTCCTCTAATCTCTGGAAGTGCCATAGGAGGTTAGGTATTATGAGCTTTGATCTGCTAGTCAGATTAAGCTCTATGGACCTCATCCGAGGATTGCCCAAGCTTAAGATGGAGAAGGATCTAGTTTGCCATCCCTATTGTCATGGGAAGATGGTTGCCGCTTCTCACGCACCTATGACTCAGGTGATGACTTTGTATCCGGGAGATCTATTGCACATGGATACTATTGGTCCAGCTTAGGTATGTTTAGTCGGTGGGAAGTGACACACACTTGTGATTGTTGACAATTTTCTCGATTTTCGTGGGTTTTCTTTTTGGAGTCTAAGGATGAGGCTTTTCAGTTTGTGAATGACTTGATCCTAAAGCTGAAGAATGAGAACAAGGGTTGGATGTGAGCAATTTGCTCTAACAATGGTTCTAAGTTCAAGAATTCTGAGTTCATCATCTTCTGTAGTGATCAGGGTCTTGAGATCCAGTTATCTCCCCTTACACTCACCCACAGAACGATGTTGTGGAACAAAAGAAGCCCACACTGGTCGAGATGGCAAGAACGATGCTCAATGTGCATAGTACCCCTAGACGTTTTTGGGTTGAAGCTATGAACACAACTTGTTATCTCGCCAACCGCATTTTTCTTAGAGCATACTTAGGTAAGACTTCATATGAGTTGCAGTTTGGCAGACAACCCAAGGTGAGCCACTTGTGAGCGTTTGGCTGTAAGTGCTTTGTGCTCAAGATGGCAGGGCATTTGGACAAGTTTGGGTCTCGTTACTAGGATGGAGTCTTTCTTGGTTATGCTTTGCATTCTCGAGTCTTCTGTGTTTGGAACCTTGACTCCCAACAGCATGTCGAGATATGTGAGGTTTCTTTCGATGAGTCAATGCCTTCTCTTACACTTTCTTTTGATATTTCTGGTGATGATGAGCTTGGAGAGTCCATCTTCGAGGAAGATGATGACACTCCCGCTATTGATGAGGGTGGGCCTTCTACATAGCCTGCAAACCCCACACCTTCTGAGACTTCGACTAAGGACGAGAGCGGACCTCTGATTACTACTTCCACTTCGATCGAGCCCCCTCAATCGAGTCCAGAGGTGCCAACTGCTACCTCTAGTGAGGTGACATCTGATCATCAAGGATCTCGGGCAGTTTATCGTGATCACCCCTCAGAGCTCATCATCGGTGATCTCACTACGAGATCTTTGTGTTCTCAGGCTGGTTCTCTCGCTGTGTTTGCTGAGTCTGCTTTTGTTGTCACCTTTGACCCTAGAGATGTTGCTCACGCTTTATCTGATGCAAATTGGATAAATTCCATGCAATAAGAGCTTGGAAATTTTGTTTGCAATCGGGTTTGGATACTAGTTGAGCTTCCACCAAGTTGCAACCCCATTGGCACTAAGTGGGTGTTTAAGAACAAGCAAGGTGAAGATGGGGTTGTGGTCCACAACAAAGCTTGATTAGTTGACCATGTTTTTTGTTAGAAGGAGAGTATTGATTTTGAGGATACTTTCGCCCCTGTTGCCCGTCTTTAGTCCATTCGCATACTTTTGTCATTCACTACTACTAAAGGTTTTAAGTTTTTTCAAATAGATGTAAAGAGTGATTTTTAATGGGTACATGGAGGAGGAGGTCTATGTTAGGCAGACCCCTGGTTTTGAAAACCGTAAGTTTTCTCAACATGTTTTCAAATTGCAGAAAACTGTATATGGTCTAAAGCAAGCCTCTAGGCTTGGTATGATCATTTAAAGTGGTTTTTATTGGGGAATGGCTTTGTGAAGGGTTCTGTGGATAAAATTCTTTTCTTGCACAGAGTTGGCTCTGATATCTTGATTGCTCCGATTTACGTGGATGACATTATTTTTGGTGGTTCTACTAATGAGCTTGTGTCCAAGTTTTTTGAGTAGATGCACAACGAGTTCGAGATGAGCCTCATGGGTGAGCTCAAGTACTTCTTAGTGCTCTAAATCAAGCAGACCAAGGATGACATCTTCATCCACAAGAGCAAGCACACGTGAGACATATTGAAGAAGTTCGACTTCAGTGGAGAGCTGAAGCCTCAGATGACCAACATGGGCACATCAGGGGGCCTAGACAAGAACGAGAGCGGCATCAAGGTCAATGAGAGAGAGTATCGAGGGATGATCGGATCGCTTCTGTACTTGACAGCGCCGAGACCGGACATTTAGTTTGTCGTGGGATTGTGCACGTGCTTCCAGTCTTCACCACGCACATCTCATCGATAGGTTGTCAACCGCATTTTCAGGTATCTTACTTATGCGCCTGATCTCGATCTTTACTATTCTACATCATCATCTCTTGATTTATCTGGCTTTTCCGACGATGATTTTGGTGGGTACCGGCTCGATCACAAGTCGACTTCCAATACTTGCCAGTTTCTTGGTTCTTCTTTTGTTTCGTGGTCTTCGCGTAAGCAATCTGGAGTTGCGCTTTCCATTATTGAGGCTGAGTATGTAGCTGCTGCTCACAATTGGTTTGGATGATTTCCACATTAAAAAATTTTGGGTTGTCTTTTACTGCCAGAGTGCCTTTGTTTTGTGACAGCACCAACATGATTAGTGTAGGGAAAAACCCTTGTCTTCATTCAAAAACTAAGCATATTGAGAAAGGTTTCATTGACCTTGTTCAAGTTGATACCCATCATCAATTGGCAGACATTCTGACCAAACCCCTAGATCAATCTATGTTTTAGCGTTTGCGAGGGGATTTGGTATCATTTTTAGGATATTTTTGAGTCTTTTCTTTATTATTTACTCTTTTTATTTGAGTCTTTTTGTGTGAGTTCATATCATGCATATTCATATATCACACTTTAAGTTTGCTTCTATTATATGATTGAACTGTTTTACTCATTCTTGCTAGTATATGCTTTTGAATACCTGTCGATGATTATGCTTTGTTTCAGTTCACATGATATATCTGATATCTGTCATATGCATGGATTTTTTGCTTTAAAATTGAAAAATGATCATCATTGCTTCTGGTAACTAGAATGTGTAGGTTGAATGCTTTTGCTATCTTTTACATGCTTGGTAGCTATGTCCTTTACTTATATGCAGATATGCAACTTGGACATCTATATGCTTTAACATGGAAAATATGCTATAAAATGATAAAAATCATTAAAATGAAAAATCCATGCCTTTTATGCATAAGTGAAAAGATCGAGGTGGGTTTGTTGTGTCACATTACATTGTTCTAGACTGCTTACCATATCACTTTGGTATGAACTAAAAAATTGTAATGTATGCCAAGACCAATGTCTTAAGCTTCTAATGGTGCTATTCTAGCCTAGGCTTGACTTGGTCGGTTAGCATAAGGTTGACATGCAAATAACTCCTGGCACAAAAGAAAAAGGAAATAAAATGTCTGAAATTAAAAAGATAACTAGTTTGCTAAAGCTCTTAGTTTTGGGTCACACCTATCTTGGTAGATACTAGCTAGCCTTTGCATCTCAAGCTTTACCTTGCTTGTCGACTAGAAAATGTGGTGATTCTTATATTTGTAAAAATATGAAAATGCGTACTAATGACTTTCTTTGGATATCTTCTATTGCACTGATCATGTCATGTGTCTTAGACAGTATTTTGTGCTATACATGCTAGGTTATGTAATTGCAGTTAATCATATCTGAGAAGCATGCTTTTTACACTCCACTTGCACCCTAGTTGCATTCATTGCATGCTTTGAGTAGGAGCTGCATTTTAGGGGGATGTTGAGTTTGTGTTTCTTTTAAGTGTATTTAGTATCACTTGATGAGTCCAGTTGTCAAAAAGGGAGAAAAATTTTGGGTTACTTGATCTTTTAGAAGAGTTTACGGGACGACGCTAGGGACGACAGGGAAGGGTGGGGCGACGTCGGACGACCGAAGGAGAGGGAGACAACGCAGATGGAGATGGAAAGCTGTGGAAAGATCATATTTCACTCCTTCTAGGCTTTCCATGTAATCATAGCTTCTGTGGCTTTTGGCTTTCGGAAAGCTCAGCCTAGAAGCTGGCTGTTTTTTTGAGATTTCGACTTTCCAAGGTGGAAAGCTACTGGAAAGCTCAAACAAATAGGGCCTTAGACTCTCATACTTGACATCGGTTAAGCAGAAATTGAGCGAGAGTGTCTTCGAATACATTAGGCATTTTAGAGATACTAGAAACCGTTGTTTTAGCTTAAACATTTCTGTTGGCGTAAAAGATTACGCTAACAGGTTTATGTAGAAAAGAAACTAACAAACGAAGTGTTTGCGAAGCAAACTGTTCTAAGCCTCCAAAAGGATAATAGCTTAGAATAGTTCGAAAGTGTGTATTGAATCACTTGTAATCGGTCCTTATTACAGGATGAAATGGGGGGTATTTATAGGCCTAAACATTAAGGAAAAGACCTATTTACCCCTCTATTACAACCGACATTAAGGAAACTATTCGGTTTCCTTAATAGGGCTAAAATGGTAAAAGACTAATCTAATAGGATAGAAGATAAGTCTTCCATCTTAGCTGGCAGAAAAGATCCTGAAGGACTTTGGTTCGAAGACATACTTCGAACCAGTACCTGTCTTCGGGCTTCGAACCAGGTTCCGAGCATCTTCGAAGAAGGTCTTCGGACAATCTTCGAACTAGTTGGCTGTCTTCATGCTGCTTTAGCAATAACCCCGAAGATGAGATATTTTCCCCCAACAGTAGCCCCTCGAATACGCTTCTCCGTACGACCTGTAACGTTAGGAGAGCAGTATACGGAAAGAAAAGATAACCAATCATAGGGGTTATTAATTTTCGTTTTATCTCCGAAATGCATGAAGACATGAACTTCGAATCAGTCATAAAGTAATTACTGTTCGAACTATCTTAGAACTGACTCAGGAAGTTCGAAAGTCTTTTTAGACTTAGAAAAAATAGCCGTTAGTTTCTGTGTCTAACGGAAGTTATATGAGGCGTTATTTTCGGAGGAGAATAACAGGCGGGAATGCGAAAGGGCAGAGCCCAAACGGTAACAAACGGAAAGATTAGGCTATAAATAAAGAGCCCCAAAACTTACCCGATTACCTTTTCACCGCTTCCTCTCAGTCAAAGCTTTTTGAGCCCTTTGAGTTCTTGAACCCTAGCCTTCGAGTTCTTGAGCCCTAGTCTCCATTCCCTCAGATCAATCCGGCAATCGCGATGGTGAAGACCAAGGGATCTGCGCCTCCTTCGGCCTTGGCTCGGCAGCAGGCAGCCGCAGCAGCAGCGGCGGCGACATTGGCGGAGGCACCCTCGATGCAGGCGACAATATCCATGGCGGCAGGGGGGAGAAATCCCCAAATCCCCGATGACCAAGGTCTGTGCCCACCATCGACTAAGTACTTGGATCAATCTTTTGAGTTAGGGCCGTCTACCTGCAAGAGAGAATCTTTGGCAATCACAGCAGGGGGTAAGATTAGCAATGGGGTTATGGTTCGGAGGCCGGGCAAAGAATCAATCCCATCACCAAGACCCGGAGAGGTTGTAGTGTTCGAAGCTTTTTTCGAAGCAGGCTTGGGCCTCCCTGCTGTCGATTTCTTGGCCGAAGTTCTTGACCTGTTTCATGTAACCCTCCCCCAGCTATCTCCGAATGCTGTAGCTAGATTAGCTATCTTTGAGTGGGCGCTGAGAGCCGAAGGCTGTGAGGGGAGGGCTGAAATCTTCGCTGCACTGCATAGAGCGACTTGTCAGCCGAAGACCTCCGTAGACTCCGGAGGTGAGAAAGTAGTGGTTGCCTTCGGAAGCATCAATTTCAGGCTTCGAGACGAATATGCTCTGCGATTCCCTGCTAAGGCCATCAATGCTAGATGGTACACTGATTGGGTACTGAGGTGGTTTTATGCTGAAGTCGGAACTAGCAGTCCTCTTGCTGGGCCCCTCAAAGAAATCAGGTTCCGGAAAGAAGCCCTAGTGCAACCTAACGAAGGCCAGCTCGAAGCCCGCCTGAACCTGCTTGAAAAAGTTAGCCGAAGGCTCAGTATGCGAGACTTGGCTGAAGAATTCATCGGTCTTCAAATTCCCCCACTGATGGCCAACTGGCCTATCATCTTCGAAGAAGACTCCGAAGGCGGCCTTCGCAAAATCAATTATACTTCGAGCCCTGCAGGTAACTTCGAAACCAACATGCATTGTACATATTTACTTCGAAGAAAGACTAACTCGAATTATTTTTTAGCTTCTTCAGACCCTATTACATCAGAACAAATTGTAAGGGCTTCGAAGAAGATTCTTGGTGCCCCAACTCCGTCCGAGAAAGAATGGCGAGTTAAATTAGTCGGGAGTTGGGAGAGATTTAACAGAGTATGGGGAATGTTGAAGTTAACTCCGCCCCCTTTGATGGATTGGGTGCCTCAGGAGAAAGGCCCCAAGAAAAGAGTAGCTGAAGCCGGAGCTTCAAGTTCAGCGAAAACTCCGGTGAAGAAGGTGGCTCGGAAACCAAAGAATCTCGCACCTTCGGATCCTGCTCCTTCAAGCTCAAGAACCTCACTTTCTGGTTCTAAAGAGGATGAAGGTATTTTATTAGTGAAATTAATTGATGAAGATGCAGCTCAACGAAGTATTCACATTGAAGATACTGCAGGTATTCCGGAGCTTCAAGCCAACATCGAAGAAGTAAGAGCTCCGGACACCCAGGAAGAACAAATCGAAGCCCCTATGGGTGTAGATGAGGCCGAAGTACCTACGAACGTACCGGAGTCTGGAGATAATGCTGATCAACCAATGACTTCGGTAGTTCAAGAAGATACAACTCAGGACGGAGTTCCTGTGAACGAAGGTGGGGTCGAAGTCACTATGACTTCGATTCCTGAAGAAGTAACGAGGACTCCCCAGGACGATGCTCCTGCAGTCCAAGATTTAACGGCTGATTCGGATGAGGACTACACTTTTGATCCTCCGATCAGTCCGGTACTCGATATTCCAGAGAATGTCGAAGGTAAATTTTGCATAATTTTTATCAATTTTTGCAAAATTATACAATGTATAATATTTCTGTTTTTGCAGAGCCTCCTGTTGTCGAAGTATCTCACGAAGATACAATTCAAAGACCTTCGACAACTTCGGAGCCACGACCGGAGGTTACTCTACCGGGGCCTGGAAGAGGAAAAAGACACATAGAGCCTCCAACTCAAGGATCGACTTCATCTGACTCAACGGATGAAAGTGAATCAACTGAGGGGGGGCCATCTTCAGAAGTTCCAAGGGCCTCGGAAGAACTCTCCGGACCTTCGCTAAGCAGAGCTGATCAGAAGGCTTCAGTAATGCTTCCTCTCATAACTCCTTTTTTGGAGGAGAAAACCGGACTTGGGACTTTGGTTAAACCTTTGGGTGAAGCCAGTCGCAAAGTCGGGGAAACAGAACTGGTAGCCCGTTTAAGCAGAGTGAAGGGTTCGGAGCTTAACCTTGCTGTGGAAAGAGCAGCTTATCAGGTATAAAGCATCTTCAAACCAAATAGCAAATTATATATGAATAATTTCTTATTTCATTTTTTCTTTTTTCTTAGCAAGCAGTCTTAGCCCGCGCTGCGGCTTTATCGAACGAAAACGAAATTGCTCAACTTCGGGAAGAGAACGAAGCTCTTCAAAGAAATTTTAACTTCTCCGAAGGTCGAGTAGCTCAGATGGACAATGTAATATCAGCAGAGCGAAGGGCTAGGCAAAGCTTGGAGGCTGCAAAGAAAGAGCTCGAAGCAGAAAGAATTGTGCTTCGGGCAGAGATTGAAAGACTGCGGACGGAGGATGCTGCCAAAGGGTCTGAACTTGTAAGGCTACAAGAAGAAGCTGGCCAACTCCGGACTCAGAAGAATGCTTTGACTACGGAGAATGCTAGAATCTCCGGAGTTTTAGCAGAAACGACTTCGGTCAAGGATGCACTTAATGCGGAAAAGCTCAAGTCTGAGAAGGTGGCTTCGGAGGTCATCGAACAGATGCTAGGTGTCTTGGAGTACTTCGGTACTACTGGATCACTACCTTCGGATGACAATGTAACTCTGCTGCGCCGGCTAAAGAGGATCCAAGGAGCAGCGAAGCAAATGAAGACGGCAGGCATGCGTTATGGAGAACTCTCCGGACAAGTGTCTGCCCTTGGAATACTTCGCTACTACGAAGATTTGGGCCGAACAATCACTCCGAGCGCAGAGGGCTCCATTATCTTCGACGACGCGAGACTTTTGACTCCTTCCGAAGGCGTAGCTACTGCTTGGCGAGCCTTCCAGACTTCGTGGAGAGCCGAAGGTCGATCTGCGATCAAGGCTTGGATTGATGAAGGCCAACGCCAAAAACAAGTTCGGAGCCAAGCTTCGAGCAGTCAGCCTCCTCCGAACCCGCAGGTTTAGGATTTATTTAGGATTTTCTGATTATGTAAAGCTGATGCTTGTAAATATTTATCAATGAAAGTCTTGTTTGTCATATTTTTAGGCTTTGCTTCTTATGGAAGATATCGAAGTGTTAGAGCTTAACAGCGAACTTCGCTCATTGTGGAACACCTTCGAACTTCTAAAGAGTTATAAGCGTCCTCGATTTCTTATTCCTCGAGATGACTCCGGCGTTATTGCGCCCGAAGTAATCAAAGACGTATTGTCTTATATCAAAGAGGAAGATAAAGAGATTGACGCAAACACCTCGTCTTCTGAGGACACTAATTGGTCCGAAGACGAAGGTGAAGCCCAAAATAAAAGATCTGAAAATCTTGGAAGCTGGGAAAGAAGCCCCGAGCGGCTTCGAACTTGGGCCGAGCTTCAACAGGAGCAAAAGGATTTTAGAGCTTCGAAGGGGAGGAAGAGAGTTAAACGTAAAGTTCTTAGAACTTCCGATGTTGGAACTAGTCGTTCCACCCCTAGCTCTCGGGACCGAAGAGGTCTCCGATTCCTTCTTGGTATAGATACCAATTTTTCATAATGTAATCTGTAAACACATTTGTTTCAATAATGAATGCCGATTTAAAATTGTCTCCATATTTACTAGCCCCTCTTTGGGTATAAGCAACTTCGAACTGTATTCAAAGATGGTTATGCACAAAGAAAAAACTTCGAAGTACAATTTTTTTGGGGGTTCGGAGCCCCTCTGTCATTTTAAAGATCTTTGGAAATCTTATGAAACGTCTTCAACCTTTGTAGTCAGAAGAATGGTAACTTGGTACCTTTGTTTGCTTTACGAAAGAAATCAATTAAGATAACTTCGAGGACACTTTAGTGTCTTAAGAAATTTGTCACTTTGGACTTATATGAACAGACATTCGAAGCTCATGGCTTAAATGCTGTTTTGCTTTAGCCACCTTCGGCTATTTTTGCAGAAGTCTTCCAGCCGGAGCTTGGACTTCGCAGAATTTGGCCACATTGGGCTCTTTTTTGCAGAAGTCTACCAGCCGGAGCTTGGACTTCGCAGAAATTGTAGCCACCTTCGGCTATTTGTGCAGAAGTCTACCAGCCGGAGCTTGGACTTCGCAGAATTTGGCCACCTTGGGTTCTTTTTTGCAGAAGTCTACCAGCCGGAGCTTGGACTTCGCAGAATTTGGCCACTTTCGGCTCTTTTTACGGATGTCTGACAAGCTGCAGCTTGGACTCCGCAGATTTTGGCCACCTTCGGCTCTTTTTACGGAAGTCTACCAGCCGAAGCTTGGACTCCGTAGAATGTGGTATTGGCTCTTTTACGGATGCCTACAAGGTATCAGCTTGGGCTCCGGATGGATTTCAGCCACCACACCGGAGGCTTCGACTTTATGGGTACGAAGTCCGGAAATACAGCCCAGCTTGATGACACTTCCCTCTCGATCGACTTCCGTCCCAGCGCGTCCGCTCGGGAAACTAGGAGTGTCAAGGGGAAGGCAAACCACAGGGTGTATGTTTTATTAATTTAGAGGTGATTACAAGCGGATTACAAGGAGCCCTTATGCGAAATATCGCTTTAGGTGCTCTGCATGCCAAGTATGCGCTAACTCTTCACCTTCTAAATTAGCTAATTTGAATGAACCAGGGCGCCCGGAGCGGACAATTAGATATGGACCTTCCCATTTATTGCCTAACTTCCCTGGTGTTATAATGCTTCGTAGAACAAGATGACCCGGCCTTAACTCGCTGAGCTTAACCTTCGGGTCATACCAAGTCTTCGTCTGTTGATGATACTTTGATAAATTAGCCACAGCTCGAAGTCTTGTTTCTTCTGACAAATCTAACGAAGCTTGTCTTTCTTCTTCGATGTCTGGTTCGGTGCTGCGAAATGATCCCCCTTTGAGCTCCGTTGGAGTCATTGCTTCATCTCCGAATAGTAGTCTGAATGGAGTAAAACCTGTGGACCTTGTTTGCGTAGTCCGAATGGACCACAGAATCTTCGGAAGCTCTTCGGTCCACAGTCCCTTTGATAATCCTACTATTCTTCGATTTAGCCCTGATAAAATATTTCCATTGGCTCGCTCAACGGCTCCATTCGACTGAGGATGTCTCACTGCAGCAAAACATAGTTGAATGCCTAGGTCTTCGCAAAACTTCCTGAAGGGTTCTGCGTCGAACTGTGTTCCATTATCAACTGTGAGATATCTAGGCACTCCGAACCGGCAAATAATGTTCTTCCAGAAGAATTTCTGTACATTATTCGAAGTGATAGCTGTTAAGGGCTCTGCTTCTACCCACTTAGAAAAATATTCAATGGCTACCACTGCGAACTTCAGATTTCCCTTTGCTAACGGAAAGGGACCAATTAGATCCATACCCCATCTGGCCATAGGCCATACCGGAGCAATGACTTGAAGAGCTGTTGGTGGGCGATGACTCCGTCGACCCATCCACTGGCATCCTTGACAAGTGCGGACCAAGCTCTCCGCATCAGCTGTTATTGTGGGCCAATAAAGCCCCTGGCGAAGTGTTTTTCCTGCCAGAGCTCTAGGGGCTAAATGACTTCCACAAAGGCCTTCGTGAATTTCTCGAAGAATTTCTTGGCCTTCGGCTTGAGATATACATCGGAGTAGAGGGGAACATACTCCGGCCTTGTATAATATACCGTTGATTAACTGATAGTTTCTTGCTCTGAGCTTTAATCTTGACAATTGGGGCTCTTCGGGCAAATTTGTTCCTCCTTGCAAGAGTTCTATGATCGAATCTTTCCAATCTGCACTAGGAATGCAGAGAATCTCTGCAGAAGCAACTTGTGGCACCGAAGGTATATTGAGCTCCTCATAGAAAGCTTCGTCAGGCACATCCACAGCTCCGGCAGCAGCCTTCGCTAAAATGTCCGCTTGCACATTTTCGGCTCTTGGTATACTCCGAATGGAAATACCCTTGAAATGTGCTTCGATCTTGCGGATTTCTTCCAAGTATTTTGCAAGCTGTGGATGTCGGACTTGGAAACTTTTGTCCACATGCCCTGCTACTATCTGAGAATCTGTTTTTATAATTATCCTTGTAGCCCCTAGAGCACGTGCTTTCCGGAGTCCCAATAAAATTCCTTCGTACTCCGCTATATTATTGGTAGACTTAAAGTTGAGTCTTGCGGAGTACATTGCTCTTTGTCCTGACGGTGAAATTAATACTGCCCCAATGCCTGCTTCGGATGCTTGGAAAGCCCCATCGGAGTAAATAATCCAAACTCCGTCATCTGATTTCTTTGGAGTCAACTTCGCAGGTGGAGTCCACTCTGCTACGAAGTCTGCTAGGACTTGAGACTTAATAGCTGTTCTTGCCAGGAAAGATATGCCGAAGGGTGCTAGTTCTACTGCCCACTTTCCAATCCTTCCAGTGGAATCTTTGCTTCGGAGCATATCTCCTAAAGGATACGAAGTTGGTACAATTACATTATGAGCCAAAAAATAATGTCTTAGCTTTCTCGAAGCCATTATCAGAGCATAAACGAACTTTTCGAGTTCGGAGTATCTTGTCTTCGCTCCTGACAATGCTTCAGATACAAAATAGACAGGATTTTGGACCAACTTCCCATTGATATCTGCTTCTCTGACAAGGACTGCGCTGACAGCTGAACCTGTAGCTGCAAGATACAGGAGTAGGGTTTCGTCCGCAATAGGCACCATGAGTGTAGCAAGATTGCTGAGATAATCTTTAATATCTTCGAAGCTTTTCTGACACTCCGGTGTCCATGCAAAATCTTCGGACCCTTTCAAAGCTTTAAATATTGGCAAGCTCCTCTCTGCAGACCTTGATAAAAACCTGCTAAGTGCGGCTAGACGTCCAGTCAGCTTTTGCACTTGCTTTAAATTCTCCGGAGGAGCCATCTTCTGCAGCGCAGTTATTTGAGTAGGGCTAGCTTCAATTCCCCTGCTTGAAACTAAGTACCCTAACAACTTTCCAGCCTTAGCTCCGAATACACATTTTTCGGGGTTAAGACGGATTCCACATGCCCGAAGGCTATTGAGTGTTTCTGCTAAGTCTAGGCTATGTTGGTGCTTTAAAGCACTCTTTATTACAATATCATCCATATAGGCCTCTACATTACGGCCTAGTTGATGACCTAGAGCCTTAGCAACTAATCTTGAAAAAGTAGCCCCGGCATTTCTTAGACCGAAGGGCATTCTTACATAGCAGAAGACTCCCGAAGGAGTTACAAAGCTCGTCTTGATTTCATCTTCGCGCTTCAACCATATTTGATGATAACCAGAATACGCGTCGAGGAAGCTTAGTAACTCCGAACCTGCAGTGGAGTCAACTAGTTGATCAATTCGGGGCATGGGGTAGGGGTCACGTGGGCACGCTTTATTCAAAGATGTGAAATCAATGCACATGCGCCACTTTCCGGAAGACTTCTTCCTGACGAAGACTGGGTTGGCTAGCCATTCTGTATGGGCCACTTCTCTGATAATCCCAGCCTTCAACAGTTTTTCAACTTCGTCCTTAGCTAGAGCAGCTCTCTCTGCGGACATCTTCCGGAGCCCTTGTCGAACAGGCCGGGCCTTCGGGTTTACAAGCAAACTGTGCTCAATAATATCCCGATCGACTCCGGTGATATCTTCGTCGGACCAAGCGAAGACATCCAAGTTTTCTTCTATGACCTTTTCCAAGGAAGTTGCAACTTCAGGAGGTAAATCTTTACCAAATTGAAAAGTGTATTCTTTACCATCTTTAACGATGATCTTCGTTGCAATCTCTCCTTCGGGACTTGGTCTTGGAAATGACTTCTTCGAAGCTTCGGAAGAGGCTGAAAAAATTTCTTCATCATTTTGAACACTGTTTACTTGCCTCGGATCAAGAGGAGGACCATGGCCATATTCTGCCCTCCGAGCCATGGCTTGATCTCCGAAGATTGTCAGAACTCCTGATTGTGTGGGCATCTTTATGCACAAGTAGTTGTGATGCGCCACAGCTCCGAACTGATTCAACATGCCTCGTCCAAAGATGACATTATAAGCATACGGGGCATCTACCACATCAAAGATAACTTCTTCAGTTCGGGCTAGTAAACCTTCTCCGAAGGTTACTTCCAGGCCTATCTGGCCAAGTGCATCTAGCGGAGGTCCTGCGAAGCCTTGCAGAGGACGAGCCGCTGGGAGGAGATGCTTCCGGGAAATGCATAACTGATCGAAGGCTAGTACAAATATGATATCTGTCGAGCTACCTCCGTCAATTAGCACCCTTCGGACTTCTGTCCCTGCAATATCAGCAGTAATAACCAATGGATCTGCATGCGGGAACTTGATACCAGCTGCATCCTCCGCAGAGAAAGATATTGGAACATGAGACCACTCCGGCATTGCAGCTGCAGATGACGAAGTCCCAATGTGGCCTACTTCTCGAACGTACTCTCTTCGCTGTCTCTTGGACATGCTTCCGAGGGTACCTCCTCCGGAGATAGGGAGAACTACTCTCTTCCCTCTATCTTGCCCTTCTTCTTGCTTCGGAGGTGGCATAACATTGGCCACCGGAGGATGCCTTGCAGCATCAAAATTTTCTATCCGCGCCACAGCCTGGACCGGCTCCGGGCGCACTGCTGCTGCTGGACTTCGGTCGGTACTACCTCGACCCGAAGTTCTCTCCAAATATTCTCCCCGAAGGGTAAGAATAGCCTTGCAGGTGTCGGTTGCATGGCTTCGATTCTCTCCATGAATACAGCAAAAAAGGGTCTGGCCCTTGCCAGCCGTTTTCCCTGGCGGCCTCCAACCGCTGGACTTGTTCCCCGCAGACTGTGGAGCTCTTGGTGCAAACTTCTGCGGGGGTGCAATGTTTAAGACTTCAGAGCGAGGGTGCTTTTGCCCTCTTCTTCTATCATGTTGCACTTCGGAGACTGGTTCTTGCAGCTGAGCCGAAGTCTTCACCTCTGCTTTAACTTCTGTCAATATTGTCGAAGTAGCAGTAGTCCTCCGAAGCCAACCTTCTTCTGACTTCGAGTACTCCTCGAAGTACGACATCAGCTGTGATACTGTGGTAATGCTCTTCCGATGCAGTTTATCCAGAAGGCCTTTATGACTGACGCCTTCTCGAGCCGCATCAACCACCGAGGATGTGGACAGCCCCCGAATTTGCGACTTCGTGTGAGCGAAGTGCTTGAAGTACTGCCTCAATGTTTCTCCGGGGAGCTGTTTCACTTGGAAAAGGCTTCCTGTCGACATGGGGGGCACGAAGGTGCCCTGAAAGTTACTTATAAACTTCCTCTTCAACTGTGACCACGAAGCGATTGATCCTGGCTTTAAAGACCAGAACCATCTCAACGCCACTCCTTGAAGGGCTAACGGGAAGCACTTCGCCATAGTTTCTCTGTCTCCGCCACTAGCCTCAATCGCTAGGGCATAAGAACGTGCAAACTCACTAGGATCTTCGTCTCCGGCATACTTGCAAAGCTTCGAAGCTTTGAACTTCGGATCGAAGCGAACCTTCTGAAGCTCGGGATGCAACGGAGATTCATTGTCATAAGAGGCGTTCTCCGGGGCTTCGGGATAATCAAGATCGTCGTCTTCAGGCACTTCGGGGATAGCTGGGGTGGCTTGAGAGCGAAGTCTGTTCGCAGCCTCTTGTCGCCACCTTGCTACCTCGGCTTGAAGATTGGCCATTTGAGTGGCCATGTCTCCAAAGCTATCTTCATCTCCTCCGGAAGGAATTTCCGGGTCTTGAGAGCTAGTATGATCAGTTCGAATCGGAATGGAGGGTGGCAGAGTGGCTCCGGGCGGTCGAAGTATGGAAGGGGTTGGCGGAGAGGTTTCGTATCCTCGAGGGATAGAAGCCCCTTGCGGACTTTGAGGTGGAGGGATAGTCGAAGACCCTCCGACTTCGACTGTGTCGAAGGGTATCTCTCCGGAGATCCGAGAAGACCTCCGAGTAGGATTGCGAGGTGCGCTCCGCTTAGGAGGCATGATGTAAGAAATTGGTAGAGAACGAAGTTTTTTGAACTAAGTTCCCCACGGACGGCGCCAACTGTTGGCGTAAAAGATTGGGAAAATTACTCACATGCCATTATAATTTTCAGAAATTGCCTATATGCCACTGTCAGTGACTGTGGCGGCCCCCATCTGTCAGTGACACACCGATGGCATATTGGCAAACCGTGAAAATTGTAATGGCACGGAAAAAATTAACCCTAAAAGATTACGCTAACAGGTTTATGTAGAAAAGAAACTAACAAACGAAGTGTTTGCGAAGCAAACTGTTCTAAGCCTCCAAAAGGATAATAGCTTAGAATAGTTCGAAAGTGTGTATTGAATCACTTGTAATCGGTCCTTATTACAGGATGAAATGGGGGGTATTTATAGGCCTAAACATTAAGGAAAAGACCTATTTACCCCTCTATTACAACCGACATTAAGGAAACTATTCGGTTTCCTTAATAGGGCTAAAATGGTAAAAGACTAATCTAATAGGATAGAAGATAAGTCTTCCATCTTAGCTGGCAGAAAAGATCCTGAAGGACTTTGGTTCGAAGACATACTTCGAACCAGTACCTGTCTTCGGGCTTCGAACCAGGTTCCGAGCATCTTCGAAGAAGGTCTTCGGACAATCTTCGAACTAGTTGGCTGTCTTCATGCTGCTTTAGCAATAACCCCGAAGATGAGATATTTTCCCCCAACAATTTCCGAAAGGGATTTGGCCGACTTAGCTTTTAACAGTTTGAATTCTGAATTGAAGGAGAAGTTATATGGCCAGATCTTTCCAGAAGTTAGCCAAGTCTTACAATAGGCTCTAGTCTAGGAAGGCCGAGCCAAAAAGAAGAAATTCACTAAGACATTTAGCAAACCAAAGGCCGAGGTACACGTCATGGAGCATTCCAATGAGGAATCATCAGAGAGTGAGGATGACTCAGCCGATATGGACACTACAGAGTGGACTTGGTCTAGCAAGTCCAAGCCCGTCACTTGCTATGAGTTACGACCGTCTCCCACCAAGAGTTGGCCCAGTGAGGTCAAATACACATGAGATGCTGCACTAGAAACACAAGGAGAGAGCCGAGAAGGCGTGCACTTGGCTAGGACCTCCAGCGAGGCCGAACCCTCCTTGGAGGAGAGAGTTCGGCCCACGATGGGCGATACCGCTAGAGCCGCCGATGCTGGTTACCTGTTCCCTTACTTTTTATGGGTGAATATTTTCTGTCGCCCGAGATCTATAACATGTAGGGAAAAATTGGCGTAGCAGGAGGCGATGCTTTTAGCCGGCTGTCCATCGCACTGTAGGGACGACCGGACAGGGGTTCAGAGGCCATCATCATCAAAGTGGGCTCTCAGAATATCCCAATCCCTGAGGGAGCCCCACCAGAGAAGAATGGAGGAAAGACGCAAAAGGCGACCGAGGAGAAGCCTGTCGGTCTGACCAGCCTACTATGGCCGGTCCAACCGGTAGTTTTTGGTCATCCAGAACTGGCCGGTCAAACCGGCCCACTATGGTCGGTCCGACCGTCAGGGCCTGGTCAGACCGACCTATTAAGGCTGGTCCGACCGATAGGGTATAGGAAAAGTTCCTGCTAATCGTAAAAAGGTTGAGGTCGATTCAAGTGTTTCCCATTCGGCCAAAAATTCCAGGAGCAAGATCGTGGCACCCGGAACGAAGCCACAACCTTCATGGGATCCTCCAGGCATGACCAAGTCCCAGAAGAGGTAGCTATAGCGTCTTCGAGCCCAAGAGATAAGGGAGAAGAAGGCTGAGGACGAGCAGGACGCTATGGGTGAAGTACATGAAGGACTTTGCAGCACTGATTAGTCGGCCCAAAAAATGAGGTGGATGATCAAAAGAGCGGGTTTTTATTGGCCGACTATGACTAAGGACTATTTAGGTTCTATAGAGGATGTGAGGCATGTTAGGGGTTTGGTAATATTCAGCTTGCTCCTGCATCTTTGCTTAATCATATTATCAGACCATGGTCGTTCTGAGGTTGGGCCTTGGACTTCATCAGCCAAATTTATCCTTCCTCTTCAAAAGGGCATCGGTTCGTGTTAATAGCTACAGATTACTTCACCATGTATACTGAGGTTGTGCCTCTCAAGAACATGACACATAACGAGGTAATTGATTTCATCTTGAAGCACATTATACATAGATTCGGTATTCCCCAAACTCTTACTACAGATCAGGGTGCTTCATTTGTGTCTAAAGAGGTGCATGATTTTGCCGAATCTTATGGTATAAAGTTGATAAACTCTTCACCATACTATGTTCAGGCCAATGGTCGAGCTGAGTCTAGTAATAAAACAGTGATTAAGATTATTAAGAAGAAGATTGAAGAGTTTCCTAGAAGGTGGCATGAGGTGATTTTTGAGGCATTATGGGCATGTAAAGTTGTGAAGCATGGTGCCACCAAATAAAGTCAATATGAATTGGTGTATGGATAGGAAGCCGTTTTATCGGTAGAGGTAAATCTTGATTCTTTGAGATTACTTAAGCAAGATGGCTTATCGGTCGATGAGTACAAAGCTCTTTTGAAGGATAATTTGGAAGAGGTGACCGATAAGAGGTTGAGGGCTCTATAGGTTATAGAAAAAGATAAGAGAAGAGTAGCTAGATCTTACAATAAAAAGGGTGAAAGCAAAACCATTTCAAGTTGGTGACTTGGTTTGGAAGACAATTTTGCCTATAGGCACTAAAAGCCCAAAGTTTGGTAAATGGTCGCCTAGTTGGGAAGGTCCTTTAAGAGATGTTGAAATCGCTCCAAGTAATGCATATTTGCTAGAGTCTCTGCAACGAGAGCGATTTTGTAGAGCTTTGAATGGTAGATATTTGAAAAAGTACTTCCCAAGTGTGTGGGAAGACGCTTGAAGTGGCGCAAGGACGATATGGAGTATATCACCCTTAGCCCGTTGTGCTTTTGGCTCACTATATTTGCCAAAACGCAGGGGGCTTGTGTTGATAGCAAAAAGTTGAATTAATGGTCAAAATATAAAAATTGGTACTTTAGGAAAAAATATGCAATTTCTTGGCACAGGCCGGTCCAACCGACCATAGTAGGCTGGTCCAACTAGTCATGTAGGCCCGATCAGACCAGACATATGGGTCCAGTCGGACCGACCCAATCTGAGTCCGAAAGGGTTTAGTTGTTTTCGGGGCAATCTTATCCCTAATCAAATCTTTATGACTTGGACGTGTTTTCTAAGTAGATCGAAGCCCAATAACATCAAGTCCAACCCATATAAATATAGGGGTAAGGCCGATTCAAGGGTATCTTCAATCCAACAAAAGATCAAACCCTAATTTCCTTGAATTGCACTTTTACCTTTCCAATCTACTTTCCTTGCATTAGGGTTAGTTTAGGACGTACATCTTTGTCACTTTTCACTGAAAAATCTCTATCGATCACGCCGTAATCATGGTAAGCCTTGTTGATTCACCAATGTATCACCCATTTTATCCACGTAACGGATTTCTATCGTTTTATCGGTTTTCGCTGGTTATTTTGAGTAATTTGGTCCCTAGGCCGAATTTCTCATGACTTTATTTGTTTTGTAGAGGTTAGGGCGTTCATCATCATCCTCGGGTACCCTTGCATCAAGCCATCAATAGCAAGGTGTAGGACCGAAAGTAGCGACCAAAGGGGGGGTGAATGGGCGCCTAAAAATTCTTTCGAATCAATGGTCTTCTCCCAACACCCAACGCACCTTAAACAACTAAACAACAAAGCATGAACAAATTGCCTAAGTCTAAAGGTATCTAGCCTAGAAGCAACTGATGTTTAATCAACAGAGTCACACAAAACAGTGCTAATAGACAGATTAACAGAATACACAAGACGTGGCAAGAAAACCTTCTCAGTACAACAATCTAAGTGCACAAAGAGTGGGAAGAGAAGTTACTATTCCAAATCTGTCTCCTGTTCGAAACTTGGCGAAGCCTACTTCGCTGGTCGAAGCCTGCTTCGGAGTTGCTTGTCACAGTCGAGCGAAGGTTATCGTTGACGTACCGAAGGTTTGTTTGGTCTAGCCTGGTTCGAGTGTGGCAGAGAGCGGAGTATGCTTCGAAGCAAAGTATGAGAGTATCGAAGCTTGCTTCGAACAGTGTACTTCGAAGCCTAGACTTCGAACAGAAAGGTTAGAACAAGCTCACAGAAAAGCAACCTCCAAAAGATAGGCGAAGCCAAACACACGGTAGCAAGACAAATCGAAGCCTACGCTCAACCTTCGAAGCTAGGTTGGTCGAGGTATGACAACCGAAGTTGAGACCTTCGCTCCGAGGGTTAACTTCAAAAGACAAGCTCCGAACTTACACACTGTGACCTTCGAAAATGACAGCAAGAAGGAACTCACGTTGAGCGAAGTCTACCAGAGAGACTATCTTCGAAGCTAACTTCGAAGCCTATCGAAGTATTGACTTCGAACAGCTCGAGACAGAGAACACCTTCGCTAAGACTGTCGAAGTAAGTCAAGCTGACAGAGCACAAAACGTACTTCGAAGCTAGAAACACAGTACACAAAGTGTAGTCGAAGTTCGAGCGAAGCCCTCGAGGATGTCAGATCGAAGCCTGCCTCACGGAGCTAAGGGACTTCGAACAGAGAGAAGGGGCTTCACCAGAAACAGCCAGAAAAGGGACTTTGGCCCTGTCAACTTGATCAAAAAGCTACGCAGGAAAAACAAGCCTAGAGTACTGGTGTACTGTTGCTACAGTGAAGTAGTACTACTTGCTACAAGCAAGAACTAGTACTCACGAGAAGAAAAGAAGCAACAGAGAAGAAGAACCACGTTCAGGAATAAGAAGCTGCCGCACGTAGATCGAAGCATTAAAGCCACAAAAATCACTGCACACCGAATGACATGAACAGAGAATAAATCTCGACAGCAACATGAACAAATTAACTCACGATGAACAGAAACAGAAGATGGCGGCGCATGAAGGGAACATGAGAGAGAACGCAGGAAAAATGACCCAATCCTTGGTTAAAAAGTGATTTCTTGAAAGGGTGACCTAACCCTAGGGATTGGGGCCCTATTTATAGGCTGCCCAACACATAGGAATATTCCACCAGCCCCTTAGGGTTTTTTATAGACGCTGAAATAAAGGAAAAGACTCAACTACCCTTAGGAATTTTTGCAGACTCGATTGACTGACTATGGGCCTAGAGATACAGATGACTTATCCGGAAGCTAAGCTTTCGTAGCGACTACGACTTCTCTTCTGGACAGTACGATACAAGATCAACGGTTGTCAGTTTTGCGCCAAAACTGACAAAGCCTCCACCGACTTTGCACCAGGTACCCGGATTGAGCCGGCCCGATTCCGCAGCTCTCTCAGCCCGGCAATCACTCACCGCCCGTGTACCTGAGTCAATCCTGGTCAATAGCCCAATGGGTCTTCTGCTGCTTCTGGCCCATGTACCCGGATTGGGCCAGCCCGACTTCGCAGCCCCTCTGCCCGACAGTCGCTCGTTGCCCGTGTACCTGAGTCACACGCGGCCCATGAAACAACAGATCTCCTCTCATCTTCTGTCCTCTTTGACTATCGTTGACAATGACTCATCACATTTGGAGCCATGAGGCCCACGCTATTCAGCATGGCTCCTCAATCTCCCCCTTGATGAGTGCATTGTCAACACTTCACTTCTTCAGCTCTTCAGTACCTGCAAGCAACTGTGGAAACACGAAAACAAAACACAAGAAAACAAAGAAGAAGAAAATGAAGTAAAAGTTTAACCCTAATGACCAAAAGCCGAACAAAAGCAAGAAGTGGTCATTATGGTTAACCAAAAGGTAAAAACTCAAATGAGTGCGATCTCAGAAACATCAACAAGGATATCAAAAAGAGTAAGAAGCAAAGCCATCTCAAAAACATCAACAAGGATATCAAAAAGAGTAAGAAGCAAAGCCAAAGCTCCCCCTTGAACTCTTATCCCAAACTTTCTCCCCCTTGTTGACAAGTGAACTCATCAAGCACTCAAAAGAGACACATACTCCCCCTGAATTGCAATTCCCTCTCAAAATATGCAATGAATGCAACTAGGGTGCATGTGGAGTGTAGACAGCATGCTTCTCAAATATGATTGACTGCAAATACAACATTTAATAGATACAGCAAAAGACATACTACCTAAGATACATGGCATGATTAGTGCAACAGATGATATCTAAAGAAAGTCATTAGCACGCATTTTCAATTTTTGCAAACAAAAACATCACCACATTTTCCAGTTGACAAGCAAGGTAAAGCATGAGATGCAAAGGCTAACTGATATCTACCAAGATAAGCATTGTCCAAAACAAAGTGCTTCAACAAACTTGTTATCATTTCAATTTTCAGGCTTTTTCTTTTCTCTTTTTCATTTATGCCAGGGGTTATTTGCATGTCAAACCTTATGCTGACCGACCAAGTCAAGCCTAGGCCATATCTGGACCATCAGAAGCTTAAGACATTGGTCTTGGCATATACTACATTGTCTTAGTTCATACCAAAGTGCTATGGTACGCAGTCCAGAAAAATGCAATGCGACAAAACAAACCCACCTGGATCTTTGCAAGTTATGCATAAAGAGGCATGGAATTTTCATTTTTCTTGATTTTCATCATTTTTATAGCACATTTCCATGTTTTAAAGTAGAAAGATGTCCAAGTTGCTTGTTTGCATCTAAGTCAGGAACTAGCTACAAGGCATGTAACAAATAGCAAGAACATTCAGCCTACGCATGCTAGTTACCAGAAGCAATGGTGATCATTTTTCAAGTTTAAAGCATAAAATCCATGCAAATGACAGATATCAGACATATCAAGTGAACTGAACCAAAGCATGATCATTGACAAGTATTCAAAAGCATGTACCGGCTAGAATGAGTAAAGCAATTCAATCATATAACAGAAGCAGCTCAAGGGTGTGATATGTGAATATGTATGATATGAACACACACAAAAAGACTCAAGAAAAGAGTAAAGAAGAAAGAAAACTGACGCAAAATATCCTAGAAAGGATACACAACACCAAAATCCCCTCGTAAACGCTCAAAGGTAGACTGATCTAGGGGTTTGGTGAAAATATCAGCCAACTGATGATGGGTATTAACATGAACAAGGTCAATGACACCTTTCTCATATTGATCCCGCAGAAAGTGAAAGCGCACATCAATGTGTTTGGTTTTTGAATGGAGACAAGGGTTTTTCCCTACACTAATAGCACTGGTGCTGTCGCAAAACAATGGAACCCTGGTAGGAAAGAACAACCCAAAATCTCGCAGAGTGGAAATCATCCAACCAACTGTGAGCAGCAGCTAGCAGCAGCTACGTACTCAGCCTCAGTGGTCGAAAGAGCAACTCCAGATTGCTTCCGAGAAGACCAAGACACAAGAGACGAACCAAGAAACTGGCAAGTACCGGAAGTCGACTTGCGATCCAACCGGCACCCACCAAAGTCGGCGTCCGAAAAGCTAGATAAATCAAGAGATGATGATGCTGAATAGTAAAGACCGAGATCAGGCGCATAAGTGAGATACCTGAAGATGCGCTTGACAGCCTGCCGATGAGACGCACATGGTGAAGACTGAAAACGCGCACAAAGTCTCATGGCGAACTGTATGTCCGGTCTTGTCGCCATTAAGTACAGTAGCGAACCGATCATCCCTCGAAACTCTCTCTCATTGACCTTGACATCGCTCTCGTCCTTGTCCAGGCCTCCAGATGTGCCCATCGGGGTCATCTACGGCTTCAACTCCCCACCAAAGTCAAATTTCTTAAGCATGTCACGAGTGTACTTACCTTGGTGGATGAAGGTGCCGTCCTTGGTCTGCTTGATTTGGAGCCCTAAGAAGTACTTGAGCTCACCCATGAGGCTCATCTCAAACTCGCTGTGCATCTGCTCAGAAAACTTGGACACAAGAGAGTCAGTAGTACCGCCAAAAATAATATCGTCCACGTAAATCTGAGCGACTAAGAAGTCTGAAGCATCTCTGAGCAGAAAAGAGTTTTATCCACAGAACCCATCATAAAGCCCTTCCCCAACAAAAATTGCTTTAACCGGTCATACCAAGCCCTGGGGGCTTGCTTCAACCCGTATAGAGCTTTTTGCAACTTAAAAACATGTCGAGGAAATTAAGGGTTCTCAAAACCGGGGGGCTGCCTAACATAAACTTCCTCCTCTATGAACCCGTTCAGAAAAGCACTTTTAACGTCCATTTGAAAAAGCTTAAAACCCTTCGAAGCGGCAAAAGCTAAGAGAATGCGAATGGACTCAAGACGGGCAACAGGGGTGAAAGTTTCTTCAAAATCAATACCCTCTTTCTGGCAAAAACCCTGGGCAACTAATCGAGCCTTGTTGTGCACCACAACCCCATCTTCACCTTGTTTGTTCTTGAACACCCACTTGGTGCCTATGGGGTTGCATCCTGGTGGCGGCTCAACTAGTGTCCAAACCCGATTACGGACAAAATTCTCAAGCTCTTCTTGCATAGCGTTAATCCAATTAGAATTAGAAAGTGCATGAGAAACGTCTCTAGGCTCAAAAGATGCAACAAAAGCAGATTCAGCAAACACAGCAAGAGAGTTACCAGATGAACGCAAAGTCCTCTTAGTCAAATCACCGATGATGAGCTCTAAGGGGTGATCACGCTGAACTGCTCGGGTTCCCTGGTGATCTGAAGTCACCTCACCAGAGTCAGCAGCTGGCACCTCTGGACTCGACTGAGGGGGCTCGATCGAAGTGGAAGAAGTGATCATAGGTCCGCCCTCGTCCTCAGTCGAAGTCTCAGAAGGTGTGGGCTCTGCAGGGGGTGCAGAAGGCCCACCCTCATTAGCGGCTGGAGTATCCTCATCTTCCTCGAAGATGGACTCTTCGAGCTCACCATCAGAAGGCTCAAAAGAAGGAGTCAAAGAAGGCAAGGACTCATCAAATGAAACCTCACAAGTCTCGACAAGCAGCTGGGATTCGAGGTTCCAAACACGGAAGCCTCGAGAATGCAAGCGTAGCCAAGAAAAACACCGTCCCAGCAACGAGACTCAAACTTGTCCAAATTCCCTCCCTTCTTGAGCACAAAGCACTTGCAGCCGAACGCTCGCAAGTGGCTCACCTTGGGCTGTCTGCCAAACCGCAACTCATATGAGGTCTTACCTAGGTAAGCTCTAAGAAAAATGCGGTTGGCCAGATAGCAAGCCATGTTCATGGCTTCAGCCCAAAAACGCCTAGGAGTCCTGTGCTCATCGAGCATCGTCCTAGCCATATCGACTAGCGTGCGGTTCTTTCGTTCCACAACGCCGTTCTGTGGGGGAGTGTAAGGAGAAGAAAACTGATGGTCAAGACCCTGATCACTACAGAAGCTGACGAACTGAGAGTTCTTGAACTCAGAGCCATTGTCGGAGCGAATTGCTCGCATCCGACCATTGTTCTCATTCTTCAGATTCAAAATTAGGTCATGAACAAACTGAAACGTTTCATCCTTAGACTCCAAAAAGAAAACCCACGAGAATCGAGAAAATTCATCAACAATGACAAGCATGTACCACTTCCCACCTACTGAACGTACCCGAGCTGGACCAACAGTGTCCAAGTGTAAAAGCTCGCCCCAATACGAAGTCATCACCTGAGTCACAGGTGAGTGAGAAGCGGCAACCATTTTCCCATGACGACAGGGATGGCAAACTAAATCCTTCTCCATCTTAAGCTTGGGCAATCCTCGGATGAGGTCCATAGAGCTCAATCTGACTAGCAAATCAAAACTCAAATGACCTAACCTCCTATGCCACTTCCAGAGCTCAGAGGAGGATCCAGCAATCAAACAGCGAGAAGGGCCAAAAGAACTAGAGAAGTCTATTCGAAAAACTTTACCGAATGGTAAAATCTGGCAAATCAAGGACCCTCTAGAATCAAACACAGAAGAATTGCCCTTCTTAAAACGCACTTCCAAACCATCCTCAAGAAGTTGCGAAACAGAAATCAAATTGAAGTTCAAATTTTTAACCAAGGAAACATTCTTCAAAGAGAAATGATCTGAAATGCGAATTGAGCCAATGCCACTTACTTTCCCTTGACCACTGTTCCTGAAGGTGATGTATTCTTTGGAGCTCGGGGGAGTGAGACTGGAGAACCATCTGCGATGTCCCGTCATGTGGCGAGAGCATACTGAGTCCATGATCCAAACGTCCTCCAGTCCCCGATCCTACACAATCAGTGGTCGTAAGGGGGAGCAAATGGTCCAGCACCAGGTTTAGTAAAAGTGCTAAACCAATGACGAGCCATCTGCTCAAAAGATGGAAAGCAAAAACCATCAAAAGAGTTTGGACCAAAACACGGCTCAAAGCGCGGTCCATGGTTCTTCCTAGAACCTCGGCCACGAGGTCCAGGATCATGGCCAAAACGGCCTGGAGCTCTGCCAGAACGACCACCACCAACTGGAGCACGGGCAAGAAAGTCGTCTCCTCTACCACCACCTACACGATGCGGCCTGGCCTCCAGCCTCTCCCCGCGTCGAGGAACACGCAGTCTACCACCTTGCTGGTAGAACTACTCCTGACCACCACAAGCTCTCTCTGCTCTCTCAACCCGCTTCCTCCTGAAGCAAAACTCCGCAAGATGCCCGTCTCTCTGACAGTACTCACAATGATAGGTGGGCTTCTTGGGATGTGGTTGAGGCTTGGGATTCTTGGGCTTGGTGGTGTTAGGTGCGATCTTCTTGGGTTGAGAGGGTCCAGGAAGAGAGTCAAGAGAAGTGCGGAGGTGTTTGGGCTTTGGAACCCAGATGGGCTTCTTGGGTGGAGCTTTGGGCTGTTCATGGATCACTCCATCCTTGGGCTGACTAGCCAGGGAAGACTCAGTGGAGTGAGTCTTGGGGTATCTCTGCTCAGGAGTCATTTTACTCCACTCCACTGCCCGGCTAATGGCACTCTCAAAGTCAGCCTTGGTGTAGGTGTAACCCATCCTGCCTCTTGAACTGCTGGATCATCATGCCGAGTTGTGGCTCTCTAGCACTGATCCAACTCAGGATAGAACGGAGGTAAAAGTTCTCATTCTGAGAATCAGCTAGCTCCTCTCTCAAGGAAGCTAGAACCTCCACCTAAGACAAGCAGGTCTCACACTCACTCTCTACCTGGACAGACTTCTCGGCTTTTAGCTTGATCAACTCAAGTCTAAGAGACAGGCAGTTCTCACAGACAGTGGGTGGAACTGACAATGTCTCAAGTTCTAGCCTAGTCTGTGCAAGCTCAGCTCTCACTCTCTCCAAATCCCCCAAATGCTCATCGCCCTTGGCTTTCAGCTCAGCTAAAACAGCTAGATGAGATGGGCAATCAGCACAGGGTACGATGACAGTGGCTTGAGCATCTTTCAGCTCCAGCTGAGCGCTTTCAAGCTTAGTGGCCAAAGCGTCCCTCTCATCAACCCTTTCTGTGTACCTGGACTTCAGAGTCGACAGGTCACATAGAAGCACCTCTCTCGCAGTGGAGAGATGGCTCACACGCTCAAACTCAGTGGGACCTAGACCAGAAAACAGAATGTTCACAGCTTTACTATTGCTCAGATGCTGGGCAATAATACCAGGAGTACCATGCTCAGCAACTGGCAAAATAACAAACGTATCGTGAACACAAATGTCCCAGATGTCCAAGCCTTGGCTCATAAGATAGGCTCGCATGCGAGTCTTCCAATAGTTATAGCCATAGGCTTCCAAGGATGGGACCTTGCTAGGAGATGTCATGATCACTACTGGGGTTTAGAACCGGTTAAGGTATGGAAAAACCCTAAACAGGCTCTGATACCACTTGTAGGACCGAAAGTAGCGACCAGAGGGGGGGTGAATGGGCGCCTAAAAATTCTTTCAAATCAATGGCCTGCTCCCAACACCCAATGCACCTTAAACAACTAAACAACAAAGCATGAACAGATTTCCTAAGTCTAAAGGTATCTAGCCTAGAAGCAACTGATGTTTAATCAACAGAGTCACACAAAACAGTGCTAATAGACAGATTAACAGAATACACAAGACGTGGCAAGAAAACCTTCTCAGTACAACAATCTAAGTGCACAAAGAGTGGGAAGAGAAGTTACTGTTCCAAATCTGTCTCTTGTTCGAAACTTGGTGAAGCCTGCTTCGCTGGTCGAAGCCTGCTTCACTGGTCGAAGCCTGCTTCAGAGTTGCTTGTCGAAGTCGAGCGAAGGTTATCGTTGACGTACCAAAGGTTTGTTTGGTCTAGCCTGGTTCGAGTGTGGTAGAGAGCGAAGTATGCTTTGAAGCAAAGTATGAGAGTATCGAAGCTTGCTTCAAACAGTGTACTTCGAAGCCTAGACTTCGAACAGAAAGGTTAGAACAAGCTCACAGAAAAGCAACCTCCGAAAGATAGGCGAAGCCAAACACACGGTAACAAGATGAAATCGAAGCCTACGCTCAACCTTCGAAGCTAGATTGGTCGAGGTATGACAACCGAAGTTGAGACCTTCGCTCCGAGGGTTAACTTCAAAAGACAAGCTCCGAACTTACACACTGTGACCTTCGAAAATGACAGCAAGAAGGAACTCACGTCGAGCGAAGTCTACCAGAGAGACTAGCTTCGAAGCTAACTTCGAAGCCTGTCGAAGTATTGACTTCGAACAGCTCGAGACAGAGAACACCTTCGCTAAGACTATCGAAGTAAGTCAAGCTGACAGAGCAAAAAACGTACTTCGAAGCTAGAAACACGGTACACAAAGTGTAGTCGAAGTTTGAGTGAAGCCCTCGAGGATGTCAGATCGAAGCCTGCCTCACGGAGCTGAGGGACTTCGAACAGAGAGAAGGGGCTTCACCAGAAATAGCCAGAAAAGGGACTTTGGCCCTATCAACTTGATCAAAAAGCTACGCAGGAAAAAGCAAGCCTAGAGTACTAGTGTACTGTTGCTACAGTGAAGTAGTACTACTTGCTACAAGCAAGAACAAGTACTCACGAGAAGAACAGAAGCAACAGAGAAGAAGAACCACGTTCAGGAATAAGAAGCAACCGCACGTAGATCGAAGCATTAAAGCCACAAAAATCACTCCACACCGAATGACATGAACAAAGAATAAATCTTCACATCAACATGAACAAATTAACTCACGGTGAACAGAAACAGAAGATGGCGGTGCATGAAGGGAACAGGAGAGAGAACGCAGGAAAAATGACACAATCCTTGGTTAAAAAGTGATTTCTTGAAAGGGTGACATAACCCTAGGGATTGGGGCCCTATTTATAGGCTGCCCAACACATAGGAATATTCCACCAACCCCTTAGGGTTTTTTACAGACGCTGAAATAAAGGAAAAGACTCAACTGCCCTTAGGAATTTTTGCAGACTCGATTGACTGACTGTGGGCCTTGAGATACAGATGACTTATCCGGAAGCTAAGCTTTCGTAGCGACTATGGCTTCTCTTCTAGACAGACCGATACAAGATCAACGATTGTCAGTTTTCCGCCGAAACTGACAAAGTCTCCACCGACTTTGCACCAGGTACCCGGATTTGGCCGGCCCGATTCCGCAGCTCTCTCAGCCCGGCAATCACTCACCGCCCGTGTACCTGAGTCAATCCTGGTCAACAGCCCAGTGGGTCTTCTGCTGCTTCTGGCCCATGTACCCGGATTGGGCTAGCCCGACTTCGCAGCCCTCTGCATGACAGTCGCTCACTGCCCGTGTACCTGAGTCACACGCGGCCCATGAAACAACAGATCTCCTCTCATCTTCTGTCCTCTTTGACTATCGTTGACAATGACTCATCACATTTGGAGCCAAGAGGCCCACGCTATTTAGCATGGCTCCTCACAAGGTGATCGCCGGAGACCCGAGCAATCGGATCTACCGATGTCAGTCTGACCGACAAAAGGTGACCGGGGCGTGTCGGGTCATCTTCCTATTTCCGACACCCAGTCAGTCTGACCGACGATGCTTGGTCAGTTTGAACAACCGTGTACAGTCACACACAGTCGTCCTTTCATCACCCATCAGTGTGACCGACCGTGCCTCCATTGGTCCGATCGATCCAGCTTGGCCGGTCTCACCGTCCCCTCTGTTTTGGTTCAATTGGCCTTCATTGGCCAATTATATCTAATTCCCCTCACTTCGGCTAATTGGGTTATACTCTTGTAATCTAATTACCTAGAAACTCCACCCTCCCTTGTCACTATCAAGGGTCGTCGGAATGCTACGTCAGTGTCGTGTTATGCTTAGGGCTATCCCTAGGTACCCACGTGCTTTTGGATCGTCAAATCGACATCGGTGTGATGGTGCTTTGATTGGCGGATTTTGGTGTCAACAAATCCCACAAAACACCACTAAGCTCAAGAAACCCAAGACTCAACCTCTTCCTAAGAAGACTACTTATCGTTGTGAGTTCTGCAAAAAGAAAGGTCATCTTGAGGAGTTTTGCTCTAGGAGGAAGCAGGTTGAGATATCTGAGAGAGATCATGTTGGCCAGGAGCATGTCTACCAACAGGGTGGTAGACAGAGAGTCCCCCGACACAGTGAGAGGCTAGAGGCCAAGGCTCATTGTGTAGGTGGTGGTAGAAGAGACGACTTTCGTGCCCATTCTCTAGAGCATGGTTTCCACTCTAGAAGAGTTCCAGACCATTCCAGATATGGTTTTGAACCTTGTGGCCATGACTATGAGCAGTTTGGAGGACCGTGCTTTGAGCCACGCTTTGGTCTAGATTTTTATACTCCTTTCTACTTTCCTTCCTTTGAGCGGATGTTATGAGCACGAGGACGTGAAAATGGTTGGCTCGATCTTCTGATAGGTACGATTAAGGCGACGAGTGGATGTTGATGGTTTAAGGCTTCCGAGCAGGGACTGAAACCTTACAATCGCTACACCCTTTCGTCTAGTCGTTATCAACCACACTTTCACGTAGTCGACCTCACCACAAAGGTTTTGATACTACAAATCAATCGTAGAACTTTGTAAGAACAAGGTAAACACTATCTGAAATTGTAGATGATAATATGAAGATTCAAGGTTTGGGGTTTTACAAACCGGTATATGGCGAAACTGTAATGGCCGAATAATGTAAGCAAAACCAAACCCTAACTCGTGGCAGCTGTAGACTATTTATAAGGTTTATAGAACATAGGTATGGGTTGTTCCCTAGGAATATGGGCCTATGCCCTACAAGGACTCTATTCATATTGAGAACCCAAACTTAGCTAAGTCAGGTGGCGTCGTATACTGGTCGGTCCGATGACTGGAATAGGTGATCGTCCAATGGTGACGACAATCGGCTAAGGGTTAATTCTGATGGAGGTTCGAGTGGTGGCCGATGCCTATAGAGTGTTGCAATCGGCTGTCAAGTGGAACTCGATCGAAGTTGTCGGTAGTTGGCCGATGGCTGATGGAGATCTGATTGATAGCTGATGCCGATAGAGGTCAGAGACTGCTGTCGCTTGTGATCTGAGCGATAGTTTGTGGTTGGCTGATGGTGTTGGTGATCGACCCATTGGCTCAAACTGATGAGGCTGATGCTCGAGTGGTAGCCGATGTCGTTGACGATTAGAGTAGTTGCCAATGCTGATGGAGGTCGTAATTAGCAATCAGCCTGATCTATCATGTCTTCTCCAATGTTCCTTAGTATAATACATTCATAACTAGAACTGGGTAATCCACTCAAAAGATAGTTGTTTGTTTGAGTAACAAGGAGCGAATTCACCTGATCATTGAGTTGTTGGATTCGGGCACAAGTCATTGGTCCTTGGTACTCAGGTGTGGGTGTATCATCCATGGGGATGTCCTCATCATACTCCCCTTCTTGAATTGGAGTCGTCCTCGACTCATCGTCAAGTTTGTCTCCCAAGTAGCGCTTCAAATCGGCGACATTGAAAATGTTGTTGACACCATAATCTGTAGGTAATTCAATCTTGTATGCATTATCATTGATCTTTGCAAGGACTTTAAAAGGTCCTGCAACACGATACATTAACTTAGATTTGCGCAAGTCAGGAAATCTATCTTTTCTTAGAGGAAACCATACCAAATCGGCTGGTTCAAAAATAACCTCTTTTCTACCCTGGCTACCAAACAATTCATATTTTGCATTCATACGCTCTATATTCTCTTTAGTTGTTTTATGAATTTGGAGGAAACATTCAACACATGTTTTAGCATCAAATTTTAACTTCTCAACAAATGGTAGATGTAATAAATAAATCGGAGCATGAGGGTTAAAATCGTATACCACCTGGAATGGTCTTAGCTGTGTGGTGGAGTGGAGTGATCGATAACTCAACTTGAGGCAGACACTCTTCCCACATCTTCAAATTTGCTTTCAACACAGCTCGCGACATTGTAGATAAGGTTCTATTGAACCCTTCGGTTTGACCGTCTATTTGAGGATGGCATGTAGTGGAAAATAGTAGATTGGTTCCCAATTTGTGCCACAATATCCTCTGGAAGTGGCTGTGGAACTTTGTGTCACGATCGGACACAATTGTGTGTGGCACAGCATGAAGGCGAACGACTTCCCTAAAAAATAAATCAGCAACTATTGTAGCATCATCGCTCTTATGACAAGGAATGAAATGTGCCATCTTAGAGAATCTATCGACAACCACAAAGACACTATCCCTCCCCTTCTTAGTTATAGGTAGTCCCAAAACAAAATCCATAGAAATGTCTTCCCAAGGGACACTAGGGATAGGTAAAGACATGTATAGACCATGGGGATTAAGGCGTAACTTAGCTTTGTTGCACGTGGTGCATCGAGCTACGTAGCGCTCCACATTGCGCCTTAACTTAGGACAGTAAAAATGGGTGGTCAACACATTCTCTATTTTCTTCATGCCAAAATGGCCCATTAATCCCCCACCAAGTGCTTCCTGCGAAAACAAAAGATGGAGAGAGCTAGCAGGGACATACGACTTATTAGCACGATATAACAACTCATCGATCAGAATGTAGTTGTGCCAAGTTCTTCCTTCTCTACATTGACCAAAAGTTTCTTTGAAATCAGGGTCAGTGGCATATAATTGCTTAATTGCCTCTAGTCCAAAAATTATATGATCAAGTTGAGACAATAGAGTGTATCAGTCGGATAAAGCATCAGCAATTACATTATCCTTACCCTTCTTGTGCTTCATGATGTATGTGAAGGATTTGATGAATTCTACCCATTTGGAATGTAGTTTGTTCAGGTTAGCTTGACTCCTAACGTGCTTTAATGACTCATGATCGGAATGAATGATAAATTCTTTTGGCCATAAGTAGTGTTGCCATGTTTTTAATGACCAAACTAAAGCATAGAATTCCTTATCATAAGTAGAGTAGTTCAAGCTAGGACTAGACAAATTTTCACTAAATTAGGCAATCAGCTTGCCTTCCAGCACTAAAACACCGCTGATACTGATTCCACTCGCGTCACACTTGAGTTCAAAAACCTTGTCAAAATCGGGCAGTTGGAGTAGTGGCGCGTGGGTCAGCAGCTGCTTCAGTCGATTGAAGGCGTCTTCATGTGCCTTCCCCCCATTGTAAAGGGGTTCCTTTCTTCGTATGTTCATTCATCGGGGCAGCGATGGTGCTGAATTCACGCACAAATCTTCTGTAGAAACCCTCCAGCCCGAGAAAACTCTTCACTTGGGTGACCGTTTTAGGATCCGACCAACTCTGGATCACCTCTATCTTGGTATCATCGACTTCAATACCCTGTGGGATCATAACATAAACAAGAAAACAGACTCGATCAATGCAAAATGTGCACTTCTCGATGTTACCAAATAAACGTGCATTACGTAAAGCAATGAAAACAACACGTAAATGTTCTTGATGTTCTCCAATCGACTTGTTGTAAATGAGAATGTCGTCAAAGTATACTTCCACAAATCGACCAATATAGTTGCAAAAAACTTCATTCCTGAGCCGCATGAATGTGCTAGGTGCATTGGTTAACCCAAAAGGCATTACCAACCATTCATACAACTTGAACTTTATTTTAAACACAATTTTTCATTCTTATTTGGTGGTAGCCACTACACAAGTCCACCTTTGATAATCAAGCATATCATCTAACCTAGTAATAGGATCATGATATCTAATTGTTATGTTTTTAATGTCTCTACAGTCAACACACATGCGCCATGTTCCATCTTTCTTAGGAACCAAAATAACTGGGACAGCACAAGGACTAAGACTCTCATGTACGTAACCTTTGTTGAGCAGGTCTTCTACTTGTCACTGAATCTCGTTAGTATCTTTATGGTTAATCTTGTATGGCGCGCTATTTGGCAGTGTTGCTCTCAGAATTAAGTCGATCTGATGCTCGATTCCTCTCATCGGGGGCAATCTTGGGGGTACTTCTGCTGGAAATACATCAGAGAACTCATGCAAGAGGTTAGTAACATCAGAAGGCAAGGAGGTCATTAAGTTTCCGAGTGTAAAGAAGACCTCTTTGCAAATCAAGACATAACAGAGAGAGTCACGATTTATCAGTTTTGAAATCTCAGAATGAGTAGCTAGCATGGACACACTCTTTAGTTTAGCTATATTCTTTTTCATGGGTGTTGCATTCTTTTCTGTTTTGGATGAATAAATATCCTCAGCTACTTGCTGATTATCAGTTCATGATTCACTCAATTTTCTTGCATGGTCCATTCATGCCATGTCATCTTTTAGGATTTCAGTAGGAGTCATCGTTAAGTGTTCTATTTTTCTACCATTGTGGGTAAAAATGTATGTGTTAGACCTCCCTCGATGTAAAGCATCCTTATCATACTGCTAAGGCCTACCCAAAAGTAAGGAACATGCTTGCATAGACACTACATTGAAGCTAGCGCTATCATCATAATTTCCTACTAAAAAGTGTATGCGAGCAGTTTTACATACCTTCAACTTACCACATGAATTGAACCATTCAATTGAATATGGATGTGGGTGTGGTTGAGTCGGTATGTTGAGCTTCTCAACCAAGCCGGAGCTAGCAAGATTTCTACAACTTCCGCTATCGTTAACGACTTAGCAGGCTCTTTCTTAGACGACGAACTGAGTCTAGAACAGGTTGTGACATTGATGTTGTTCCATCGTCTCTACCTGCGCACTCAGCACCCATTGTACAATGATGCTTAGGTATTGGTCAGTGTCGGCAGCACTGATGTACTCCATTGCTGGCTCATCGGACGAGTCGTTCGCGTTGTGCTCAGCATGGTTAGTGGCAGGTACAGTATCATCTTCATTTTCACTAGCGCTAGTGTACTCACTACTTTCCATAACAAGCAGAACTCGCTTGTTGGGGCATTCATGTTGCACATGGCTGATGCTTCTATGTTTGAAGCATTGGATGTCCCTTGTCCTACCTGTGGAAGTGACCGATGATGTACTCAGGGCAAGAGTCGGTACTAGGGCCGATTTGTCCTTATCGGATGCTTGTTTGACTGAGGCTGATATGGTGGTTCATATCCAATCGGACGTTGTAGTGGAGGGCTAATAGGACGTGGATGATGGGTTCTTGGCGTATCTTGGATAAGGTTGCGTGGTCGGCATACTCTTGAATTGAGTCTTGGATGCCAGTTGCATCCCATGCAATTCCTTCTCAGCCAACATAGCAAGGTGAAATAGTCAAGTAATTGAATTATATTCCTTATAATCGACTATGTCCTAAATTTCATGTTGTATCCCACCATAGAAACATGATATCTTGTCCCCCTCTTCCTCTTCTACATCAGCAATGCAACATGCCTATTTGTACTTCTTGGTAATGTTCCTCAATATACCTATTACCTTCGTTTAGGCATTGTAATTTGTTTCTTAAATCGTGCTTGTAAGATGGAGGAACAAATCTAACATGCATGGCTCTCTTCAGTCGATCCCATGTGTTAGGTTCTAACCTTGCCTTTACCAATTCATTCCACCAGATGATGGCAAAGTCCTTAAATTCACTAGTGGCTTGTCTAACCTGACGCTGTTTTGGAACAAGATGGGAATTAAATTTTTGTTCAAAAATCATTTCCCAATCTAAATATAGTTCAGGGTCATATTTGCCAGAATATGAAGGAATAGGAAATTTGACTTTTGTGAAAGGGTCAGGGTTACCTCGATCATGCGGTTGATTGCCCTGGTGATCATTACCTCGCCGATGGCAGTGCACTCGGGGACGCCAAAGTTCCTAGTCGGTAGCGTGTGCACTGCCGTTATCGGTGTCTTCTTCATTGGCCTCAACCTCATGCACTAGAGCTGGAGGTTGTTGCTCTAGGGCTATTCTCTGTACGTTAGTCGTGAGAGTGGCGATGTTTCTAGCTAATTCTCAGATGCTTAGCTGCATGGCATTCATGCTAGCATCAAACTTTTCTTCGATTCATTGGAGTTCATCCTTAGATGTGCAGTCCCCGAAATTGGCGATCTCACCTACCATCGTTAGTAGGAAATAGGAGATAAAACAACATTATTACTCTTATCGGCTACTCTCAATACAACTTGATGGGACTGTGGTCGATGGATCACTCTCTTGCTCACTCACTTTCCATGTCTTACCAAGTCCTTACGTAGCCCTTAATGATTGAAGCAGTTGGTACGACCGGAAAGGTGGGGATGTCCGATGACTTGAGAGGCGCGATTGCAAGGATTCAATCTGTTCTGAAGGGAAGTATATAGATCTTGGAAGAAAAAATTAGTAGCAAGGGTTAGCACATATTAATAATAGAATTAATAATACTGAATAACAGTCCCAAACGCATCAGAGTTACTGGCCAAGACTGGTCCTTACGGTCTAATCTAAGCAAGCGAGAGTGAAAAGGGAACAAGTACTGTGAGATGTGCACTCAATGTGTGCAAAAGGACAAGGTTGTCAGACGTACAACGTGGATCGGGACTCTGGAAAGATCTCTATTGCTTGATCTCGAATCTGTATGCAGAGGTAATGTCCAATGATTCGAAAAGATGGGCAGAACAGGGAGTCTACACTTTTTCTTGCTTGCTTGGTTCTTCAAGAACTCCTCAAATAGGTTTGCAAAAGAACACAAGGAGGCTAGCGTTGTTGGTGGATGATTCAAGGTGGTTTGTGACCTAGCTACTGGCTTGCGATGCAAGACAAGGAAGAACACAATGCGGTGGTGACACGACACCGAGGCAAAACCGATCTCACAAGGAAAAGGGATCTTGCCACAACACAAGACTCAAACTAGACTCAAGAACACAACTTTAAAACAGCAATAAGAATCAAACGAAGGACTCAAACTCAACAAAGAAAAACTAGAATCAATCTAGCGAAACGGCTCAAGAGGGTTTGGATAACAGTGAAACAAACTAACACATAACAACGAAGTTTTTTTGTGTGGCTTTTTCTGGACTTTGGGAAAATGTGAAACACAAGGATAAATTGATACCTAACGAGCAACCTTCACTTTGATACCACTTGATGAGCACGGGAACATGCAAATGGTTGGCCCAATCTCCCAATAGGTACGATTATGGCGACAAGTAGACGTTGACGCTTTAAGGCTTCCGATCTGGGACCGAAACCTTGCAATCGCTACACCCTCTCATCTAGAACTTTGCAAGAACAAGGTAAACACAATCTGAAATTGCAGATGATAATCTAAAGACTCAAGGTTTGGAGTTTTACAAAGTAGTATACGGTGAAACTACAATGGTACAATAATCTAAGCGAAACCAAACCCTAACTCGTGGTGGCTACCAACTATTTATAGCGTTTATAGAACAAATGTATGGGTTGTTCCCTAGGAATATGGGCTTGTGCCCTAGAAGGACTATATTCATAATAAGAACCCAGACTTAGCTAAGTCAGGGGGTATCATATACTAGTCGATCCGATGACTGGAAGAGGTCATCATCCAATGGTGACGGCAATCGTCTAAGGTTTGATTTTGATGGATGTTCGAGTGGTGGCTGATGTCAATAGAGTGTCGTAGTTAGCTACCGAGTAGAGCTTGTTCGAAGTTGTCGGTAGTCGGCCGATGGCTGATGGAGATCTGATTGATGGCCGATGCAGATAGAGGTCAGAGCCTACTACCTCTTGTGATCCGAGCGATGGTTGGTGGTGGGCCAATGGTGTTAGTGATCGACCCATTGGCTCAAGCTGATGAGGCTGATGCCCGAGTGGTAGCCGATGTCATTGGCGATCAGAGTGTATGGCCCATGGCCAGATGGGGTATGGATTTGATTTGTCCCTTTCCAGTAGCTAAGGGAAATCTAAAGTTCGCAGTGGTAGCTATTGAATATTTTTCTAAGTGGGTAGAAGCAGAGCCCTTAACAGCTATCACTTCGAACAATGTACAGAAATTCTTTTGGAAGAGTATCATTTGCCGGTTCGGAGTGCCTAGACAACTCACAGTTTATAATGGAACACAGTTCGATGCAGAACCTTTCAGAAAGTTTTGCGAAGATCTAGGCATCCAGTTATGTTTTGCTGCAGTGAGACATCCTCAGTCTAATGGAGCTGTAGAAAGAGCCAATGGAAATATTTTGTAAGGGCTAAATCGAAGGATAGTAGGATTGGCAAAAGGACTGTGGACCGAAGAACTTCCGAAGATTTTATGGTCCATTCGGACTACGTAAACAAGGTCCACAGGTTTCACTCCATTCAGATTGCTATTCGGGGATGAAGCTATGACTCCAACGGAGCTCAAAGGAGGATCACTTCGCAGCACCGAACCGGAGATTGAAGGAGAAAGACAAGCTTCGCTGGATTTAACAGAGGAGACAAGACTTCGAGCTGTGGCCAATTTATCAAAGTATCATCAGCAGACGAAGGCTTGGTTTGACCCGAAGGTTAAGATCAATGAGCTTAGACCGGCTCATCTCGTTTTACGAAGCATCATAGCGCCAGGAAAATTAGGAAATAAATGGGAAGGTCCATACTTAATTGTTCATTAAGGACGTCCTAGCTCTTTTAAATTAGCTAATTTGGAAGGTGAAGAGTTAGCACATACTTGGCATGCGGAGCACCTAAAGCGATACTTCGCATAAGGGCTCCTTGTAATAATGTGTAATCACTTTTCGAATCAATAAAGCATATGGTTCAGATAGTGCCTACCCCTCATAAACTTCCAGCTTCCGAGTGGACGCACTGGAACCGTGGAGTTGACCGAGAGGGAAGTGTCATTAATTTGAATCATATTTTCGGACTTTGAACCATTGGTTCGAAGTTTCCGACGTGGGGGCTGACATAATCCGGAGTCCAAGCCACCGGCTTGTAGGCATCCATAAAAGAGGCCAAAACCACATCATACGGAGTCCAAGCCATCGGCTGGTAGACATCCGTAAAAAGAGTCCAAGGAGACCAAATCATGCGGAGTCCAAGCCACCAGCTTGTAGACATCCGTAAAAAGAGTCCAAAGAGACCACTGTGAACTCCAAACCATTGGTTTGACAGAATTCGCAAAAAAGAGCCGAAGGAGGCCAAAACAAAACAGAGTTTGAGCCATGAGCTTCAAATGTCAGTTAAGAAAGTCCAAAGTGACAAATTATCTAAGACACTAAAGTTTCCGGAAAGTTATCTCAAGTGATTTCTTTCAAAAACATAAGGTACTAAGTTGCCAATCTTCAGACTACAAATAGTCGAAGACATTTTATAAGATTTTAGTCGATCTTTAAATTACTGAGGGGCTCCGAACCCCCAAAATTGTACTCCTAAGTTTTTCTTTGCGCCTAACCATCTTTGAATACAGTTCGAAGTTGCTTACACCCAAAGAGGGGCTAATAAATAGGGAGACAATTTTAAATCGATATTTATTATTCGAACAAATATGATTACATCATGAAAAATTGGTATCTATACCAAGAAGGAATCGAAGACCTCTTCGATCTCTAGAGCTAGGGTTGGAACGACTAGTTCCAGTGCCGGGAGTTCTAACAACTTTGTGTTTAACTCTTCTGCCTCCCTTCGAAGCTCTAAAGTCTTTTTGTTCTTGTTGAAGCTCGGCCCGAGTTCGAAGCCGTTCGGGGCTCCTTTCCCAGCTTCCAAGTTCTTCAGGTTTTTTACTTTGAGCTTCATCTTCGTCTTCGGACCATATAATGTCTTCAGAAGATGAAGTTTCCAAGTTAACTTCTTTTTCTTCCTCTTTAATACAAGATAATATATCTTTACTTATTTCGGACGTAATCGCTCCGGAACTATCTCGAGGAGCTAGAAATCGAGAGCGCTTATGAAGTTTTAAGATATCGAAGGTAGCCCATAATAAGCGAAGTTCGTCGTTAACATTTAACACTTCGACATCTTCCATATGAGGCAAAGCCTAAAAACATGATAAACAAATCTTCATTCATAAATGTACAAAAGCGTAGTGCTTTACATAGTTGAAAATCCTAAGGTAATTCTAAACCTGCGGGTTTGGAGGAGGCTGACTGCTCGAAGCTTGAGACCGAGCCTGCTTCTGGCGTTGTCCTTCATCAATCCAGGCCTTGATCGCAGAGCGACCTTCGGCTCTCCATGAAGTTTGAAAGGCTTGCCAAGCAGCGGCCACACCTTCGGAGGGAGTAAGAAGCTGGTAATCATCGAAGGTAATGGGACCCTCTCCTGCACTCGGAGTTATCGATCGACCCAGATCTTCGTAGTAACGAAGTAGGCCAACAACAGCCACTTGTCCGGAGATTTCTCCGTAACGAATACCTGCTGTCTTCATTTGTTTCGCTGCTCCTTGAATCCTCTTCAGCCGGCGCAGTAGGGAGATGTTGCCATCCAAAGGAAGCGTCCCAGTAGTACCGAAGTACTCTAGAACGCCTAGCAATTGGTCCATGACCTCCGCAGCTACCTTCTCAGACTTCAACTTATCTTCAATTAATGCATCCTTCGCCGAAGTTAGCTCTTCTATTACTCCAGAGAGCCTAGTTGCCTCCGTAGTTAAAGAATTCTTATGATTCAGTAGTTGGCTAGCTTCTTCTCGGAGTCTAACAAGCTCGGCCCCCGCAGTAGCGTGCTCCGCCCGCATCTTTTCAATTTCTGCTCGAAGCACAATTTTTTCTGCTTCGAGCTCTTTATTCACAGCTTCCAAGCCTTGTCTGGCCCTGCGCTCCGTTGAAACCATGTTGTCCATGTGGGCCACTCGACCTTCGGAGATAGTAAGATTTCGTTGAAGAGTTGCATTTTCCTCTCGAAGGCAAACGCTTCCACGTTCATTTGATATGTTCGCAGCTCGGGCCAAGACTGTTTGCTGCGAAAAGAAAAAACCAAGGTGAGAAATTATTTGTATATAAATTTGATGTTGTTTTGCAGATACTTCGTACCTGGTATGCTGCGCGTTCCATGGCAGCGTTAAGCTCCGAACTCTCCGCCTCGCTCAAGATAGCCACCAAGTCCGTCTCCCCGACTTCGCGACTAGCTCGATCCAAAGGCTCGAGCAAAGTCCGAAGCCCAGTTCTTCGCTCCAAGAAAGGAGCTAGAAGGGGGAGCATGCTCAAGGCTTGTTTGTCATCTTCGCTTGGCGAAGGCCCGGAGTGTTGAGCTGTGGTCTTCGGAGCCCCAGTAGACTGGCCCCCCTCAATAGATTGGCTCTCGTCTGTTGACTCAGACGGAGTTGATCCTGAGCTCAGAGCAGGGAGGGGATCCATCTTCCCTTTTCCTTTTCCAGGCCCCATTTGAGTAGCTCCTGGAATTGGCTCTGAAGTTGTCGAAGGTCCAGGAATTGTATCTTCGGGACGGACCTCTTCCATGGAAGTGGACTCTGTAAAAACAAAGGTATTGTACATTGTATAATTTCGCAGGAAAAAAGGATAAAAGAATTATTCGAAGTTTACCTTCGACATTTTGGCGGCGGGTGAGCATTGGACTGCTTGGTGGGTCGAAGGCAAGATCTTCGTCAGAGTCAACCGTCAAATCTTCGACTGTCAGAGCATCTTCTTGAACAGTCGTTGTTACTTCGCCCGGAATCGAAGCTGCAATAACCTCGACTTCGCTTTCATCCACAGGGGCTCCGTCCTGAGGTAAATATTCTTGAGCAGCCGGAGTCCTCGCTTGCTCAAGATTCTCTTGAGACTCCGGCATGTTCGCAGTTTCGTCAATTTGTCCAGCTCTTTGGGCTGCATCCTCGTCAATCAACCTCACGAGCAACCTGCCTTCATCCTCTTGAGAATCGGAGATTGAAGCTCTTGGGCTTGAAGGCACAGGAACTTTTGGCTTTCGGGCCACCTTCTTAACCGGAGTCTTGGCAGAGCTCGAAGTTCTAGCTTTGGCTTTCCTCTTCTTGGGCCCTTTCTCCGAAGGCACCCAATCCATCAGAGGGGGCGGAACAATTTTGAGCAGCCCCCATACTCGGTTGGATCGTTCCCAACTACCAACCAATTTGATTCTCCATTCTTTCTCTGTCGGAGTTGGAACGCCCAAAATCTTCTCCAAAGCTCGTACGATTTGCTCCGAAGTTATAGGGGCTGAAGAAGCTGAAAAACTAGTTAAGTTTGTTAATTCTTCGAATAAATATACATATAGTATGATGTTTTCGAAGTTACCTGCAGGACTCGAAGTTGAAGAAATTTTCCGAAGACCGCCTTCCGAATCTTCTTCGAAGGTGATCGGCCAGTTGGCCATCAGGGGAGGGATTTGAAGCCCGAGGAATTCTTCGGCTAAGTCTCGCATGCTCAAGTGATGACTGATTTTTTGAAGCAAGCTCAAGCGAGCTTCGAGTTGGCCTAGATCCGGGTGCACTAAGGCTTCCTTTCGGAAGTGGATTTCTTGCAGAGGTCCAGTTAGGCGGCTGCTCGCCCCAACTTCAGCATAAAACCATCTTAAGATCCAATCAGTATACCATCTGGCATTGATGGCCTTGGTAGGAAACCGGAGAGCATATTCGTCCCGGAGTCTAAAGTTGATACTTCCGATGGCCACTACTATCTTCTCACCTCCGGGGCCTACGAAGGTCTTCGGTTGGCATGATGCTCTGTGTAGTGCTGTGAAGATCTCCGCCCTTCCTTCACAACCTTCAGCTCGCAACGCCCATTCGAAGATGGCGAGACGCGCTACCGCATTCGAAGATAGTTGGGGGAGAGTGACATGGAACAAGTCCAATACCTCCGCTAATAAGTCGATCGCCGGAAGTCCCAAGCCAGCTTCGAAGAAGGCTTCGAAGACGACCACTTCTCCGGGTCTTGGTGACGGAATAATTTCCTTCCCAGGTTTGCGAATCATCACCCCCGAACTAATCTTGCCTTCTACTGCGGCCGCAAGCGATTCCCTTCTACAGGTTGATGGTCCCAGTTGATAAGACTGGTCCACATACTTCGTCGACGCCGGAAATAGGTCTTGGGGATCGGCATTTTGGGGATTTCCACCCACCGGCGCCATTACCGCCACTGAAGGATTTGGAGTTGCCGTCGCCGATGATGCAGCCGCTGCCGCCGCAGCCGCTTGCTGCCGGGCCAAGGCTGAAGTCGCTCCAGGACCCTTGAAGCTGGTCTTCTCCATTAGATCTCGTGGATTGCTTTGAAGGAAAAGTGGAGACTAGGGCTCGAGAGTTGGTCTGTTTGCACGAAAGCGGTGGAAAGGTACTCAAGAAAGATCTGGGCCCTCTATTTATAGCCCAGACCCCAATTTTTTACTGTTTGCTTATGCCGTTTTGCATTCTTGACTGTTACTTTGTTCCGGAATCAACGCATTGTGTAACTTCCGTTAGAAGGAAAAAGCCAACGGCTATTTTTTCCAAGTCTAAAAAGACTTTCGGATTTCCCGAGTTAATTCTAAAATACTTCGAATGCAATTCACTTAGAAAATAATTTCAAGTTCGCATCTCCATACATTTCGGAGGTGTATTAAGTCTGCTAATCCCTGCACATGGATATGTTTTCTTGCGTATACTGCTTCCCTAACATCATAGATTTAACGAAGAAGCGTATTCGAGGGGCTACTGTTGGGGGAAAATATTCCATCTTCAGGATTATCTCGGTAACAAGACAAAGACAAGAAATCAAGTCAAAGGATTCCGACGTATATTCTCAGATATACGTTGAAGATAGTTTGAAGTATGAAGACGGACTCTGGTTCGGAGTATATCTTCGAACGTGGATTCTTCCGAAAGTTTCTTTGCCAGCTAAGATGGAAGACTTATCTTCTTTCTCTTTAGATTAGTCTTTTACCATTTTAGCCCTATTAAGGGTACCGAATGGTTTCCACTATGTCGGTTGTAATAGAGGGGTAAAAAGGTCTTTTCCTTAATGTTTGGGCCTATAAATACCCCCCGTTTTACCCTGTAATAGGGACCGAATACAAGTTATTCAATACACACTTTCAAACTATTATAAGTTATTATCCTTTCGGAGGCTTGGAATAGTTTCTTTCGTAAACACTTCATTTGTTAGTTTCTAATCTTCAGAAACCTATTAGCGTAATCTTTTATGCCAACAATCATATAATCAATGGTATTTTATCCAAAGCTGGAGTTTGCTCCCCCTTGCTACGGTGTATCACTCAGTCCGAAGGCCAAGATATAATTCAAAACATTCATGAAGGCTTGTGTGGCAGCCACCTTGCCCCTCGGGCTCTGGCTGGTAAAACACTTCGCCAGGGGCTTTATTGGCCTACTATTGTAGCTGACACCGAATCATTGGTTCGCACTTGTCAAAGATGTCAGTGGATGGGAATATGAAGCCATCGTCCGCCGACGCCTCTACAGGTCATTGCTCCAGTATGGCCCATGGCTCGGTGGGGGATGGATCTTATTGGCCCTTTCCCAATGGCAAGGGGCATCTTGAAATTTGCGATGGTAGCAATCGAGTATTTTTCTAAGTGGGTCGAAGCCGAGCCCCTCACAGCTATCACTTCAAAAAACGTTTAAAAAATTTTATGGAAAAATATTATTTGCAGGTTCGGAGTACCTAGACAGCATACAATCGACAATGGCACCCAATTCGATGTCGAGCCCTTCAGAGAATTCTGCGAAGGCCTTGGTATCTAAATGTGTTTTGCAGCTATCTGTCATCCCCAATCCAACGGAGCTGTCGAGCGAGCCAACGGTAATATTTGTCCAGCTTAAACAGGAGGATAGTTGGGTTAGCAAAGTGGTTGTGGAGCGAGGAACTCCCAAAGATTTTGTGATCTATTCGGACCACTCAGGCTAGATCTACAGGTTTCACTCCATTCCATTTGCTGTTCGGAAATGAGACCATGACACCGACGGAGCTGAAAGGTGGATCCCTCCACACTACGGAGCCAGAAAATGAATATGAAAGGCATGCTTCGCTTGACCTCTTGGAAGAGACAAGGCTCCGAGCTGTCACCAATTTAATGAAGTACCACGACTAGACGAAGGCATGGTATGACTCGAAGGTCAAGCTTAACGAACTTAGGCTGGGCCATTTGGTACTCCGAAGTGTAATCGCTCCTGGGAAATTGGCCAACAAATGGGAAGGACCATACATCATACTCCGCTCAGGGAGCCCCGGGTCCTTCAAGTTAGCTAACTTAGAATGGAAAGAGTTAAAACATGCATGGCATGCGGAGCACCTTAAACGATATTTCGCATAGGGCTCCTTGTAATGATTTGTAACCCCTCTCCTTTTTAAGAAATAAAGACTAAAGTCTGAATCATGCACACCACTCAAAATAAATCCTATCCCTGGTGGACGCACCAGAGATCGGACGAGTTGTGGAGGTAAGCATCATTCATAAGTGACCAATTAATGGACTTCGAGCCAATAGTTCGAAGTTTCCGTTAAAAGAGTCCTATGTGGCCAAAAATACCTATGGATTCTGAGTCACCGGCTTGATAGCATCCATAGAGGAGTCATGTGTGACTATAAAATAGCGAGGTCTGAGCCACTAGTTTGGAGCATCCGTAAAAGAGCTGAAGATGGCCAAAATACCTATGGATTTCGAGCCACTGGCTTGATAGCATCCATAGAGGAGTCCTGCATGACTATAAAAAGCGAGGTCTGAGCCACTGGTTCGAAGCATCCGTACAAGAGGTGAAGGTGGCCAAAATACCTATGGATTCTGAGCCACCGGCTTGATAGCATCCATAGAGGAGTCCTACATGACTATAAACTAACAAGTTCCGATCCAACGGGTTCGAAGCATCTGTAAAAGAGTCAAAGGTGCCAAAAATTACCGGATTCCGAGTCATTGGCTTGAAGCATCCGAAAAAAGAGTACTAAGCTACCAAATATGGATTTCGAGCCACTAGGTTCGAAGAATCCTACGAGGTCCATAACGACCATGCATTTGGATTCAGAACCACTGGTTTGAATCATCCATTCAATACAATAGGGGCTCCGACCGTATAGGTTCAAAGAACTCTACGAAAATAAATTTTTCATGTTCATTGAGAATTAATATACGAAGCCTAAGTAAACATGTCAGGAGTTGTGCACGACCGAACTCACTTGATAAGTGAGAGCACCCACCCAAAAAGAGGGGCTAGGAGGTAAGGCACAATTTAAACACATTTCGATAATTTATATTACTAAATCAATTGTATTACACTACAAAAAATTAGTGTCTAAACCAAGAAGGAAGCGAATGCCCCTTTGATCCCTAAGGTTAGCTTCAGGGTTCGCCTGGCCTTGAGGGCCTACACGACTTGTTCCTGAGCCTGGAGTCTTCTTAACTTTTATTTTAATCTGCTTCCCTCTTTGGGAAGCTCTCTAGTCCCTCTGTTCTTGCTAGAGTTCAGCCTAGGTCCGAAGTCTTTCGGAGCTAGTCTCCACTGGATCTTTGTCAGACCATTCCTCTTCATACCAGTTGATGTGCTCTGAGGATGAGGATGTTAGAACTACAACCTTCTCTTTTTCTTCTTCCTTAATAAAAGAAAGTACTTCGCTAAAAATATTGGGCGCGAATTCCCTGTGACTCCCCCAAGGAACGGAGAATCGAGGGCACATGTGAGGCCTTAAGGCTTCAAAGGTTGCCCACAGCTGGCGGAGCCCTTCGCTGGCCTCTAGTACTTCGAGGTCATCATCTATGGTGCTCCTAAACACAAGCATTCCGATAATTTATTCATTGAAAACAAGCAAGAATACAAGTTCTTTACATAGCAAGGTCCTAAAGAGGGCTAGACCTTAGGGTCCGAAGGAGGTACACTTATTGAAGGCATTGGTGGAGGTGGCGTCCGTGCCTGCTTCTGATGATGGGCTTCGTCGATCCATACCTTCGCTGCCATTCGACCTTCATCTTTCCAGGTTGCCTAAAAAGCCTCCCAGGCTACGGCGGCATCAGGCGAGGTGGTCAACAGTCAATTGTCCGCAAAGATGGCGGGCAGTGTGCCCAAGTCCGGCAATAGAGATCTTGAAGTCCTTGAAGTGGCGAAGAACTTCGAGTGCGACTACTTGTCCGGAGATCTCTCCGTACAGATTCCCCGAAGTCTTCATGGTATTCACCGCCGCTTGGATCATCTTCAGCTTTCGGGCCAAGGGCTCGTTCGCCGATGAGGAGAAGAGGCACAAGCCATCTTGAAGTATTCCAAGACACCCTGAAGGACGTCCATGGTCTCGGAGGTTGTACTGATGTACTTTGCCCTTTTTGCAACCAAGGCCTCTAACGAAGAACGTAAGTTGCAGACTAGAGTACTGAGCTCAGCAGTCTTCATCATGAGGACGGTCTTCTGAGCAAGCAGGTGTCTTACCTCATTAGCTGAGCGCTGACGTTCTTCCTGAAGTTGTACGGCTTCAACTCCGGAAGCCGCCTGCGCCTCTCGGAGCCTTTCAACTTCGGCCCGAAGCACCACCTACTCAGCCAGGAGCTCTTTGTTCGCAGCCTCTAGTACTGCCTTCGCTTTCCACTCCTCGCAAAACCATCTCCTCCAAGTCTGAGGTCCTGCCCTTAGAGTCGGCAAGGATCTCTTGGAGAGTCGTCACCTTCTCCTTAAGCCGGTTGCACTCACGTTCATTGGAAGTTGCAGCCACACGAGCAAGGACAATGTGTTGCCAAAAAAGCAAGGTAAGTTTGGTACGTACTTTAAATAAACTAACAGATGCAGGTGTACCGTACCTGATAGGCGGCCCGTTCAAGGGTGGCGCCCAGCTCCAACCCCTCGGCCTCGCATATTATGGAGACCAACTCGGGTCTCGCCCACCTCTTGTCTAACCCGAGCAAGGGGCTCCAATAAGGGCCGAAGCCCTGTCCTCCACTCCAGAAACGGAGCCAGGAGAGGGAGCCTCGCTAGGGCATTCTGGTCGTCGTCTGTAGGAGAAGGCCTTGAGCGAAGGGAAGCATACTCCGAAGCCTCTGTGGACTGCCCCCCATCGGTTGACTCCGACGGTGTCAACCCCACTGTGGGAGCAGGCATCGGCCAAGACTTGCCTTTTCCCTTCCCAGGGGTCGTCACCCCACCGGAACCATCTCTTGCGCCAGAGCCGTCACCTGCTCTGAGGCCATCTCCTCCACTAGAGTAGACTCCATTGCCGGAGCATCTATAAACATGAAGGTATGTACTATTGTTTAAATGTTGTAGGTAAAAATGAAGTCAAAGCTTGGTTGGTAAAGATTTACGTCCACCACCCCGCTGCCGAATGAGTACCGGACTACCCGGATGTTCGAACATTTGGGTGAAGTCCTCATCGGACTCCTCAGGGGACTGGATCACTGTAGTGACCATAGGGATTCCCTCATCCACTGCCACCACCCCAGCCATTGGCGAATCTTGGCGCTATCCAAGGTGGGACCCTCTAGCTCTAGGGTCCAACCCCTTCGGCTTCGGCTTCGGCTCTGCTTTCATTTTGAGTCAGGACCTCCGTCTGGCTCAACAGAGCATCTCCGGCATCTGCCTGCCCGAGAAACTCCCCCTTTTCCATCGGAAATTACCTGTAGAATCTAAAGGGATTTCCTGAAGTCCACCCTCTAGATTCTCTTAGAAGATGATAGGTTAGTTGGCCATCAGAGGAGGGATGCGAAGGGCTATGAATTCCTCAGCCAAATCATGCATGCTCATGCGTCGACTTATGGCGTGCAGTAGTTAGAGGCGTACTTGGAACTGGCTTGGGTCCGGAGTGATGTACGCCTCCCTCCGGTAAAAGATCTCCTCTAGTGGCCCTACCAAGACGGAGATCGCACCAACCTCCCCATAAAACCAGCAGAGGATCCAGTCAGAGTACCATCGATCATTGATGGCCTTCGCTGGAAACCTGTCCTGGAACTTCTTTCGGAGCTAAAAATTAATGCTCCCGAAGGCCACCAGCATTTTCTCTCCACCAGGGTCGGAATGTGTCTTCGGCTGGTAGGAGGCTTCGTGCAAGGCTACGAAGATCTTAGCTCTCCCCGCACACCCTTCGGCCCGCAAGGCCCATTCGAATATGGCCAAGCGGGTGACGGCATTCGGGGAAAGCTGAGGAAGCTTCACGTGATACAACTTGAGCACCTCGGCCAGGAAACTTACGGAGGGGAGCCCGAGCCCAGCTTCGAAGAAAGCTTCGAAGACCATGACTTCGCTCACATGTGGCACTAGTATGACCTCCTTCCCCAGGACCCATACCTTCACTTCAGGTCCCATCCGTCTAGATACTGCCTCAACTATGGTCTTCTGCATCCAAGTCGACCGCCCCAAGCTATATGATTGATCCAGGTATTTGGTGGAGGGCGGTCTAAGGTCTTGAGGACCAGCGGGCCGAGGATTTTCCGAAGCTCCTGCCACCGCCGTCGCCGTTGCCACTGCCATTGCTTGTTGTTGAGCCAATGCCAAGGCTGACACGGGCACCTTGGAACTGGTTCTCGCCATCAATGGAGATTGGAGAGATTGAGGATGAAAATTAGGAAAAGGAGAAGATGAAATTCAGAGAGCAGTAGGTTTCGTGCCCCAAAACCACTATTCCATCTCCTTTTTATAGCCTGTGGTGTCCCTTGCGCCGTACGCCATGCGGCGACATTTGGATTATTTTGTTTCAGTTTCGACGCTGTTATGACACGTGTGGCCATCACAGTGAAAATGTGGAACTACCGTCTAATCTTGCAGTTGTTGGGCTCCCTAGAGAGTAACGGCTCTTTATTGGTCTAACAGCTCCAAGAGCTAACGGTTGTTTGGGTCGACGATTGGTTGCTCGAAGCAGCCCTCCGAGTGCTTCTGACCGGATCTTGGGTTCGAAGAGCTCCCAATCCCGAAGGCATTACTAAAAGGGTTGTAAGGACCTTCGATTTTTCTAAGTCCTGAGCATGAAAATATTCTTGCGTATACTGCTCTCTTCATTATATAGATTATTTGGAGAGACGTATTCAGGGGCTACTGTTGGGAGGAAATACTTCATCCTCACCATCATCCAAGATCTCTGTATCAACACTATGTGAATATAAAACAGTGAGATATTGTTTATAATTAAACTTCATTTATCAGTTAAAACAGTGAGATGAAATTTTCATCGGTTTCTGTATTGTTTATAATTAAACTTCATTTCTAAATGAACTATATCATCATCATGATACTGTAATATTAAATTTTCACTAGAATGTTCCAATAGAGATATATAACAGTACATACCAAAGATAAAACATTGAGATGGTTATATAAAAAGGCATTTTTCCTAGATGGAGTAATATATATAAAGGTTCTTTTATGCATTAAATATTTCCCTAAAACAACTAATAAACCTAACAAGAACGGGCTTTCAATAAGATCAGAGGCGCTTGTAGCTACCAAATTGTTATATTCTATCTTTCAGACAAGCAGTGGTCAAGTAGATAATGCTCCTAATTATTTCCATGTAGAACTAAAGCTTAAGCTAGTCAAATGAGATTCTCATACCACAAATAAGCAAGCTTGCTATGCTTATAAATGAAAATAGAAACTAACTTATATTCGAAAACAAAACAAAATATTTGCTATTCTCCAAGCAAAGACAATTTGAATTTCTCCTAAATTTATACTACATCAGTCAGCAGAAACATTTTATCAAAACAAAACAAAAATATTGCTATTCTCCACACAAATATATAGATGGAACCAACCTAACTCGACCTCCTCGGCCTTGCGCCAGGCAATGTCGATGTTCCTCCCTATCCTAACCCACGAACATGCCCCGCCCCTATGAGTACACCTCCCTGTCGCCTGCAACGCACACCTAGAAAACCCCAAAGCCACCTCTCAGATCCCCAAAGATTCATAGAAACTAAAAAATCATAAAGGAGATTAGGGTTAGGGCTTTCCCTAACCCTAACCCTAACCTAAAAATAAGGGCACAGGGAAGGTGACTTACCTTGCTATTGACGCCAAGATTTGGTAAAGCCTAGGTCCGCTAAAGATGTCGTATGGTCAATAGAAGTCAAAGAGGTCTAGTCAAATAAAATAAAGGAAGCCCGTCCATCCTGTGACAAGGTGATCGGACACAAAGAAGCCGATGGAGATAAGGTGCGGAAAAGATGAAGATCATCCGAAATCAATTAAGATAGAGTGCTTGGATGGCATGTCTCCGGACTATAAATATGTACCCCTAGTTAGTTAGAAAACACATCTCTATCAACCAACTACACGGCGCATCGCCACCCTTGGCTTCCAAGGTTTATCCGGCGAGGTTTGGCACTCATAGCTAGGCTGCATCGCTTCGATCTCCGACGAAGAGGTGAGTCTTGCCACCCCCGACGTCCGTACCGATTATATCAGTATCCTCACGGCTGCATCAGTTTGATCTCTTGAGGTGAACATTGAAACAATACAGTTGTCGGTTGTTCTCGGTGTATTAGCTATGTCTAAGACTGCATCAATTCAGTTTGATCTCTTAGATTGATGTGATCTATGTGTGATAGTTTGAGGCTTCATCGCTTAAGTCTGACATCTCTTGATATTGTATCTCTTTCATGTTGTATACCATTCATCTAAATAAAGCATGCCTGATTCTTTGATATATTATTAAGATCATCATGACTAGCTATTGTCTTGGTTAGGTCCGATCTAGTTATTGTGATGATTTTCATGATATAGATATGTTATCTAACATGTTTTATTTATTTCTATCGGAGTACAAGCCGACGGATTATCTTTGATTTCACGCTACATCTTATAAGTCATCGAAAAAGCACTCGTCGGCCTATGTGGTTAACTGTTCATCTTATCAGCCGATGGCACGCTCGCCCGATTGCTTCATCTCAAGTCATCGGCCTTATGGTCGATCGGCATGATATTCCGTGAATATCCCATCCTCGTTGCGATCATTAGCTCGATAGCCGATAGGCCATGCTACTAATGTCATACTTTCTGTTCCCTTGTCAGTTTCAGGGTCAAACTGATTGGCACGTCCTGAACCCTTTTTCTAAGAACGTAGGACCTGCACTGGAGTGAAGCAGATCTCCTAGGCCACGCGTGGGTCAAAGTGTGACCAAAAACGCACCAACACTCACGTGGACCAGATCTAGCTTCGCCGGAGTCTGGGAAGATGACTCGACCGCCATCGCTCATCGCTGCTCATCGGGGAGCACGGATGTGCGCTCGGGTCAGGCGGACCACACTGCCAAGGGCTGCCTCGACGGTACCCTCGCTCACCCTCAGGTGAGCGGAGGAGTCCAGCGAGGAGGCCAGCGGGTGGCGCTCGGCTCTATCGCCTCGGCTCCACCACTCGCGCTCTCCGCCGATCCGGCTCTGCTCTGTAGTGCTCGCATGCGCGCGTGACGAAATGAGGCTAGGGTTTCAACCAGGGCGTGCGGCGAGGTTTTTATTCGAGCGCCAATCGCGTGAGGCCGTCGGATCAAATCCAACGGTCAGCGTTGATCGAACCCAGATTTGGCCTAGGCGGGATTGCAAAAGTGTGGACCAGGCCTAGGTTTTAGTACTGTGCGTGCTGGATTTTAGTTTTTAATTTCCAGATTTTCAGAATTTATTTTTTGTTTTATTATTCTCTAGAAATCAAGAAAAATAACCAAAATTAACATCACAGTAAGTTAGATGCGAGGAAATTTTTTTAAATTTCATCATGTTCAGTAGCACTATTTTGATTTTTTTATAAATTTTGGATAATTATTTCAGGCACTTGTAGTTCAAATCTCACATATTTCAATTTAAATCTTATAAACACACTTAATAAATTAAAAATAATAAACTGACACATAAAAAACTAAACTTTTAAATTAAATAATTTATATTGTATTTTGGTTGTAAAAAAAATCAAGTTAAAATGAGAATTTAACTATCGATTTGCTTTCAAACCTTCCTCAATCCTTCTCTAAAACCTAATTCATCCTTATAGAACCTATGGTTTCTTAACATCCTAAATGAAAAAATTCTCGATACATTTTTAAATTTTTATCACATAATCTACGTATCATATCATAACACCATGCTAAGTTTCGTTATTTTAGACTTCACTTGATTTTTTTAGAATTAAAAACTATAAAGCTCAATGTTGCGGATTGAGTGTCGTAACTTAGATTTTTTATAATATTTTTAAATTTATTTTATAAGAACTAAAAATGGACTCAAAAACATGAATGTGATTTTTCTATAAATTTTGGTTAATTATTTTAGGCACTTGTAGTTCAAATTTCACCTATTTCAATTTAAATCCTAGAAACACACTTAATGAATTAAAAGTGTGCCACAATTTTTATAAAGCACAACCAATTGGTTGGCTCTGTGGTAAGGAGAGTGCCTACTTCCCGAAGTCCAAATGGTCCATTTATTGATCTTGATGAAAATTCATATACTGTCATAGACATTGCCCTTTCCGTGACAATTTTAATAAACGTCACTACAAATCCGTCATGGACTAAAGGATTTGTTGTAGTGAAAAGAGTTGAAGGTGACCACAAAAAAACTTGAAAACTTGAGGCCTAGACTATGTACTTTAAAAATAAAATTTCAGTATGATCCGCTACACCTTTATTGCTTCCCAACACCTTTAGGCTCGAAGTAATATAAATTGAGACTATTGTATCTCGAGCTATGTGCCTCTAGATCCTAAGCACCCCTTGGCTCGAAGCATTGCTTCGTTTCATACAAAACCAAAGCATCGCTTCATCATTTACAAAGGAAAACAGAAGCATCACTTTGCCCTTACAAAAAAACCAAAACACTACTTCGTCTATTATAAAAAGAAGAAATGAAAATTGAAGCAAAATTGAAGCATCACTTCATCCCTTACAAAAATAAAACCCGAAGCCTTGCTTCGTCAATTATAAAATTGAATTTCAATAGAATTTCAATTCGATTGTATTTTCTGCATTTTTGGTTTGTTTTTCAATTCGATTCGGAAGATGGATCGTGTGTGTCACGTCTCCGCCAAATCATTGTTTATCATCCTCCTAATGGAAGATGAGTCTCTAGTCGCATCAAGTAGAATGCAGTGGAATGTATTTTAACTGTTGATTTTTTATTTTTGAATGGTTAAGATTAATTTCTACTATTAACCTAACGAGGGTAGTAAATTATATAGAGGGCAAAATCATCTAAATTTTTATGTGAGGGTTAAAGTGGTAATTTTCTATATGTGAAACTTCAGCTATATAATATTTCTATTACGTCGTTAGTTTTATATGAAGGTGGAGATGGGTTAGTTTTAAATGAAAAATCACTAATTATGGTTATACCTAGATTATAATTAATTAAAAGTATCAAACTACTATTTAAAATTAATGGTTAAAATTAATCTCCTAGAAATATAATACTACTAGTACAATGGATCGTAACAGTGCTATCGGTTCTCTCAAATTAAGTGTATGGTGCGAACTACCAACACAGTTATCGTATATGGAAAGGTTAGACAAACTAGTCTTATGCGGCAAGTTAATCACAGCTTACTAGATGGACTAGCAATATATTTAAATATAAGTATAATTAAATAATTCATGTATCCAACTCACTTTGGACATAAAGAAGTCATTTTGGACATATATCCATTTAAAACTTTGCGCCTGCACATCACTTTAAATATTTAGATTAAATAAATGAAAATATTCAGAGTGGCACCTAGCGGTAGGGATAAAAACGATTTAGATAGTTTCCGTCAAATAGATTTAGATTCAGAATTTTTCGGATCCAATTTTTTCATATATGGATTCAGATTTGGATATTTAAAAAAATATGACATCCTGACGTCCGATAGATACCGATATAAATTTAAATAATTTGAATAACTCTTATTTGAAATTTAACTATTTGTCACCTTCTTCATTACCGTCACTTCAAATAACACCCTATTCGTTACAATTAATTTTTCGTCACCCTCTTCGTAGGCCAATTAAATTTTTACCACCTTGCCGCGTCACATTTTTGCCATCTCACCTTCTTCTTCCTCCTCCTCTCTCTCTCCCCCAACTCTTCCCGTCGGTCGGCCGGCCGACCACCGCGGCTGCCGCACCCTGAGCCCGCCCCCCTCGCCGGTTGCAGCCGCAACCGCCCCCGTGCCCCCGCCACCCCCACGTGCTGCAGGATAGGGCGTGAGGGTATGGGGGCGGCGGTGACGGGAGCAGGGGTTACGAGCGGCGGCAGAGCAAGGGCGACGATGGCTGGTTGGCTGGTGGGAAGAGTTGGGAGAGAGAGGATGAAGAAGAAGGTAAGGTGGCAAAATGTGACGCGATAGTTGATTGGACGCAATATGGAAAAAAATTAATTGTTCCACGGAGAGAGACGGCAATGAAGAGGGATAAATTTCCATCGTGTGACCAATTATTTTGTCTTGGTTTATACGAATCACTTGTAAGTTGTGTTTATCGTAATCACATGCTTAATTTATTGTTTGATTTAGTATTTATTGACTAAACACATATATCTTCACTTTGGGCCGTGTAAATGCGGCACGCGGGGGCGGCGGTGACGGGGGCAAGGGTTACGAGCGACGGCAGAGCGGGGGCTGTGATGACTGGTGGGAAGAGTTGAGGAGAAAGAGGAGGAAGAAGAAGGTGAGGTGGCAAAATATGACGTGGCAGATGATTGGACACAATATGGCAAAAAATTAATTGTTCCACGAAGAGAGACAACAACGAAGAGGGATAAATTTCCATAGTGTGACCGATTATTTTGTCTTGGTTTATTCAAATCACTTGTAAGTTGTGTTTATCGTAGTCACATGATTAATTTATTGTTTGATTTAGTATTTATTGACTAAACACATATATATTCACTTTGTGCCGTGTAAATATCTATAACCGTGTATTAGTATCCGGTAGGATATGACATCACTAATGATTCACTAGTAATCATTCGTAAGGGCACCATAGGTTATTCACAATGGTGGATTCTATAACACTATTTCCTAAAATATCACATCAGCTTTACAACTGAATGAAATACCCTCTCTTAATAAAGAGTTTTATTTCACTATTTTATAGGCTAACCAGTGTAATTAAATACAACTAGCTCTCATGAAATAACCTCTCTGATGAAACGATTTGATTTGGCTCTCAATGAGTGTTTCATTTCGTTTCATCTGTCTTGAAAACAAGTTAGCACTATGTCATGTAATGACACTATTTCCTTCTCTTTCTTTATTAATTGAATGTTATGTCAATAAAAAATCTAATATAGCATGGTAATTAATATCATAAAACACCTCATGATACCCCCATTATAATAGCCTAACACCACAGAACCAAAATAGATCAGAATTGGAAATTGAGGCGACTGTCCATGCAGAACAGAATGACACTACGAGACATTAAGCTACTATAAAGACATTCATTCGGACATCACCTCAAAATTTAACAAAATACCAAATTTGATGGTTGAAGCAAACTGGCAAGTTACACACCTCATACATGAAAACATCCGGGCATATATATGATCATAACACTAAACCAATTGGATGTTTGTTACACACATGGTAATCCAAAAAGAGACCTAAGCGAAACAACAGCTATAACGTAGTGATAATTTAGCATTACACATCGGCAATCGTCACCTCAACCTCTACACCTGCTCGATGGTGATGGAGGTGATCTGCTTCACAACATCTGGGGAGCTGATGAGATCAATCACCCGCTTGTGGATGCGGAACTCAAAACGATCCCATGTGTTGGTTCCTGGTCAAAAAGGAAAGCAAAATAGTGTGGAATTAGCATAAACCAATGCATATGAAATTTCTCCAACAGATGGCAGAAAATTAGGCAGCTAGCATTCAAAGTAAATTTCAAGGGTTCATCGCTCATATAAGACAACACATTAATATTAAATATTGTCAACATACACTGACCTAAAGATAACTATGAAAGTAAAAAAATAGCAATCAACAGTCACCAGGTAGAAAGACATTATGCAAAACTAATTACACAGCTCAGGATGATTGTCACACAAACAAGTATATCAAAAAGCAGCAAGTCATGGCAACTCACAAGTCAAATTCACACAATAATAAATCCATGAGATGACTCATTAGTCCACTAGAATGGCCATAAAGTCTGGTCATTTGGTTAAGTGAATCATACTCTTTGCAACTAATTCCACTTATGCCATGCAGGCTACGCTGACATGACAAATATCTTTTTTAGTTTATTAGTTGCTGTCTTCGCTAATATATGCCACCTCTATAGGCTAGGTGCCAAAAGGATAAGTAAGAAACCAGAGACGAACTCTAAAATAGAGAAGATAAATTCCCAAACAAACTAGAAATTGTAACAAACTAGGACAATTAACCCGTTAGGCAATCAGCCAGTTGCTTCTTCCTCCACTGGTACTTGATCCCACATTATTAGTCCACTGCAAACACAAACTTCAAAAAGTAGACTTCTTAGATTATCAACCATACACTAATTACTATCATACAAGAGAAACCTGCAAATCCTACTGAAAACCTTCCTAACTTTAGACCCTTGCTTAGATATTTCTATTCTTTAAAACAATGACATGTGGAAAATCACACTAAAAATAAGGTAAATGTGAATATTCTGCCCTCTGGCATGAGAATGAAGATATTCAGGCAAGAAGGCGAAGTTTTTTCTGAACTAAAGCATCTATATATTCCCTACACTAGGAGTGAACAATATAAGGTTGGCCTAGTGTTTTAGGGTCTGACAGTGTGATTGCTTGTTATGCTGCCAGCACATCTCCTCACCCCAACCCTCCAACAGTAATCCTTTACTCAACTATTTGTCAATGTTAGAAAAATCGGTAATCGGTAGCTGATCGGTCAACTTCTGAGTAGAGATTAATCGGTTAATTGGGGATTAACTGAATTAATTAGTGTTAAAAAATCGGTAATCGGTAACTGATCGGCCTACCACCGAGTAGTGATTAATCGATTAATCAAAGATTAACTGAATTAATCGATCGACTAATTAATCAACCAATTAGTTAAATAATATTAGAGTATGGATACTAGTATACCCAGATACATTATTTTAGAAAAACAGTCTCCCTATCTCCTATTATCTTTTTTCTTTTCTGTGCATCATGTTACATGTACATTTTTTTTACTTTTTAGATGGGATTTCTCACCCTGCTAGTTCTATCTAGCATTCTCTCACACAGCCACACAAGCTTGTCTCTTTCACTACTTTTCAGTTTTCTCTATTGAAAGGCACCAGCTCGCCACACAAAAAAAGTGGAGGTGTGCGGTTCCGACACCAGTATGTGGAGGCCCTGCGTTTGAAGGGCAGCTCCAGCAGCATGGTGGTATGCTGCTGCTCTCTGCCGGACACCGATCGGAGGTTGTACGAGTGGAGGATTGGTGGGCGCGGTTTGCAGGGTGAACCCCGGCGAGTAGCCAGCGATCGTGAGAGGAGGAAATGAGGTGGCGGCTAGGGTTGGACTCCCGGCTCCCTACAGGAAACCGGAAACAATATATTTCTGCTTGCCTTCTTCCATAGCCCTTAAGGGGTATTTATAGGCCTAATACAATCTAATCTACTAATCTTATCCCTATCTTTAAAACAGAAATAATCTAAACAGAATAACCAATCTCTATCTTTAAAACAGAAATAATCTAAACAGAATAACCAATCTGATCTGAACCAAAAACAGAATAACTAAAATAATGATAACTTGATAACGAGCAGGTCTTCTCCTGCATGCGCCTGCTAGCCATGAGCAGTCCTCCTCTGATAATGAGTTCCCGTCATAACATCTCTCCCTGCCTCGGCAAACAGCTCGTCCTCGAGCTGCACATCCGGGTAGAGAGTCTTGAAGTCGTCCAGGGGCTCCCAGGTGGCGTCGTCCTCCGGAAGGCCTTGCCACTTGACGAGGATGTGCCACGCGCCGCGACGGAGCTGGGCGCGCAGGACCTGCGCAGGGGCTGGCAGCAGTCGCCCGTCCTGCACCGGTGGCAGCACGGCCGGTGTTGATGGTGGTGAGCCGGCGGAGTTGTACGGCTTTAACAGCCCCACATGGAAGACGTCATGCAGGCGTGCGTCCGCGGGAAGTCGAAGACGATAAGCCACCTGCCCGATGCGCTCGACGATCTGGAACGGCCCGGCGTAGCGTGGGCGCAGCTTGCCCTTGGACGGCGTAGCGAGCGCCTGGGTGGGTCGATGGAGAAGTCGGAGCAGCACCCATGCGCCCTTGTCGAACTCCACCTCGCGATGGTGCTCATCGTAGTGGCGCTTGGCGTACTGCTGGGCCTGAAGGAGACGCTCGCGGACCTCCTCCAGGAACGCGTCGCGGTCCCGTAGCATGGCGTCCACCGCCTCTGTCTGGGCCGCCCCGGCGTGGTGTGGCAGGAGGGGTGGTGGTGATCGGCCGTACACAACCTCGAACGGCGATGCTCGGAGTGCCGTGTGGAACAAGGTATTGTAGCAGTACTCCGCCCAAGATAGCCAGTCGACCCATGAGCGAGGCCGATCACCTGTCGCACAGCGTAAATACATCGCGATGATCTTGTTGACGACCTCGGACTGTCCGTCCGTTTGGGGGTGAAAGGCCGTACTGAGTCGCTGCTTGACACCTGCGCATTTAAAGAGATCGCGCCAGAGATTGCTAGTGAAGACTGGGTCGCGATCGCTGACGATGGAGCTGGGGAAACCGTGTAGACGCACGATCCCGTCGAAGAAGGCACGGGCGACGGAGGCAGCGGTGTAGGGGTGGCTGAGCGCGATGAAGTGGGCGTACTTCGAGAAGCGGTCCACCACCGTCAGGATGACGGACTTGTCGTGCACCTTCGGTAGCCCCTCGATGAAGTCCATGGAGATATCTGCCCACACCTGCGACGGAACGTCCAAGGGCTGAAGTAGGCCGGCCGGTTGTGTGGTCGACGTCTTGTTCCGCTGGCACGCGTCACAGGATCGGACGAAGTCGTGCACCAGCTGGCGGTCGCCGGAATGTAGAAGTCCGCGCGGAGGCGCAAAAGGGTTTTCTGGACCCCCTCGTGCCCCGCCGAGTGAGCCAGGTTCACCACCTGGTGGCGCAAGTCGTCGGTGGCGGGCACGTAGATGCGCTTGCCGTGGAGGAGGAAGCCGTCGTCGGCAGCCCATGGCGCGCCCAGAGACGCAGCCTGCAGCTGCAGGTCGCGCGTGACCGGGTCGGCCGTGGTGGCGCGGCGAATGTCGGCGTAGAGGTCGAAGGAGGGCCCAGAGAGGGCACAGAGCGCCGTAGTCTCCTCGTCGCGGCGAGACAGTGCGTCAGCCGCCGAGTTGAGCCGCCCGGGGCGGTACTCGACGGTGAAGTCAAACCCGAATAGCTTGCTGAGCCATTGGTGCTGAGGCGCGGTGGACAGCCGCTGGTCCAGGAGGAACTTCAGGCTGTAGTGGTCGGCGCGGACGAGGAACCGGCGCCCCCACAAGTACGGGCGCCAGTGCCGGACGGCTTGCACCAGCCCGATGAGCTCGCACTTGTAGGCCGCCAGTTTTACATGGCGAGCGACGAAGGGTCGACTGAAGAAAGCCAGGGGTCCGCCCCCTGATGTAGAACGGCGCCAAAACCGGTGCCGGACGCGTCGCAGTCGACCACGAACTGGCGCGTGAAGTCGGGCATCTGTAGAACCGGCGCCGACGAGAGTGCCCGCTTCAGGGCAGCGAAAGCCTCGTCCGCCTCCGCCGTCCAGACGAATGCCTCCTTCCGCAGGAGCCGTGTGAGTGGCGCCGCGATGGAGCCGAAATCGCGGATGAACTTCCTGTAGTAGCCGGCGAGGCCCAAGAAGCCACGCACCCCGCGTGGAGAGCGCGGTAGCGGCCACGAGGCGACCGCGACCACTTTGTCGCTGTCCATGGCAACGCCGTTGGCGGAGATGACGTGGCCGAGGTAGGCGACGGAGGGGGCCCCGAAGGAACACTTCGACCTCTTCAGAAAGAGGTCGTGGGTTCGTAGGGCGGTGAAGACGAGGCCGACATGTTGCAGGTGCTCAGACCACGACGTGCTGTAGATTAGAATGTCGTCAAAGAAAACCAGCACGAACCTACGGAGGAAGGGGCGGAGCACGTCATTCATCAACGCCTGAAATGTCGCAGGGGCGTTGGAGAGCCCAAATGGCATCACCAGGAACTTGAAGTGGCCATGGTGGGTGCGGAACGCCGTCTTCTCAATGTCGGTCGGGTGCATGCGCACCTGGTGGTACCCCGAGCGGAGGTCGAGCTTGGTAAAGTACTTGGCCCCGTGGAGCTCGTCGAGGAGCTCGTCAACCACCGGGATCGAGAACTTGTCCTTGGACGTACGGTCGTTGAGCGCGCGGTAGTCGATGCAGAAGCGCCACGACCCATCTGCCTTCTTGACGAGGAGCACGGGTGCCGAGAACGGAGAAGTACTGGGGCGGATGATGCCCTGTTCCAGCATGGCGGCACACTGCCGCTCGAGCTCGTCCTTCTGCAACTGAGGGTACCGGTACGGCCGCACTGCCACCGGTGCGGTCTCGAGCAGCAGGTGAATGCGGTGGTCGTAGGGGCGGGGTGGTGGAAGACCGCGTGGTGTGTCGAAGACGGCTTCGTGCTGACATAGGAGCTCGTCCAGCAGCGGGTGGTGCGGGTCTGAAGCTCCCGCTAGCAGCGACCGCTGCTGGGAGGGTGCGCCCGGGGCGCCCACACACTGCCACGTGACGCGGTGGCCCTCGTGCAGGAAGGATATGGTGAGCCCCTCGAAGTCCCAGGTGAGGGGGCCCAGCGTGCCAAGGAAGTCGACGCCGAGGATGAAATCGAAGCAGCCCAGCGCGAGGCCGACGCAGGTGATGGAGAAGGGCGACCCGAAGATGTCGACAGGCACGTTGCGTGCAAGACCTTCACACGGCACGCGCTCGCCGTTGGCCACCGTAACACGAAGCTGGTCGCCCCCCTAGGGGGCGAGGCCCAGGCGCCGCATGGTCGCGCCCTGGAGGAACGTGTGGGTGGAGCCGGTGTCCAGGAGGGCGAGGAGGCGCTCGCCCTTGATCGTCATGGGCAGGAGGATAGTTTGGTACGTCCTGATGCCTGCCAGAGCGTGTACAGAGACCACCAGAGCGTGAGCGTGAGCGTCCCCTGCGGCAGTGGCTTCTTCGGGCGAGGCCGCGGCCGCATCGTCGGCTGCCGCCTCCTCGTCGGCGTCGAGGAAATCGTCCACCTCTAGGAAGAACAGGCGGGGGCACACGTGCCCACGCACGTACTGCTCGTCGCAGTTGTAGCAGAGGCCTTGCCGACGGCGTTCCTGCATTTCGGCCGGCGAGAGGCGACGGTGCGGTCGCGCGGGTGCCGCCGGGGCTGCTGCGCCCGGTGTTGCCGCGCCGGCTGCGATCGGCGCAGGCAGCGCTGGTGCGCCAACCGAGGCCGCGGCCGCCCCCTGTTGGCGTGGGAGAAAGGCTGGCCGCGGGGGAGGGCGGGTGCCGCGCTGCTGAGGAGGTGCTGCTGCGGCCAGAGCCCGTGTCTCGAAGGCGCGGGCGAGAAACATGGCCGTCTGGAGGTCGGGCGGGTCGCGCATCGCGACGTCGACCCGAATGTGTTCCGGGAGGCCACCAACGAAGAGCTCTTCCTTTTGGCGCGTGGAGATGTCCCTTGAATGTGCCAGCACCGTCTGGAAGCGGTCCGCAAACTCCTGGACCGTGGAGTGGAAAGGAAGGCGTCCTAACTCGGCCAGTCGCGAGCCGTAGATAGGCGGGCCGAAGCAAAGGCGGCAAAGCTCCTTGAAGCGCTCCGAGGACGGCATGCCCTCGTCCAACAGGAGGGCGTAGTACCATGTCTGAGCGGCGCCGGTGAGGTGGTAGGAGGCCATCCACGTCCGCTGCTCCACCGGAGTGCGTTGGCCCCAGAAGAATTGTTCACATTGTGTGAGCCAATTCAGCGGGTCGACCGAGCCGTCGTATGTCGCGAAGTCGATCTTGTAGGTCGAGGTTGGAAGGGTGCCGCGCCGAACGTCCCGGGAGCGGTAGCCGAGGGCGCCCCGCCGATCACTGATGTTGTAGCCGGCGCGGAGCAGAACGTGGAGCCGTGGAGGATTGTGCCGTCAACGCCGCCATAGAGCGTTCCCGACGCCGGACCGCCCTCATGGCCGAAACCCGCTGTGATGTGAGGGGTCGAACGGACCAACAGACGCGCTGGAGCGGAGGAGTAGACTGGCTGCGTGACGTCGGTGAGCCACGGCGGCAGCGGGGACGGCGAGTGGGGGAACTGGATCTCCTGGAAGGGAACGCCGCCGGGGAACCCCACCGGTGCGGGCGCGGTGGTGTGCGCCGTGCTGTCCTGCGGCATCCCGTAGGGGTAGACGGCGCCCGAGGCGGGCGAAGGCAGCTGCGGCGGCGGGTTGGGCGCCGGCGGTAGCTGTGGCTATGGCTGAGTCGGTGCCACGCCTGGCTGCGGTCCCAAGAGAAAGGCGTGGACGCCGGCCATCATCCTGCCGAGGTCGAGGACGGCCGTGGTGAGCTGCTCGTTGGTCATCACGCCCATAGCGGAGGAGGAAGCCCCGGCGGCCAGCGGTAGCGATCCCGCGGGCAGAGATGTTTGCGGAATTGGTGCGGACGGGATCGGCACGTGCACGTTGGACACGGACACGTTGGAGTCCGGTGGCGACGTGGTTGCAGCGAGCAGCGGCAGCGACATCGGATCGAAGGTCTCTGATACCAGGTTGGTATGCTGCTGCTCTCTGCCGGACACCGATCGGAGGTTGTACGAGTGGAGGATTGGTGGGCGCGGTTTGCAGGGTGAACCCCGGCGAGTAGCCAGCGATCGTGAGAGGAGGAAATGAGGTGGCGGCTAGGGTTGGACTCCCGGCTCCCTACAGGAAGCCGGAAACAATATATTTCTGCTTGCCTTCTTCCATAGCCCTTAAGGGGTATTTATAGGCCTAATACAATCTAATCTACTAATCTTATCCCTATCTTTAAAACAGAAATAATCTAAACAGAATAACCAATCTCTATCTTTAAAACAGAAATAATCTAAACAGAATAACCAATCTGATCTGAACCAAAAACAGAATAACTAAAATAATGATAACTTGATAACGAGCAGGTCTTCTCCTGCATGCGCCTGCTAGCCATGAGCAGTCCTCCTCTGATAATGAGTTCCCGTCATAACACATGGCGTAGAGCCAAGCCGCGACGGCAAGGATCTGGCAACAACAGGAGGTGCTGCTCCGATGGCAGCAACTGAAGGGTGGCTCCCAGCAGCACGACACAGATCCATGCTACGGCGGCACAGATTCGGTTGGTGCGGCATGCATCTTGCTGCGACGGCACAGGTCCAGCAGCAGTGGCGTAGATCTGGCAGTGGTGGCGTGAATCTAGTAGCAGCGGCGCTTGAACGATTAATCGATGGGGGGCGATTAATCAAGATTAATTGGGTTGACCACTGATTAATCAGCTTTGACAGTCAATTAATCGATCAACTGATTAATGACCCGATTAGTGTGTAAATTATTTGTAGAGGTGACAATCACCATTTAATCGACTGATTAATCGAATGATATTTTCATCACTGGAATTAATCGGTTGACCAATTAATCGGTTAACCAAATAGTTAACTAATATATTAGAGTACTTCATAACATATATTCTAAGAAATCTCTGCCTGCCTTTTTTATATTATTTTCTCTTCATCTGTTATTGGCCTACCTGTGCTGCCTACCCACCTGGTCAACTACTGCACTGCTCACTGTTTCTTCTCTCTGCCACCGCCCATGCTAGCGTTATTCTCTCTCATACTTTGCCTCTTCCTTCTCCCATTTTCTCCATTGAACAGCAAGCCCCAGAGGTAGCTTGGTTGCTCCAGCAGCGAGGACGGTGCAGGCACACTGCTCAGTGCGGATCCAACAGTGGTGCGGATCTAGCGTCTAGCGGGCGGATCCAGCAGCAGCAACGCAAATTTGGCATCGGGCAAGCGGATCTAGCACTGGGGGCCAGCCAAGCGGATCTGAGGGCGGCGGTGCAGATTGGCGGATCTAGTGTCGCCAAGCAGATCCTGAGACGGTGGCATGGATCTAATGGCGGCAGGGCCTGGATCTAGCGCCGGCAGGGCGCAGATCAAACGGCAGTGGTGTGCAACGATTAATCGTCCCTCCAATTAATATGCCGATTATGTAGTAATTTAACTACAGATCCACCAAACACCGATTAATCGGCTAATCAGCCAATTTTTTCATCACTGCAATTTTCTATACCATGTCCTTGATTTTAAAACTAAAGCATTATGCATCACTACTGCTATGATGGCAACATGCTTTCAGTTGAGCTTGGCACCAGTAAAATTTTCTTCAAATTTGCAAATTAAAGATGGGGTAAGACAGCATACAAGTTGCAATTAGAAAATTGTTATTAAGCTACAACAATTAGTTAAGTGCTCCATCTAGTCACAAACAGAACTCTATTACAACTTTGACCACAATATTGTTTTCCACATAAAACACAACACATAAGAATAAAAATTGAAAATATTTTTATGCAAGTAAATATTAACAAAGAAGTTAGCCCAGAGTTCAAATAGTTTTTACTACGTGATTCCAATTTCCTATGATTCTATGCGCTTAGGAAACAAGACCTAGAATAAACATAAGAACAAATGGGTAGCATTCCAATCAATTTACACTACCACATGCTACCTCCAGGTGAACGTAACTACTGTACAGTACAGCCATCTAGGAACAATTAGAGGTGGTTGCCAGAGATCAATACCTTCCCCGCAAGGCGACTTGCGGGTGGTGATGTGGAGCACCTTGGTGGGGATCCTGACCGGTCCCTTGACGCGCAGCTGTTTGTCCTTTGCGCCCTTCACCAGATCGGCGCAAACTGCAAACAAACGCCGCATTAGGTTCACGAGTTGGTAAATCCGATCTAATCTTCTCCAAATAACAACAAAAGGAAGCTGGAAGGAAATGAATGGGTGACCCTTCTCGAGGTTCTTGACGTTCTTGGAGGAGAGGGTGATGCGGATGCGGTTGAGCTGCAGCTCCCGCGCCTCCTCCATGCCGAGCTTCCCGCCCTTCATAGCGCCGGCGGCGCCGTACAGCGCCGCAGCCGCCATGTTGCTTCGCCTTGACTTCTTCGCTGGCACGCTCCCTTCTCGAGTATGTTGGTGGCGCCGGGGCTAGGAGATGGCGGCGCGGGTGGCGTTAGGGTTTCCGAGGGTCGGTTATTGCTCCGAAGGTTTTTATAGGAGATGGTATGGGCTCGGTCTAATTGAAGCTAATATGTTAACGACTAGCCTAACTATAGCTAATATGTTAATGACTAGCCTAACTATGGGGAAATATTCTGTGCAATCTGCAATCGTGTGATCTGGTGCATCCAATCAAGATTCAACGGTTACAGATAAAAAAAGTAAAAAAGTATTGTAACTGTTGCATCTTGATTGGATGCACCAGATCGCACGATTGCAGATTGCATAGGATATTTCCCCCTAACTATTGCTACTTTTATTTAACATTACAAGTTTAACGTTTTTTAAGTTAAAATTTTTTAAGTTTAAATAAACAAATATTCATATTTATTATATAAATAAATATATAAATATATTTAATATTTAATGCAATAAAACTTATATGATATTATTGGGGAAAATAATTTCATCAATACTTATACGACGAAGAGCCTCGAAAGACACTTCGAAGCAAAAGATTTGAACCCTTTTGGGATAGGCCTCTAATAGTGTTGACTAGACGTCTCGAAGGCGTCTTGAAGCTCTTGGCTGACAAGAGGATTCCAAAGGGTTCACCAGCACTGAATGGACTTCATCCTGAAGACATGTCGTAATCTATGACAAGTCGTTCACTTTACAGGTGCATTCACATTTATTTTTACTATTTTTTCCCTATGGAGTCTTGTAAATAGAGTCTACAATGACGGTTGTAGCTAGAGGGCAAAATAGTAGTTTCCTATTGTACCTTTGCTTATAAATACTTGTCCTTCCTACTTTAATAAGGACATAGAACTCAATCTAAGAATACACTTTAACCTAGATGTAAGATTATTATCCTTTTCAAAGGCCTGAACTAGTACAAATTTAAACTTTGTCTCCAAGCTAGCCCTTTGAGGCTATTTGAACCTGTAGACATAATATTTTACACCAATAGTTTGCACTGTCCATGGGGAGCGTAGTACTAAACTAGCATCTCTGCCATCAAACTCTTTGAAGTCATACCTTCGAAGAAGAGAAAGAGAATGGCCCCCATCTGAAGGTCCACTTGGACCTTCGGGAAGGGAGCTCCAAACACCACTACAAGAACTACGGAGCCCTCCATAGTACCTCCACAAACAAACAACACTACCCCCGCAGCGCAAAACAACATGCTAAGGACCGAAGAGCACGCTCCGGTTCCCCTGATGATAGGAGGCGCCTCGGGGTCCACGGGTCTGCCCACGGCCCCTCCAGTTCCTATTCCATGAGGAGCACTGGATCTTCACTGCAAAGGCCCCCTTTTGGCCCCGATAGTACTTTAGACCTACTTCGCTCAGTCGCGAGCCCCGGAAACATATTCTAGAGGAAGAGGGAGTTTCAACGATGCTATGGCCACCGAGATGGCCCAACTCAAGGTGGAGCTCTAGTGATGGCGAAAAGGGATGATGGATCAGCTTCACGACTAGAGCACGCTAGAGGGGCCCCCAAGGTTACCTGAGGTCGTCGTCGTGAGCGACCTTGAGGATCAAGGACCTAGGGAGTACAGGCAGAACGCCTCCTTCGATGAAGGTTCACCGCTATACCCTGGCCTGCAGAGGGTGCACTTTGACTCCAATTTCGAGCGACAAAGCTTCCAAAGTACTCTAGGGGCATGACCCTTAGTGAGTTTTCCCGCTCTTATGCCCTCGCAATAGAGGCTAGCGGAGGAGAACGTGACACGATGGAAAAGTGCTTTACTCTCGCCCTCAAAGGGATTGCACTCTGATGGTTCTGGTCACTGAAGCTAGGCGCTGTGAAATCATGGGAGCATTTGAATAAGAAGTTTGTCAATAATTTCTAAGGGACGATCGTCGCCCTGATGTCCATAGGAAGCGTTTTTCAAGTAAAGCTGTAGTCGGGGGAGATGTTGCGGCAATACTTGCTACGCTTCGCTCACACGAAGTCCTAGATTAAGGGGTTGTCCATGTCTTCGGTCGTCGACGCTTCTCATGAAGACACCACCAACTACGACCTCCTCGACAAGCTTCACTGAAAGTCCATCTCTTCGATGGCACAACTCATGACATTTTTCGAAGAGTACGCCATGTTAGAAGAATGGTAACTCCGAAGAATAGTGGTAGTCACCCAGGTGCGGGTCCTCGAAGTGAGGGCCCAAAGTCCTCCTAGGTCGGCACCACCGGAGCATCGGCCATTAGACTCAAGGAGGAACCGGAAGCACTTCCGATTGGATGTGCTTAACATTGTCATGGCAAAGACCCCAATTATTAGTCAAACTAGAGCGGAAGCTGAGGAAGTGGTTCGAGGCTCCCTACGAGACCAACTGGTCCAAGCCAGACCTTTTTTGTAATGTCCATGGAGAAAATTGGAGTCATAACACCGATTCATGTAAGTCCATTTTGGCTCTACGAGGCAAATACCTCAAGCAGAGCAGTGGTCGAGGGACTACCGACCGAGCACCGCAGACCGTCTGCCCCGAAATGGTTCAAACCACCAGGCGGTCCGAAGGTCACGAATCTCACGAAGCTCCTACACGAACCTCGGTGGCAAATCTAATGCCACCTCTGTAGCTCGAAGATGGGTCGGACCGACAGAAGCAGATAGTGCTTCCCATCACCGAAGGTGGTTCCATGGGTGGCATGTCCAAACTACAATACCGAGAGTATGTGTACGAGGTAGGTCACATCGGGACCTTGCCCTTAGCATCCGCTATGCCAGAATGGTCGCATGTGCCTATTTCCTTCACATCCAACGACACCCTCGAAATCAAGTTCCCACACGTCGACCTCCTCGTCATCTCCACCGACATCGCTAGCACCGAAGTTCGTCGCATGCTCATTGATGGAAGAAGCTCGACTGATATAATCTGTTGGACCGAAAATGGCGACTAGAGGGGGGTGAATGGGAGCTTTTAAAATTTCAGACTAAAAATAGTCTTATGTTTTAATTCTGTCTTCTGCGGAACAGGCTTCGAACACACCCTTCGAAGTTCTGGTTCGGAGGTATTTCACAGCTCTGAAACCAGGCTTCGCCAGGAGCAAAAGTTCGAAGTCAAGAAGACTTCGCTCCACCCACAACACCAAAAACTCAACTCTGCTAAGTCAATGCAGGCTCTGCACACTGGGTGCCTTCGAGCAGGCTTCACACTTCACCCTTCACAAGAGCAGACTTCCCTCTGAGTACTTCGACCAAATACTCAGTGAAAGCAACTGGTGCTAGACTTCGTACTTCGAAGGTCTAAACGCACACTGAACACACTTCGCCGAGGGCTTCGACAAGGGAAGAAAAGGGGCTTCGAACAGTGCTTCGCTAGTAATCAGAGAGGTCTTACCTCCAGTTTACATAGAGCGAACAGACACTGAAAAACACACACTTCACACACAAAGACTTCTCACACACTTCTCCAAAAAGATCCAGAGCACAAACTCAACCCAGAAGAAGGTGGTGCATACAGAAATCAAAACATGCAGTGAAAAGTAGGCATACAAGTTCAAACAATAAATGAAAACAGAATCAAAGTTTCATTGCTTGAACAGGGAACACAAAATGAACTCACGGTATGAATACAGAGAGTGTGGCGGCTAGCACAGGAGTTCTACAATGGCTGCTCAAAGTTTTACTATGGCCTAGGCTAGCCTCCACTATTTATAGGCACTATTCAGCCCTGTGAATAGACTATTTGGAGGCTTCTTTTGTCAGCTTCGCAGAGGAGACAACATCAGCTTTTGTAGAGTAGACACGGTCAACCTTTGCAGTCTTGGAGTCTTCTGAAGCCCCCATTCGCACGCGAGGGGTGCGGTAGCTTCGGTGAGAAGCCTTGAGCCTGACAGCCTTCGCTTCACCAAAGTCAGCCTTCGATACAGTGACGGTTTTGAGCCAAAGCCATCAAAGCCTTGGGCCTTCGCACCAACACCTCCGTAGTGGACCACCACGGCTTCGCAGCTTCTCCCAGCTCAAACTTCATCAGCCCGTGTACCGAAGCCATGCCTGGCTGAAGTACCTCAAGACAACCACACTCCGAAGCCCCACCTTCGGAGTACCACCCTTCGAAGTCTCTCCTTCGTCCAAGGCCTCCGCATGAAGCATTTCATGAGCACTTCGTCGCAGTGTCTCTCCTCGAGCACACTCCTTGACGAACCTCACCCGGACCATGCCTTCGATGCACCTCGACTTCTGAGACCTTCGTTGGGTATACCTTCGAGTGCCTCCCTCCGGAGCACACTTCGAATGCCTTGTCTATTTGCCGAGGACTTTGTCCAGCATACTCCGAAGTCACTCCATTCGGAGTACCCTTCGAAGTGCCTCGCCTCTGAGAACTTCATCTCGGGGTACCTTCACCCGTAGCCATGCTTCACACTCTCTGCCTTCATCTGGCGCACCCCGACCCGAGGTCTGACCTTGACCCCTTCATAGCCTTCGTGACCGAGCTCCCCGCTCGCCTCACATCAAGCCTCCCGCTTAACCCAAGTTCACTTGTTGCGAACCGTCCGTCGCCTCCGAAGTAACCTGCGCACCATAGACAAACAAACAAGTGTATCCAGTACCCCGGAGACCTCTCCGGTTAAACAACCTTTGGCACGCACTCCGGTGTACCGCCCAAAGTGCCGAGACCTTTGGTACGACCCAGTCATCGTGTACTGTCGGACCCCTCCGACAGGCACACTCCACTGCAATCAGCTGCAGCAAAACAGAGGATAAAATCTGTCAATCACTCATCACAGACTCCGAAACCAACCCTTGGTTTCTCAATATCCCCCTTGATGAGTGCATTGACAACCAAATTCAAGTTCAAGAAAATTTGAAAAATTTCAGCACACAAGTGACCATAAAACTCAGAAACGAGCCAAACCATGTCACTTGACAAAAGAATTTTCCTCCCCCTTTTCAAAAGAGTAAAAGCCCCTTCGACAGATCTTCTCTTTGCAAGATGAAAACTCCCCCTTAGTTATTTTACCCCCTTGCTACAGAGAACTCACCAATTTCTCCCCCTTTGACAATGTAGGCATCAAGGAGCATTTGAAAGATGCAAAGCTTCGAAATGGGCAGAATTGCAAAGACATATAAAGCAAAAATATGCCAACTTTAATACCAATTTTCATGTGCTCAACTCAATTTAACATTCTCTAAAAACATGATGATAACATGTGATTTTATCATTTTGAAATAAAAGCATTACCACTCAATCACGGTAACCAGGCAAGTAAAAACAATGACTGCGCAAAGCTAGTCAATTTCTACTCTAGACAGACATGTTCAGTTCAAGTGGAGCATGGAAAGCAAGCTTGATGATAAATGAATTTTTGTTGTTCTTTTCATAATGCCAGAGGTTATTTGTTTATCTACCTTATACTTTCCAATCAAGCCAAGCCTAGGCACGAAATCCATCAGAAGCTTAAGGCAGTGATTTTGGCATATACTACACTATCCCAGTTCAGACCAATGTACAATGGTAAGCAGTCTAGAATAGAGTAGTGCGACAAACAAACCCGCCTAGATCTTTTCGCTTATAGCAAGCAAATCATGGATTTTGGATTTTTAATTAAGTGACCAAATTGTTTAGCACTTGATGAATATCTATGAGTAAGTAATACAATTTTTAAAGTTGCAATGTTTAGCATCCAGAGAAAAGGAGTCTTGCTATCAAGCAGATAAAAGATAGCTAAAACAGTCCTGTCTAAACATGCTAGTTTCAAGACTAAGCGGTGAGCATGATTTGATTTGGAAAGAAAAATCATGCATAAAATGTTTCAGACATATTAAATAGAGCTTAGCTGACATGATTACATGAATTAAAACTAGGCATATAAGTGCAAAAGATGTAAATGCAATTTCACACACAATGAGCATATGCAAGACAATCAAAATCTGCTCCCCTCACAAAATGCCGTAAGGGTGACAAACACCAAGTTCCCCACGCAAGTAGGCAAAACGAGAAGCATCGAGGGGTTTTGTGAAAATATCGGCTAGCTGGTGTTGGGTATCAACATATTGAAGCTCAATATCACCCTTCTCATTATGATCTCTGAGAAAATGATATCACACATCAATGTGTTTGGTTCTGGAATGCTGAACCGGGTTGTTTGCAATACAAATAGCACTAGTGTTATCACAGAAAAGTGGAACACTCTTATAATCTAACCCAAAATCTTGCAAAGTGGAAACCATCCACAAAATCTGAGAGCAACAGCTAGCTACAACAACATATTCGGCCTCAGCCGTCGATTGTGCAACACTAGCCTTGTTTCTAACTACAGTCCCATCCTCCCCTTGTTTGTTTTTGAAAATCCATTTTGTTCCAATGAAATGAACATCTGGTGGAGGATCAACTAAAGTCCAGACTTGGTTTCTCTCAAAATTTTCAAGTTCTTCATGCATGGCATTGATCCAACTAGAATCAGAAAGTGCATGACTAACATCTAAGGGCTCGAAAGAAGCAACAAAAGCGGAATCAATGAAATGAGCATGAGAATGTGTTACCCTTTGATCAAGCTCACCAATGATCTGCTCGGGAGGGTGCATCCTTTGAACGTGATGTGGAGCCTCACGGCGGGATGCAGTCTCCCCCTCAACTTGTGCGTTGGAGTGGTCCAAGATGACCGATGTCGAGGTAGTTGCTTCGGGACCTTGTGCCGAAGTAGTCGAAGCGGAGTCGGCTTCGGGGGTCGATGTCGAGGGTAGTGGGGGTTCATCCTTGAAATCTTCGGGATCTTCTTCTTCAAAGATTGTCTGCTCCATGTCGTGTTCATTTGCCTGTTCAAAAATGGAACTAACAGAGGGGGTTGATTCATCAAAAGTCACATCACATGACTCGATGACAGTGTTAGTTTCCAAATTATAAACACGATAAGAATGACCATGTGTAGTGTAACCCAAAAAGATCCCGTCAGAAGAGCGCGACTCAAATTTATCCAAATTTCCATGTTTTAGGATAAAGCAACGACAACCAAATACTCGAAGATGAGTAACTTTGGGCTGTCTCCCAAAACGCAGCTCATAAGATGTCAAGTTCAAAATTGAGCGTAAGAAGATTCGGTCTGAGATGTAACAAGCAGTGTTCATGGCCTCAGCACAGAATTTCCTAGGAGTCTTGTGCTCAACGAGCATCGTCCTAGCCATCTCAACCAAAGTGCGGTTCTTTCTCTCAACAACCCTGTTCTGTTGAGGAACCCGCGGAGCAGATAATTGATGTTCTATGTCATGCTCTATGCAAAAGTCAACGAAGAGACTGTTCTTGAACTCAGTGCCATTATCACTTCGAATGAATTTTAATGCACCAGGGAGTTCAGTGAAAAGTCTCATAGCCAAGCTCCGAAAGTGTGAAAACACTTCATCCTTGCTGGCAAGAAAAAGACCCAAGAGTAGCGAGAGAAATCGTTGACAATGACTAACACATACCACTTCCCGCCTAACGAACTAACCCGAGAAGGACCTACAGTGTCCATGTGGAGAAGTTCTCCGGGTTGTTCAGTCATCACCGTGGTGACTAGCGAGTGCAAAGCGACAATCATTTTTCCATGTCGACATGGAGCGCAAACTAAATTCTTCTCAAACTTGAGTTTGGGCAATCCTCGGATCAGACCTAGGGCACTCAGGCGAGCGAGCAACTCAAAGCTCATATGCCCCAGTCTCCTTTGCCACTTCCAAAGCTCAGAAGTAGAATGTGCAACAAGACAATGAGAAGAACCAGATGACTCAGAAAAATCAGCTCCAAAAACTCTCCCAACTCTAAAGATATTACAAACCACAACGCCATCAGAATTGAGTACTTGCGAAGTATCGCGATGGAATCGCACTTTGAAGCCCTCATGAAGCAATTGAGATACATAAAGCAAATTGTATCCCAAGTTTTCAACCAATGCAACATCTTTGAGAGTGAAATTCGAGTTGATTCTTACCACACCTTTACCTTTCACTCTACTCCTTCTATTGTTGCCGAAGGTGATATGTTCCTTTTGCTTGGTTGTGGTGAGGCTGGAGAATCATACTGCATCTCCGGTCATATGGCGCGAACAACCGGAGTCCATGATCCACGTGCCCTCCAAGCCTCGGTCTGGCGCCTACACATGATAAGAAAATCTCGATCGCTCAGTGCTGGGGTGAGTGAATACATGACAAGGCATCCAACACTGAGTGATACGAGTAGTAGGCACAGTAAAAATAGACTGTCTATGCACAGGATAATCAGAATGATGCAAAGTGCGAGGTCTACCTACATGCTGTGTCCCGAAAGCATGACGAGGTCTCCTACTCTGTCGAGGTACAAAGCTACTCGCCCGGGGTCTACCACCATATGGAACATGGTGAACACCTCGAGGAGCAAAACCTCTCCGAGAAGTATGAGGAGCCTCGAAAACAGGACGTGAGTACAACTCAGACTCCTACATACCTCGAGATGGGTAATGCATGTCCTGGAACTCATCGCCTGAGAGCGTCGCACATCCTTGATGTGACGAAAACAGAACCCAACCAAATGACCCACCCGCTGACAATAGGATCAATGAAACACTCTCCTAGGGGCACTCATACGGGTCATAGGAGCAATCCTCATAGGCTCCTTGGGCTTCTGTTGAGTGGTTTTCTTGGGAGGAATTTTCTTTGCAGGAGGAGTGGTTTTATTTGGAGTTTGGGTAGGCTTTTTGGCTGATGGAGTGTCTAATAGAGCTCTTTATTTCTCTAAGGTAGTAGGTGAGGTAAAAACAGTTTTGTTCTCACTGTCTGAAAGAATCCTCTCAAAACCCAATCCCAGAGCTAACCCTGCCCTGTCATCACACATCTTGGTTTTGGCCAAGAGAAAGTCCATCCTACCCTTTCCCTCAGTGCATTTGTTAACCACAGAAAGAAGGTATTCATTTTCAGTCATAAGGTTTCAGCTCGCTCTCTAACAGTGCCTAGCTGGTCCTTAAGGGTTATGCAAGTGTCACATACAGGTTGCACATCCTTAGAACTACCGGCCCTCTCTAATTTAGCCTTTAAATCATGAACATGCTTATCACGTAAATCTATGCTCTCACGTAATAAAGAACAGTTCATGCATTCATTTCTATCATGAGAACTAGAATCAACCATCAAAAGCTGCTTCTATGCAGTCTCAAGCTCAGAAAGAGTTTGAGCATGCACAGAACGCAACTGAGCAAGCTCACCCATGAAAACAGTGCAAGATTCACATTCAGCATCATTAATCCTAGACTTAAGCATGGTATAATCAGTAGAAACAGATTCTAGCCTAAGTCTAAGGTCTTTTCTATCTCTAGCGACTTGCACAAGTAACTTATCCTGACCAAGAACTAATTCATTCGGTTCATCTATTTTAATTGAAAGTTGGTCAAAGGATAGAGGTACCTCATATGAGTCAAGCTCATCGCCGCTGTGATCGTTGTCAGCCATGAAGCAAAGGCCGGTGAAATCTCATCCCTTCTTTTCCTTCTTCTCTTCCTTCCTTGAGGACTCCTCCTCCTCATCAGAGCTCGACTCCTCAGTTGAGGAAGTGTCGATGTCGCTGAGAGCAGCAACAAATTCTATGGAAGCGGCTTTGGCTACCCTCTTAGCCACCTTAGCGCGCTTGCCCTTCACAAAGGGTTTCCTCTCCTTTTTGTGGTATCTGGGGCGCTCACTCTCATCTCTCTTCTTGAGTTTTGGGCAATTGGCCTTGATGTGAGAAGTGTCGCCACACTCAAAACAACCACTAAAACCACTTCTCCCCTGATCTCGTCTCTCATGGTGAAAATGGATGAACCTTCTGGCAATGAGAGCAAGCTCATCATCATCCAGAGTATCTACCTGCTCCTTAGTGACGGAGACTAGGGGGGACAAAGCAAAACCATCTACAAGAACACAAGTGCCAGATGTGCTTGGTTCTGCAGTGGTGCCACGGCTAGTGCTAGAAACTAGTGCCAATGGCTGTGGCAAAGAGTTCCTATGCACTGCAAGAGATGCCTTGACAATCTTTGTGGACTTCAGCTTGTTGAAGAGCTCATCACAGGTCAATGTGTCATAACCTGCAGACTCCTTAATGCTGGATATCTTCACTTCCCATATGCTACGATCAACAGCATAGAGAAGCTTGATAGCCTATCATGATCATTGTAAGCAAGCGTCCCGTTGGACCGTAAGTTACTCACTATCGCATCAAAGCGAGAAAACATGGCATCTATAGATTCACCAGGTGCCTGCACAAACAGCTGATACTGTTGATTATATGTGCTTTGGCGCCTGGCCTTAATCTGTGTAGAGCCCTCATGAAAGATAGTGAGTGTAGTCCAAATCTCCCTAGCTATCCTAAGGTGCTGCACCCTATCAAACTCACTTCTACTCAAACCAATGAACAATATATTTCTAGCCTTGGAGTTGGCATTATACTGATCCTTCTCTGTTTGACAGGTGCAAGTTTTAGGGATGGAGTATTGTGAGTCCACAATCTCCCAAATTGCATTTCCTTGGCTTACAAGTAAGCCTCCATGCGCACCTTCCAGTATGCAAAGTCCGTCCCATCGAACAAAGGTATTTTACTAACTCTGTACATGTCGCCAACAGATCACAAAACCGGTTAAGGTCAACTGGTGATCTTAACCCGCTCTGATACCAATTGTTGGACCGAAAACGGCGACCAGAGGGGGGTGAATGGGAGCTTTTAAAATTTCAGACTAAAAAGAGTCTTCTGTTTTAATTCTGTCTTCTGCGGAACAGGCTTCGAACACACCCTTCGAAGTTATGGTTCGGAGGTATTTCACAGCTCCGAAACTAGGCTTCGCTAGGAGCAAAAGTTCGAAGTCAAGAAGACTTCGCTCCACCCACATCACCAAAAACTCAACTCTGCTAAGTCAGTGCAGGCTCCGCACACTGGGTGCCTTCGAGTAGGCTTCGCACTTCACCCTTCGCAAGAGCAGACTTCCCTCTGAGGATTTCGACCAAATACTCAGCGAAAGCAACTGGTGCTAGGCTTCGTACTTCGAAGGTCTAAACGCACACTGAACACATTTCACTGAGGGCTTCGACAAGGGAAGAAAAGGGGCTTCGAACAGTGCTTCGCTAGTAATCAGAGAGGTCTTACCTCCAGTTTACAAACAGACTTCTCACACACTTCTCCAGAAAAGATCTAGAGCACAAACTCAACCCAAAAGAAGGTGGTGCATACAGAAATCAAAACATGCAGTGAAAAGTAGGCATACAAGTTCAAACAATAAATGAAAACAGAATCAAAGTTTCATTGCTTGAACAGGGAACACAAAATGAACTCACGAGATGAATACAGAGAGTGTGGCGGCTAGCACAGGAGTTCTACAATGGCTGCTCAAAGTGTTACTATGGCCTAGGCTAGCCTCTACTATTTATAGGCACTATTCAGCCCTGTGAATAGACTACTTTACCCCTAGGGTTTACACTATTTTTGTCTCATCAGAACAGGGGGTACGACTGGTAGTCTACTTTATTTGGAGGCTTCTTTTGTCAGCTTCGCAGAGGAGACATCATTAGCTTTTGCAGAGAAGACACGGTCAGCCTTTGCAGTCTTGGAGTCTTCTGAAGCCCCCTTCGCACGCGAGGGGTGCGGTAGCTTCGGTGAGAATCCTTGAGCCTGACGGCCTTCGCTTCACCGAAGTCAACCTTTGATACAATGACGGTTTTGAGCCGAAGCCGTCAAAGCCCTTGGGCCTTCGACCAACACCTCTGGAGTGGACCTCCACGACTTCGTAGCTTCTCCCAGCTCGAACTCCGTCAGTCCGTGTACCGAAGCCATGCCTGGCCGAAGTACCTCAAGACAACCACACTCTGAAGCCCCACCTTCGAAGTCCCTCCTTCGTCCAAGGCCTCCGCATGAAGCATTCCATGAGCACTTCATCGCAGTGTCTCTCCTTGAGCACACTCCTCGATGAACCTCACCTGGACCATGCCTTCGATGCACCTCGACTTCTGAGACCTTCGTCGGGTATACCTTCGAGTGCCTTCCTCCGGAGCACACTTCGAATGCCTTGCCTCTTTGCTGAGGACTTTGTCCACCATACTCCGAAGTCACTCCATTCAGAGTATCCTTCGAAGTGCCTCGCCTTCGAGGACTTCGTCTCGGGGTACCTTCACCCGGAGCCATGTTCCGCACTCTTTTCCTTCGTCTGGCGCACCTCGACCCGAGGTCTGACCTCGACCCTTTCACAGCCTTCGTGACCGAGCTCCGCGCTCGCCTGGCATCAAGCCTCCCGCTTGACCCAAGTTCACTTGCTACGAACCGTCCGTCGCCTCCAAAGTCATCTGCGCACCACAGACAAATAGACAAGTGTATCCAGTACCCCAGAGACCTCTCCGGTTAAACAACCTTCGGCACACACTCTGGTGTACCGCCCAAAGTACCGAGACCTTTGGTACGACCCAGTCATCGTGTACTGTCGGACCCCTCCGACAGGCACACTCCGCTGCAATTAGCTGCAACAAAACAGACCCACCGAACCCTTCGGTGAAGCAACCTCCGAACCCCTTCGGAGGGACCCCTTCAAATCAGAGGATAAAATCTATCAATCACTCATCACAGACTCCGAAACCAACCCTTGGTTTCTCATAATCGTCATGTTTGCCTTCGACCAACTCTACATCCCATGGAGGCATCTACTCCAGCGGCTCGCCCCTTGCAAGGTGTGAAACCAAGGGTGGTTTCTGTCTGTATGGTGAGTGATAACAAGGATGAGCGGTTGAGCGATTGGTTGAGTGTTGGGTTGTGTGCATCGAGGGTTCGATGTAAAATTGAGGTTTGGTTGCCAAGGTTTTCGGTGGTGCGTCGCGTTCTTATTTTGGCTTATCTTGGATGTGCAGGGTGGAGATGCCTGACCAACTGTCAATGGCGAGTGATCAAGGGTCAAGCGGGGAGCTCGATGTCGAAGGATCAGGGAGGCCAGGTGAAGTTGGAGAAGATCTCAAGAGTGCACGAAAAGACTGAGCAAGACTTGGACGGACGGATGGAAGCGACGGCGTGACGACCGGGTTTGCGAGAGGGAGGCCAGGACAAGTATTCAGGCAGCTCGAGGGTATCGAGAGCGGAAGTGGCTTGCTGGTGCTCGGAGTAGCAAAGCGGTGTCATGAGTCGAAGGGTTGAGAGGCTTTGTCGGTTTTTGCTGAAAACCGTCACATATCTAGATTTGCTAATTTCAATAATTAGGAGTCCTTTTTATTTTGAGTCAATGTGTAATAAAAAGTTAAGAGTCTAGAGTAAATGTACTCCTTTATTGTATTTTTCAGGATTTCTTGAGTTCTGAACATATATTACAAGGAATAGGACTTTGATGTAAAATAGAGGTTCTAGAGGGTTCTTTTCAGAATTTTCCCCCCATAGCTGGCCTATAAATAGAGGTCCATAGCCATGGGCTGGTTCCTCTCTGTTTGGCTGAGACCATGTGTTCAGAAACATGAATTGAAGGTTTGATTTTATTTGATGATAAAAGAAGATTCCCACTACTGAGATCAAAGTGTTCTACAGAAAAATCAAGGTACCAATTCTGTTCAGTCTAGTCAATTTGTAATCTGTGATTTGGTTCAGACTTTCTTTATGAATTGTTGATTTGAAATTAAAACTGAGTTCATCACTTGATCATGAGTAAAATTTGCTGTTGTGAATGATCTGTTTTGTCTTAAGTCATTGTCAACAATTGAGGTTGCTGATTGAATTGTTCTGAATTGTTTTCGGTTCAGTTTCATATAGATATTCAGAAATCTGTTCAGTTTGAGTAGATGTTGATGGAACTATTTATCATTTAATTTTCATCAGAATATCAATTGAATTCAGTTTGAATATACAACAGTGTAGTTGTCTATTTGAACTTGCTATTCTCTGAAATTTGAATTCAGAATCTATGATATCACTGTTCATAATCCAGATAGTTTGAGTAGTAGTATTTTCATCTGAGCTCTGATTAGATCTTTGGTCATACTGTCTACTATCTAGTTCTTTTCAGAACAGGTTTTCTGTTCAGATTTGAGTTCAGCAGTGATGCTCTATGTTTGAAATTACACAACTTAGAAATTCAAATCAAAAGTAGAAAAGTCACTGTTTATCATCTAGATAGTTTCAGATCCTGAATTTTCAGTTGAGTACTGTTGAACTGATCTGAAATTTTGTGTGAGGGTTCAGATTAATTCAGAAGAGTTGTTCTCAGGTTTATTCTCTGATTATTTCCATCTCTGTTATGAAAAGTTCATTTCCATCAACAAGTGTAGTGAACTGAATTGTCTTAGTTGATTGTAGTGTTTCATAACTCCAATACTGAAATTTGTATTGAGATACTGTGGATTTGCAATCTGTTTGTCTCTTTTAAAATGGCTCATGAGTAGATTCTCTGAAATTGAGTGTAACCATTCAATACTAAAAGTCCACTTGTTTATTCAATTGAAATAGAAATCAATTCTGAATATTATATTTTGTTTGTGTGTTTGAATACTCAACATCTGAAATTGATCAAAAGTCTGTTTTGCTGAATCAACCCTGAATGTTAAAAGTGTTTGATTAGAATTGGATTCTCATTCAGAGGTCTAATTTAAACAGAAATTGTTTCAAACAATTCTGATCTGGTATTGTTTTGAATGATTTGATCAAGTTATCCTTGCTGAATTCTATTTCAAATTGATAAATTGCTTCTATTACAAATGTTCTGAATTTCTAAATCTTGTCGGACTTTCAATAGTCGAAGTAGTCATGTCGACAAATCAGTTGTCGAAATTTACACTGTATTTCAGAGTACTAGTTGCCGACAGAACAGTTCGACTGACAAAACTCTAAACTAAGTTGAATTGTGATTTTCAAACTAGTGGTGCACAAATATTATATTGATTGGTTTAAATTTGAATCTAAAATCTCAGAGGTGCGTTGGGTGTTTTGAAAAGGCCATCTAATTCACGAGAATTTGTCGAGGCACCTATTCACCCCCCCTCTAGTCGCCATTCCGATCCCACAATTGGTATCAGAGCCGGTTAGATCACCAGTTGACCTTAACCGGATTGTGTTTCCTCTTTTTGGCAACATGGAAAGAAACTAAAAAATTCCGATGTTTGATGGCCATGATTTTGCTTATTGGAAGGTGCGCATGGAGGCTTATCTACTAAGCCAAGGAAGTGCTATTTGGGACATTGTTGATTCCAATATGTGATCCCTGAAACTCGCACTTCAGAGACTGAAAAATTACAATATGAATGTATAACAAAGCAAGAAACATACTGTTCATCAATCTGAGTCGCAAAGAGTTTGACAGGGTCCAGCACCTACGAACTGCGCGTGAAATTTGGACCACTTTGAAAACTTTTCATGAGGGCACTACTCACATTAAGGCTAGGAGGCAAAGCACTTATAAACAAGAATACCAAATTGTTGGGGGAAAATATTCCATCCTCAGGGTTATTGCAGTAACAGGACGAAGACAGGCGATTGAATCGAAGGTTTCCAGCATGTATCTCCGGAGATGCATTGAATCAAGTTGAAGTATGATGACAGACTCTAGTTCGGAGTATATCTTCGAACTTGGACTCTTCGAGAGCTTCTTTGCCAGCTAAGATGGAAGACTTATCTTCTTTCTCATTAGATTAGTTTTTTACCATTTTAGCCTTATTAAGGATACCGAATAGTTTCCACTATGTCGGTTGTAATAGAGGGGTAAAGGGTCTTTTCCTTAATGTTTGGGCCTATAAATACCCCCCGTTTTACCCTGTAATACGGATCGAATACAAGTTATTCAATACACACTTTCGAACTATTTTAAGCTATTATCCTTTCGGAGGCTTGGAATAGTTTACTTCGCAACACTTCGTTTGTTAGTTTCTAATCTTCAGAAACCTGTTAGCATAATCTTTTACGCCAATAGTTGGCACCGTCCGTGGGGAACCTAGTCCAAAAAATTTCGTTCTCTACCAAGTTCTCAAACCATGCCTCCTAAGCGGAGTGCAGGTGGTAATCCTGTTCGGAGGTCTCCTCGGACCTCCGGAGCAAGATCTTCAGACACAGTTGAGGTCGAAGGACCTTCGACGTTTCCTCCACCTCAAACTCCGGAAGGGATTCCCCTTCCTCGAGCATACGGAGTTCCTTCGCCAACTCCATCTATACTTCGGCCAGCCGGAGTCCCTCTTCGACCTCAAGTTCCACTTCGAACCGATCCCTACAATTCTCAAGACCCGGAAGATCCTTTCGGAGGAGATGAAGATGGTCTTGGTGATACGGCCGCTCAAATGGCCAGTCTCCAAGCTGAAGTAGCAAGGTGGCGGCAAGAAGCCGTAGAGAGGCTTCGTTCTCAGCCTACCACGGTCATCCCTGAAGTGCCCGAAGACGACAAACTTATTTATCCCGAAGCCCCGGAGAACGCTTCCTTCGACACCGAGTCTCCGCTGCATCCTGAGTTGCAGAAAGTACGCTTCGACCCTAAGTTCAAAACTTCGAAGCTTTGCAAGTATGCCGAAGATGAAGATCCTGGAGAATTTGTCCGTTCTTATGCTTTAGCAATTGAAGCCAGTGGAGGAGTGCGGGACACTATGGCAAAATGTTTCCCACTAGCTCTTCAAGGAGTGGCATTGCGGTGGTTCTGGTCTCTGAAGCCAGGATCAATCAGTTCATGGGGGCAGCTAAAGAAGAAGTTCGTGAGTAACTTTCAGGGTACCTTCGTACCCCCTATGTCAACAGGAAGTCTTTTCCAGGTGAAGCAGCTCCCTGGAGAGACCTTAAGACAGTATTTCAAGCGCTTCGCTCATACGAAGTCGCAAATTCGAGGGTAACTACGTCTTCTGTAGTTGACACAGCTCGAGAGGGAGTTATTCATCCAGGCCTCCTTGATAAACTTCACCGGAAAAGCATATCTTCTGTTTCTCAGTTGATGTCTTATTTCGAAGAGTATGCAAGGTCAGAAGAGGGATGACTTCAGAGAACTGCTGCAACCCCATCGATACTACAAGAAGTTAAATTAGAAGTGAAAACTTCAGCACAGCCGCAAGGGGCTAGCTTCGAAGCTCAGCATGACAGACGTCGGGGGCAAAAGCATCCTCGTTCAGAAGTTCTGAACATTGCACCCCCCGCAGAAGTTTGCCCAAAGGGCTCCGTAACCGAAGCAAGACCAGCGGCTGGAGGCCGCAGGGAAACCCGCTGGCAAAGGCCAGACCTTTTTCTGTTGTATCCATGGTGAAAACCGGAGTCACGCAACTGATGCGTGCAAGGCTATACTTGCTCTGAGAGGAGAGTATCTGGAAAGAACTTCGGGTCGAGGCACTACTGACCGAGTTCCGGCTGAAGTGCGTTCGGAGCCTGTCCAGGCTGTGGCGCGAATAGAGAACTTCGATCCGGCAAGACGCCCTCCGTTGGTCAATGTTATGCCACCTCCGAAGCAAAGAAGAGGGCAAGATCGAGGAAAAAGAGTAGTCCTCCCCATCTCCGGAGAAGGGACCCTCGGAAGTATGTCGAAGAGGCAGAGAAGAGAATATGTTAGAGAAGTGGGCCATATTGGAACCTCTTCGTCTGCAGCTGCTATGCCCGAATGGTCCCATATGCCAATATCTTTTTCCGTAGATGATGCAGCTGGTATTAAATTTCCACATGCAGACCCACTTGTCATCACTGCCGACATAACAGGAACTGAGGTTCGAAGAATGCTAATTGATGGAGGGAGTTTGGCGGATATTATTTTTTGTCCAAGCCTTTGATCAACTCTGCATCTCCAGAAAGCATCTTCTCCCAGCAGCCCGTCCTTTACAAGGCTTTGCAGGACCCCCTCTTGATGCCCTTGGCCAAAATTGGCCTGGAAGTTACTTTCGGAGAGGGGCCACTGGCCAGGACAGAGGAAGTATCTTCGATGTTGTGGATGCTCCATATGCGTACATGTCATCTTCGGAAGAGGCATGTTAAATCAATTCGGAGCTGTGGCGCATCATAATTACTTATGTATGAAGATGCCCACACAGGCGGGAGTGCTCACTGTTTTCGGAGATCAGGCCATTGCGCGAAGAGCGGAGTATGGTCATGGTCCTCCTCTTGACCCGAGATAGGTGAAACAGTGTGCAAGATAATTCGGGAGATTTTTCTACTCCCAATGAATCTTCGAAGAAATCCTTCCCAAGACCAAGTCCCGAAGGAGAGATTGCAATGAAGGTTATTGTCAAAGATGGCAAGGAATATTCATTTCAATTTGGTAAAGACTTGCCTCCAGAAGTTGCTACTTCCTTAGAGAAAGTAATTGAGGAGAATTTAGATGTCTTTGCTTGGTCTGATGAAGACATCACCGGAGTCAGTCGGGACATTATGAACACAGTCTACTTGTGAACCCGAAGGCTCGGCCTATTCGCAAGGACTTCGGAAGTTGTCTACAGAGAGAGCTATCCTTGCTAAAGATGAAGTTGAAAAGTTGCTGAAGGCTGGGATTATCAAGAAGTGGCTCATACGGAGTGGTTAGCCAACCCAGTCTTCATTAAGAAGAAATCTTCCGGGAAGTGGCGCATGTGTATTGATTTTACATCCCTGAATAAAGCATGCTCCCGCGACCCCTACCTCATGCCCCGAATTGATCAATTGGTCGACTCCACTGCTGGTTCGGAGTTATTAAGCTTCCTCGACGCGTATTCCGGCTATCATCAAATCTGGTTAAAGCGCGAAGATGAAATCAAGACAAGCTTCATACTCCTTCAGGAGTCTTTTGTTATGTAAGAATGCCCTTGGCTAAGAAATGCCGGGGCTACTTTTTCAAGGTTAATTGCTAAAGCTCTAGGTCATCAATTAGGTCGTAATGTAGAGGCCTACATGGATGATATTGTAATAAGAGTGCTTTAAAGCACCAACATAGCCTAGACTTAGCAGAAACATTCAATAGCCTTCAGCATGTGGGATCCGTCTTAACCCCGAAAAATGTATCTTCGGGGCGCAGGCTGGAAAGTTGTTAGGGTATCTAGTTTCAAGCAGAGGGATTGAAGCTAGCCCCACTCAGATAACTGCGTTGCAGAGGATGGCTCCTCCAAAGAATTTAAAACAAGTGCAAAAGCTGACCGGTCGTCTTGCAGCACTTAGCAGATTCCTGGCAAGGTCTGCGGAGAGAAGTTTACCCATTTTCAAAGCATTGAAAGGGTCCGAAGATTTTGCATGGACACCGGAGTGTCAAAGAGCTTCGAAGATATTAAGAATTATCTCAGTAACCTTGCTACACTCACGGTGCCTGTTGCGGACGAAATCCTACTCCTCTACCTCGCAGCTACTGGCTTTGCTGTCAGTGCAAGTCCTTGTCAAAGAGGTTGATTTCAATGGGAAGTTGGTACAGAATCCAGTTTATTTGTGTCCGAAGCATTGTCCGGAGCGAAAACAAGATATTCCGAGCTTGAGAAGTTCACTTATGCTCTGATAATGGCTTCGAGGAAGCTAAGGCATTATTTTTTGTAATTGTACCAACTTCATATCCTTTGGGGGATAAGCTCCGAAGTAAGGATTCCACTGGAAGAGTTGGGAAGTGGGCTGTTGAGTTAGCACCCTTCGGCATATCCTTTGTGGCAAGAACAGCAATTAAGTCACAAGTGTTGGTGGACTTCATGGCAGAGTGGACTCCCCATGCAGCATGGGCTCCGGAGAAGCCAAGTGAAGGGATTTGGACTATTTACTCTGATGGAGCTTTCCAAGCATCTGGAGCAGGTGTCGGAGCTGTGATAATTTCGCCTTCAGGGCAAAAGGCAATGTACTCCGCAAAGACTCAACTTAAGTCTACCAATAATATAGCGGAGTATGAGGGAATTTTATTGGGACTTCGAAAGGCACGTGCTCTAGGGGCTACAAGAGTTGTTATTAAAATAGATTCTCAGATTGTAGCAGGGCACGTAGACAAGAGTTTCCAAGTTCAACATTCACAGCTTGCAAAGTACTTAGAGCAGAAAATATGCAAGCTGACATCTTAGCAAAAGCTGCAACTGGAGCTATGGACATACCCGAAGAAGCTTTTTATGAAGAACTCAGTACACCTTCGGTGCCACCAATTCCTGCTGCGGAAGTCCTTTGCATTCCAAGTACAGATTGGCGAAGTTCAATCATGGAATTGTTGCAAGGAGAAGTAAATATGTCCGAAGGGCCACAACTTTCAAGGTTAAAGCTTAGAACTCGGAATTATCACATAATCAACGGTATTTTATACAAGGCCGGAGTATGTTCCCCTCTGCTCCGATGTATATCTCAAGCCGAAGGTCAAGAAATTCTTCGAGGAATTCATGAAGGGCTTTGCGGTAGCCATCTGGCCCCTCGAGCTTTGGCCTTAAAACACTTCGCCAGGGGCTTTATTGGCCTACAATAGTAGCTGATGCGGAGAGCTTGGTCCGCACTTGCCAAGGATGTCAGTGGATGGGACGAAGAAGCCATCGCCCACCAACAGCTCTTCAAGTTATTGCCCCAGTTTGGCCCATGGCCAGATGGGGCATGGATCTTATTGGTCCCTTCCCAGCAGCAAAAGGAAATTTGAAGTTCGCAGTGGTAGCAATCGAATACTTTTCAAAGTGGGTCGAAGCAGAGCCCCTAACAGCTATCACTTCGAATAATGTTCAAAAAATTTCTGGAAGAATATTATATGCCGGTTCGGAGTGCCTCGGCAGCTAACAGTGGATAACGAAACACAGTTTGATGCAGAACCCTTCAGGAAATTCTGTGAAGACCTAGGCATTCAACTATGTTTTGCTGCAGTAAGACATCCTCAATCTAATGGAGCTGTTGAAAGAGCCAATGGTAATATCTTGTCAGGGCTGAATCGAATAAAAGTAGGATTGGCAAAAGGATTGTGGACCGAAGAGCTCCCAAAGATCCTATGGTCCATCCGGACAACTCAGACAAGGTCTACCGGCTTCACTCCTTTTAGACTATTATTCGGAGATGAAGCTATGACACCAACAGAGCTCAAAGGAGGATCACTTCGCAGCACCGAACCGGAAATAGAAGGAGAAAGACAAGCTTCGCTGGATTTAACATAGGAGACAAGACTTCGAGCTGTGGCAAATTTGTCAAAATATCAGCAGCAGACGAAGACTTGGTTCGACCCGAAGATCAAGATTAATGAACTTAGGCTGGGTCATCTCGTTTTGCGAAGTATCATAGCACTAGGGAAATTAGGAAATAAATGGGAAGGTCCATACTTAATTGTTCGCTCAGGGCGTCCTGGTTATTTTAAGTTAGCTAATTTGGAAGGTGAAGAGTTAGCGCATACATGGCATGCGGAGCACCTAAAGCGATACTTCGCATAGGGGCTCCTTGTAATCATTTGTAAACACTTTCCGAATCAATAAAACATATGGTTCAGATAATGCCTACCCCTCATAAACTTCCCACTTCCGAGTGGACGCACTGGAATAGCGGAGTTGACCGAGAGGGAAGTGTCATTAATTTGAATCATATTTTCGGACTTCGGACCACTGGTCCGAAGTTTCCGACGTGGTGGGCTGAAATAATCCGAAGTCCAAGCCACCGGCTTGTAGGCATCCGTAAAAGATCCCAAGACCACAGGATGCGGAGTCCAAGCCACCGGCTGGTAGACATCCGTAAAAAGAGTCCAAGGAGACCAAATGATGCGGAGTCCAAGCCACCGGCTTGTAGGCATCCATAAAAAGAATCCAAGGAGACCACTGCGAACTCCAACCACTGGTTTGACAGAATTCGCAAAAGAGCCGAAGGAGGCCAGAACAAAACAGAGTTTGAGCCCATGAGCTTCGAATGTCTGTTAAAAAAGTCCAAAGTGACAAATCATTTAGGACACTAAGTGTCCAGAAAGTTGTCCAAAGTGATTTCTTTCAAAACATAAGGTACTAAGTTACCAATCTTCAGACTACAAATAGTCGAAGACATTTATAAGATTTTAATCAATCTTTAAATTGCTGAGGGGCTCCGAACCCCCAAAATTGTACTCCTAAGTTTTCTTTGCGCCTAACCATCTTTGAATATAGTTCTAAGTTGCTTACACCCAAAGAGGGGCTGGTAAATAGGTATACAATTTTAAATCGATATTTATTATTCGAACAAATATGATTACATCATGAAAATCGGTATCTATACCAAGAAGGAATCGAAGACCCTTTTGATCTCTAGAGCTAAGGTTGGAACGACTAGTTCTAGAGCTGGGAGTTTTAACAACTTTGCGTTTAACTCTCCTACCTCCCTTCGAAGCTCTAAAGTCTTTCTGTTCTTGTTGAAGCTCGGTCCAAGTTTGAAGTCGTTCGGGGCTCCTTTCCCAGCTTCCAAGTTCTTCAGGCTTTTTACCTTGAGCTTCTTCTTCGTCTTTGTCTTCGGACCATACAATGTCTTCAGAAGATGATGTTTCCAAGTTAACTTCTTTTTCTTCCTCTTTAATACAAGATAGTATGTCTTTGCTTACTTCAGGCGTAATCGCACCGGAGCTATCCCGAGGAACTAAAAATCGAGGGCGCTTGTGAAGTTTTAAAATATCGAAGGTAGCCCATAGTAGGTGGAGTTCTTCGTTAATGTTTAACACTTCGACATCTTCCATATGAGGCAAATCCTAAAAACATGATAAGCAAATTTTCATTCATAAATGTACAAAGCATGATGCTTTACATAGTCGAAGATCCTAAGATAAATCTAAACCTGTGGGTTTGGCGGAGGCTGGCTGCTCGAAGCTTGGGACCGAGCTTGCTTCTGGCATTGCCCTTCATCAATCCAAGCCTTGATCGCAGAGTGACCTTCGGCTCTCCATGAGGTTTGAAAGGCTTGCCAAGCAGCGGCCACACCTTCGGAAGGAGTAAGAAGCTGATTGTCGTCAAAGGTAATGGGAGCCGCCCCTGCGTTTCGGAGTTATCGATATGCCCAGATCTTCGTAGTAACGAAGTATGCCGATAGCAGCCACTTGTCCGGAGATTTCTCCGTACCGAATGCCTGCTGTCTTCATTTGCTTCGCTGCTCCTTGGATCCTCTTCAGCCGTCGCAGCAGGGGGATGTTGTCATCTGAAGGAACGCGTCCTAGTAGTACCAAAGTACTCTAGAGCGCCTAACAGTTGGTTCATGACCTCCGCTGCTACCTTCTCCGACTTCAGCTTGTCTTCGATTAAGGCATCCTTCACCGAAGTTAATTCTCCTACCACTCCAGAGAGCCTAGCTGCCTCCGTAGCTAAAGAATTTTTCTGGTTGAGTAGGTGGCTAGCTTCCTCGGCAGCTTTGGCTTTTTCTTCTTGGAGCCTGACAAGCTCAGCTCCCGCCGTAGCATGCTCCGCCCGCATCTTTCAATTTCCGCTCGAAGCACAATTTGTTCTGCTTCGAGCTCTTTATTCGCAGCTTCTAAGCTTTGTCTGGCCCTGCGCTCCGCTGAAACCATGTTGTCTAAGTGGGAAACCCGACCTTCGGAGATAGTAAGATTATGCTGAAGAGTTGTATTTTCTTCTCGAAGGCGAAGGCTTCCACGTTCATTTGAAATGTTCGCAGCTCGGGCCAAGACTATTTGCTACGAAGAGAAAAAACCAAGGTGAGCAATTATTTGTACATAAGTTTAATTTTGTTTTGCAGATACTTCGTACCTGGTATGCTGCACGCTCCATGGCAGTGTTAAGCTCCAAACTCTCCGCCTCGCTCAAGATGACCACCAAGTCCGTCTCCCCGACTTCGCGACTAGCTCGATCCAAAGGCCCGAGCAAAGTACGAAGCCCAGTTCTTCGCTCCAAGAAAGGAGCTAGAAGAGGGAGCATACTCAAGGCCTGCTGGTCATCTTCGTTTGGTGAAGGCCCGGAGTGCTGAGCCGGATCTTTTGGAGCTCCGGTAGACTGACCCCCCTCCGTAGATTGGCTTTCGTCTGTTGATTCAGATGGAGTTGATCCTGAGCTCGGAGCAGGGAGGTGGTCCATTTTGCCTTTGCCTTTTCTAGGTCCCATTAGAGTGACTCCTGGAATTGGCTCCGAAGTTGTCGAAGGCCCAGGAATCATATCTTCGGGATGGACCTCTTCCATGGGAGCAGATCCTGTTGAAGTAAAGGTATTATACATTGTATAATTTCACAGGAAAAAAGAACAAAAGAATTATGTGAAGTTTACCTCCGACGTCTTGTCGACGGGTGAGCATTGGACTGCTTGGTGGGTCGAAGGCTACTCTAAAGTCTTCGTCGGAGTCTACAGTCAAATCTTCGACTGTTGGAGCATCTTCGGGGACAACCGTTGTTGCTTCACCTAGAATCGAAGTTGATTCTATGGCAACTTCGACTCCGCTTTTGTTCACAGGGGCTCCGTCTTGCGATAAATTTTTTTGAGCAGCTGGAGTCCTCACTTGCTCAAGGTTGTCTTGAGACTCCAGGCACGCTCGCAGCATCATCAATATTTGTATCTGTTTGGGCTGCATCCTCGTTGATCAGGTCAACAAGCATCCTGCCTTCATCCTCCAAGGAATCGGAGACCGAAGCTCTTTGGCTTGAAGGCGCAGCAACTCTTGGCTTTCGAGCTACCTTCTTTAGTGGAGTCTTGGCAGAGCTCGAGGCTCCAACTTCAGCTTTTCTCTTTTTGGGTCCTTTCTCCGAAGGCACCCAATCCAGAAGAGGGGGCGGAACAACTTCGAGTAGCCCCCATACTCGGTTGGACCGTTCCCAAGTACCAACCAATTTAATCCTCCATTCCTTTTCGGTCGGAGTCGGGACGTCCAGAATCTTCTCCGAAGCTCGTACAATCTGCTCCGAAGTTATAGGAGCTGAAGAGGCTGAAAAATGAATTAACATTGGTTATTTCTTCGAATAAATATACATAATATATGTTATTTTCGAAGTTACCTGCAGGGCTCGAGTTCGAAGAAATTTTGCGGAGGCCGCCCTCCGAATCTTCCTCGAAGGTGATCGGCCAGTTGGCCATCAGAGGAGGGATCTGAAGCCCGAGGAATTCTTCTGCTAAGTCTCGCATGCTCAGGCGGCGACTAATTTTTTGGAGCAAGCTGAGGCGAGCTTCGAGCTGGCCCGGATCCGAATGCACAAGAGCTTCCTTTCGAAAGTTGATATCTTGCAAGGGTCCAGCTAGACGGCTGCTCGCCCCAACTTCGGCATAAAACCACTTCAAGATCCAGTCTGTGTACCATCTAGCATTGATGGCCTTGGCAGGAAACCGAAGAGCATATTCGTCTCGAAGCCTGAAGTTGATGCTTCCGAAGGCCACCACTATCTTTTCACCTCCGGGGCCTACGAAGGTCTTTGGTTGGCATGAAGCTCTGTGCAGTGCTGCGAAGATCTCAACCCTTCCTTCGCAACCTTCTGCTCACAACGCCCATTCGAAGATGGCCAGACGCGCTACTACATTCGGAGAGAGTTGGGGGAGAGTAACGTGGAATAAATCCAATACCTCGGCCAAGAAGTCAACTGCCGGAAGCCCTAAGCCAGCTTCGAAGAAGGCTTCGAAGACAACTACTTCCCCGGGCCTTGGTGACAGAATAACTTCTTTCCCAGGTTTGCGAATCATGATATCAGAACTGATTTTGCCTTCTATTGCGGCCGCGAGCAGATTCCCTCTTGCAGGTTGAGGGCCCCAATTGATAGGACTGATCCGCGTACTTCGTCGACCCGGGAAGAGGTCATGAGGGCCAACATTTTGGGGATTTCTCCCCGCCACCGCCATTGCTGCCACTGCTGGTGTCGGAGTTGCCGTTGCCGATGTCGCAGCCGCCGCTGCTACCACAGCCTGCTGCCGAGCCAAGGCTGAAGCCGCTCCAGGAACCTTGAAACTAGTTTTCGCCATGGGATCGCACGGGTTGCTTCAGAAGAAAACGAAGGCTAGGGTTTGTCTGATGGTTTGTTGCACGAAAGCGGTGGAAAGGTACTCGAGAAGGGTCTGGGCCCTCTATTTATAGACCAGACCATGATTTTTTACCGTTTGCATCTGCCGTTTCACATTCTTAACCGTTATTTTGTTGCGGAGTTAACGCATCACGTAACTTCCGTTAGAAGGAAAAAGACAATGACTATTTCTTCCAAGTCGAAAAAGGCTTTCGGGCTTCTCGAGTTAATTCTAAGATAGTTCGAATATAATTTTCTTAGAAGCTGATTCGAAGTTTTACATTTCCACGTATTTCGGAGATGGATTAAATCTGCTAACCCCTACGCATGATTATTTTTCTTGCGTATACTGCTCTCCTAACATTACAGATTTAACGGAGAAGCGTATTCGAGGGGCTACTATTGGGGGAAAATATTCCATCCTCAGGGTTATTGCAGTAACAGGACGAAGACAAGCGATTGAATCAAAGGTTTCCAGCATGTATCTCCGAAGATGCATTGAATCAAGTTCGAAGTATGATGACGGACTCTAGTTCGGAGTATATCTTCGAACTTGGACTCTTCCGAGAGCTTCTTTGCCAGCTAAGATGGAAGACTTATCTTCTTTCTCATTAGATTAGTCTTTTACCATTTTAGCCCTATTAAGGATACCAAATAGTTTCCACTATGTCGGTTGTAATAGAGGGGTAAAAGGGTCTTTTCCTTAATGTTTGGTCCTATAAATACCCCCCGTTTTACTCTGTAATACGGATCGAATACAAGTTATTCAATACACACTTTCGAACTATTTTAAGCTATTATCCTTTCGGAGGCTTGGAATAGTTTACTTCGCAAACACTTCGTTTGTTAGTTTCTAATCTTCAGAAACCTGTTAGCGTAATCTTTTACGCCAACACAAATGTTTGTGCAAGGCCCTAGCGAATTTGTAGATGCCATGTTTGCGCGTTTTGATGGAATTGTGAGTAATTTGCGCTCCACTAGGACTTTGGCTTACTCTGACCATGATAGGGCGATCAAACTTCTCTATGGTCTTGATCAGAGCATATGGGAGGTGAATATCTCTAGCATTGAAGAATTGGCGAGCTTTGACACTTTGACTTGCAACGAACTCTTTAGTAAGCTTAAGTCCACTGAGATTGCCAAGGCGTCTCGTCCAGGAGTCGGAAACTCTTTGTTGGCTTCTATTGTTTTAGTTTCTGGTCCTGGCAGTGGTACCTCACAATACTAAAAGTCCACTTGTTTATTCAATTGAAATAGAAATCAATTCTGAATATTATATTTTGTTTGTGTGTTTGAATGCTCAACATCTGAAATTGATCAAAAGTCTGTTTTGCTGAATCAACCCTGAATGTTAAAAGTGTTTGATTAGAATTGGATTCTCATTCAGAGGTCTAATTTAAACAGAAATTGTTTCAAACAATTCTGATCTGGTATTGTTTTGAATGATTTGATCAAGTTATCCTTGCTGAATTCTATTTCAAATTGATAAATTGCTTCTGTTACAAATGTTCTGAATTTCTAAATCTTGTCGGAATTTCAATAGTCGAAGTAGTCTTGTCGACAAATCAGTTGTCAAATTTTACACTGTATTTCGAAGTACCAGTTGCCGACAGAACAGTTCGACTGACCAAATTCTGAACTAAGCGGAATTGTGATTTTCAAACTAGTGGTGCTCAAATATTGTACTAATTGATTTAAATTTAAATCTAAAATCTTGGAGGTGCGTTGGGTGTTTTTAAAAGGCCATCTAATTCACGAGAATTTTTCAAGGCCCCTATTCACCCCCCTCTAGTTGCCATTCCGATCCCACACAAGGTTTCACCAAACCCCCTCTTATAGAATTATGCCAGATTGGCCTAAAATTCATGTTTGGCAAAGGCAACATCGCATGGTCAGGAAAAGTCAGCTTCGACGTCGTCGACACCCCGTACGCCGACAATGCCATCTTCAGGTGGGGGATGTTGAATCAGTTCGGGGCTATTGCGCATCATAATTATCTATGCCTAGAGACGCCCACGCAGGGAGGAGTGATCACCGTCTTTGGCGATCAAGAAATGGCACGAAGGGTGGAGTACGGCCACGCCACACTGCTCGAAGATCGGTAGGTAAATAACGTGCAGGTGCACCAAGGAGATGCAAGTTAACCCGCTAAACCCCCAAGGGGACCAGCCCTCAAGCCCTGCCCCGATGAAGGAGTGGTGACCAAGATTCTAATCGAAGAGGGCCTTGAGTACCCAACCTAGTTCGATGAAGGGTTGCGCTGGAATTCATGGATCCACTTGAAGTGACGATTAGTAGCAACTTGGACGTCTTCACTTGGTCTGATGAAGACATCCTAGGAGTTGACCGAAGCATCATGGAACATGTCCTACTCATGAATCCAAGGGCCAGACCGGTGTGCCAGGGGCTGTGGAAACTATCAGACGAGAGAGCACCCCTCGTAAATACATAAGTCGATAATCTGCTTCAGGTGGGAGTTATCAGGGAAGTAAGCCACATTGAGTGGCTATCGAACCTCGTCTTCATGAAAAAGAAAAACACTGGCAAATGGCGTATGTGTATCGATTTCACTTCATTAAATAAAGCATGCCCTTGTGACCTGTTGGACCGAAAACGGCGACTAGAGGGGGGTGAATGGGAGCTTTTAAAATTCCAGACTAAAAAATAGCCTTCTGTTTTAATTCTGTCTTCTATGAAACAGGCTTCGAACACACCCTTCGAAGTTCTAGTTCGGAGGTATTTTACAGCTCCGAAACCAGGCTTCACAAGTAGCAAAAGTTCGAAGTCAAGAAGACTACGCTCCACCCACAACACCAAAAATTCAACTCTGCTCCGTCAGTGCAGGCTCCGCACGCTGGGTGCCTTCGAGCAGACTTCGCACTTCACCCTTCGCAAGAGCAGACTTCCCTCTGAGGACTTCGACCAAACACTCAGCGCTAGCAACTGGTACTAGGCTTCGTACTTCGAAGGTCTAAATGCACACTGAACACACTTCGCCAATGACTTCGATAAGGAAAGAAAACGGGCTTCGATTCAATCCAAGGACAGTGCTTCGCTAGTAATCAGAGAGGTCTAGCCTCTAGTTTATACAGAGTGAACATACACTGAAAAACACATACTTCACACGAACAGACCTCTCACACACTTCTCCAGAAGAGATCCAGTGCACAAACTCAACTCAGAAGAAGATGGTGCACAGAGAAATCAAAACATGCAGTGCAAAGTAGGCATACAAGTTCAAACAATAAATGAAAACCGAATCAAAGTTTCATTACTTGAACAGGGAACACAAAATGAACTCATAGACTGAATACAAGAGTATGTGGTGGCTAGCAAAGGAGCTCAAAAATGGCTTCTCAAAGTGTTACTGTGGCCTAGCTAGCCTCCACTATTTATAGGCACTATTCAGCCCTGTGAATAGACTACTTTACCCCTAGGGTTTACACTGTTTTTGTCTCATCAGAACAGGGGGGTACAACTGGTAGTCTACTTTATTTGGAGGCTTCTTTTGTCAGCTTTGCAGAGTAGACAGCATCGGCTTTTGTAGAGCAGACACGGTCAGCCTTTGCACTCTTGGATTCTTTTGAAGCCCCCCTTCGCACACGAGGGGTGTGGTAGCTTCGGTGAGAAGCCTTGAGCCTGACGGCCTTCGCTTCACCGAAGTCAGCCTTCGATACAGTGACGGTTTTGAGCTGAAGCCGTCAAAGCCCTTGGATCTTCGCACCAAAACCTCCAGAGTGGACGACCACGGCTTCACAGCTTCTCCCAGCTCGATCTCCGTTAGTCCGTGTACTGAAGCCATTCATGACCGAAGTACTTCAACACAACCACACTCCGAAGCCCCACCTTCGGAGTACCACCCTTCGAAGTCCCTCTCTCGTCCAAGGCCTTCGCATGAAGCATTCCATGAGCACTTTGTCGCAGAGTCTCTCCCCGAGCACACTCCTCGACGAACCTCACCCGGACCATGCCTTCAATGCACCTCGACTTCTGAGACCTTCGTCGGTTATACCTTCAAGTGCCTCCCTCTGGAGCACACTTCGAACGCCTTGTATCTTTGCTGAGGACTTGGTCCACCATACTCCGAAGTCACTCCATTCGGAGTACCCTTCAAAGTGCCTCGCCTCTGAGGACTTCGTCTCGGAGTACCTTCAGCCGGAGCCACACTCCGCACTCTCTGCCTCCGCCTGGCACACCTTGACCTGAGGACCGACCTCGACCCCACGCAGCCTTTGTGACCGAGCTCCCCTATCGCCTGGCATCAAGCCTCCCTCTTGACCCAGGTTCACTTGCTGCGAACCGTCCGTTCCCTCCGAAGTCACCTGCGCACCACAGACAAACAGACTAGTGTATCTAGTACCCCGAAGACCTCTCCGGGTAAACCACCTTCAGCACATACTCCGGTGTACCGTCCAAAGTACCGAGACCTTCGGTACGACCCAGTCATCGTGTACTGTCGGACCCCTCTGATAGGCACACTCTGCTGTAACAGCTGCAACAAATAGAGCCCACCGAACCCTTCGGTGAAACAACCTCCGAACCCCTTCGGAGGAACCCCTTCGAATCAGAGGATAAAATCTATCAATCACTCATCACAGACTCCGAAACCAACCCTTGGTTTGTCATGACCCCTACTTCATGTCATGCATTGATCAATTGGTCGACTCTACGGCTAGATCTGAGCTCCTATGCTTCCTCGATGCCTACTCTAGCTGTCATCAAGTATGGCTAAAGCACGAAGATGAAGCCAAGACTAGCTTCGTTACCACTTTGGGGGTATTTTTCTTTGTAAGAACGCCCTTTGGCTTGAGAAACGTCGGGGCTAATTTTTTGAGGTTAATTTCTAAGGCCCTAGGCCATCAAATAGGCAGAAATGTCGAAGCCTATATGGACGACATTGTAATGAAAAGTGTGAAAAAGCACGATCATAGCCTAGATTTAGTGGAGACCTTTGAGAGTCTTCGAGTAGTAGGAGTTTGCCTAAACCCCGAGAAATGTTTCTTCGGCACACATGCTGGTAAGTTGTTAGGGTATTTAGTTTCGAGTCGGGGTATCAAAGCTAGCCCTACCCACATCAAGGTGCTATAGTGAATGGCTCTACCAGAGAATTTAAAGCAGGTCCAAAAACTGACTGGCTGCCTCGGCGCCCTCAGCCGATTCCTCGTGCGATCTGCGGAGCGAAGCCTCCGTATTTTAAAAGCCCCGAAAGGATTGGAGGACTTCGCTTGGACCTCGGAGTGCTAAAAGAGCTTTGATGACATTAACTATCTCACCAATGTTTCAACACTCACAAGTCCTTTGGCCTAAGAAACACTAATGTTGTACCTCACAACAACGGTCTTTGCCGTAAGCGTTGTGCTTATCCACGAAGCAGACCTCAAGAGGAAATTGGTCCAAATACTTGTATACTTCGTCTCTGAGGCGTTATCGGACATAAAAACGAGATATATCGAGCTTGAAAAAATCACGTACACTCTCGTCATGGCTTCGAGGAAGTTAAAGCATTATTTCCTTGCCCATAATGTGGTAGTGCCAACCTCCTATCCTCTAGGAGATATGCTCCGAAATAAATATTCCACAGGGAGGATAGAATAATGGATAGTTGAGATTGCTCCATTCGGCATAAATTTTACCACTCGCACTGTGATTAAATAACAAGTAATTTCTGATTCCATAGCAGAGTGGACACCGCCGGCCACGTGGGCACCGAAGAAATCAAGGGAAGGGATCTAAACCATTTATTCTGAAGGAGCCTATCAAGCCTCCGGAGCAGGCACGTGAGCTATAATAATTTCTCCTTAGGGCCAAAAAGCAATGTACTCTGTAAGGCTCAATTTGAAGACCACAAATAATGTGGCTAAGTATGAAGGTGTCTTGTTAGGCCTTCGAAAAGCACGTGCGCTTGGCGCTGCTCGAGTACTTGTAAAGACAGATTCTCAGATTGTGGTTGGGCATGTAGATAAAAGTTTTTAGGTTCATCATCTAGATTTTGCCCTATACCTACTTGAAGTCTGCAAGTCCGAGGTAGCATTCAAGAGTATCTCTATTCAAAACATTCCAAGGCCGATAATCAGCAAGTTGATGGCCTCGCCAAAGCTGCTGTCGGAGGTCAAGATTTGCCACAAGGGGCATTTTATGAAGAAGTATGTACTCCATATGTACCACAGATGGTACCAACCGAGGTACTTTGCATTCCTGCGAAAGATTGGTGACGTCCTATCATGAATATGCTTCAAGACGAAGCCATGCTGCTAGAACGATTGAAGATTTCATGGTTGCAACACAGAGTGTGAAGATATCACCTCATCGATGGGATCTTGTACAAGTCCAGAGTGTTCTCACCTTTGCTCTGATGCATCCCTCATCAAGATGGTCAAGCAGTGCTCCGAAATATCCACGAAGGCATATGTGGCAACCATTTCGCACCCCTACCCTCGCCGTCAAAACACTTCACTAAGGACTCATCTAGCCAACCATAATGGTTGACATCGAAGAATTGGTTCACGCCTGCGAGGGATGCTAGTGGATGGGAAAACAAAGTCATCGGTCACCTGCCCTATTGCAAGTTATTGCCCCCTTATGGCTTATCACCAGATGGGGAATGGACTTGATCATAGATTTTCTAAGGACAAAAAGGAACATCAAGTTCATTGTGGTGGCAATTGAATACTTCTCGAAATGGGTCGAAGTCGAGCCTCTAACCACAATTACTTCCAAAAGTATTCAAAAAATTTCTCGTAGAACATTATCTACCGATTCAGAGTACCCAAGCAACTGATGATTGATAATGGTACTCAATTTGACACAGAGTCATTCAAGGAGTTCTGCGGAGGCCTTAGCATCGAGCTATGCTTCACCGCCGTCAGGCACTTATAGTTGAACAGAACCATCAAAAGAGCCAATGGTAACATTCTATCAGGGCTTAACCATCACATCATAGGCCTCGTGAAGGGGCTTTGGACCGAAGAATTGCCAAAGATTTTATGGTCTTTTCAGACCACCCAAGCCAGGTCTACCGGATTTACCCCGTTAAGGCTGCTGTTCAGAGACAAAGCCATGACCCTGACATAATTACAAGGAGGTTCATTGCGAACACTGATGCTCGAAGATGACAATGAAAGGCGTACTTCGCTAGAGCTATCCAAAGAAGTACGACTACGAGTTGTGGCCAACCTAACAAAGTATTAAGATCAAACTAAGACTTGGTAGTACTTTAGGGTGGCGTTTGGTTCGAGGGACGAGGTGGGATGGGATAGGACGGTCCAGTTTTTTACAGTGTTTGGTTTGGAGTCAGGTGGGACGGAGTCGTCCCACTAAGGAATATTCCTCTAATATTCGGGACGAACTCGTCCTCCAAAAATAGAGGGACGAACTCATCCCACCTAATGCTCGGAGGCTCCGAGACCGAGCTAGAGGTTCCATGGCGGACCGGAGGTTCCAATACGAAGGTTTTAGGGATGAGACGAAGATTTTGAAATAGACCGAAGGTGTTTCGGTGCGGGACGGAGGTTCCGAGGTAGAATCCCGTTTCTCTCAACCCACCAACCAAACATTAAACTAGAACATCCACATCCCTCGTAACCAAACACGAGATGGGACGATTCCATCCAAAAAACTGGGACAAAACCATCCCATCCCACTTTGTCTCCGAACCAAACGGCACCTAGAGCATTGTTGCCTCCAGCATGCTAAGCAATAAATAGGAAGGCACATACATTATACTTCGCTCCAGTAGGCCTGGTTCATTTAAGTTACCTACTCTCGAAGGAGAAGAACTAAAGCATACCTAGCATGCGGAGCACCTCAAGAGGTACTTTGCTTAATTCGTAAACCAGAGATGGCAAAGATACTTCAAATAAAAGATCACTATAGAACTGAGAGTATGTAGGACCGAAAGTAGCGACCAGAGGGGGGTGAATGGGCGCCTAAAAAATTCTTCCGAATCAATGGCCTGCTCCCAACACCCAACGCACCTCAAAAGACTTAGCAGGAAAATGTAAACAGATTGTCAAAGCCTAAAAGTATCTAGCCTATAAACGACCGTTGTCCTAGACTGAGAAACACCAACACAGTGCTAATAGGCAGATAAACAAAGCATTCAAAACATGGGCAGATCAAGGTTCAGAGAAATAAACCATCACAACAATTAATTTGAGTGCACGTAAAAAGAGATGAAGAGTTACTGTTCGAAACTCGACGAAGCATGTGCGGTGCGAAGCCTGTAGTTGTCGAAGTCGGCTTCGAAGTACACAGTGTCGAAGCCTATGGTGGACGTGCTGAAGCTTGCTTCGAAGTTGACGTGCGAAGGCTGATGGAGTCGAAGCTGGTTCGGTGCAGTCGTGCGAAGGTCGTAGATGTGAACTTCGAACCCTTCGAATTTGAAGCGAAGCTTGTTGATGTTGAGCTGAGGTGCTTCAAAGCTGTTGTGCGAAGGTGTGTAGGTGCTGAAGCCACCGAAAAGACACTAGCCAATATAAATCACTCTACAGAGTACTTCGAGCGAAGTCGGCGGAGAAACAAACTTCGAACGGAACAAAATTTGAGACTGTCAGCAGCAAACCAAAATGAGTCACAACCTTCGAATCTGTTCACACTTCGAACCGAAGCCTGCAGCTCAGCGAAGTTGAACTTCGGAGCTGAACTCAGGAACAGACACAAATTCGAAGCCACACAAAAATCGATGCCTCCAAAGAGAAAGACACAAATTCGAAGCTCTCCGTTCACAGCGAAGTCTCTGTCGAGGATACTATGGAGACAGGCAACGTTTTCAAGGTACGTGCAGCCTTCGGAAAACTGTGAACGAAGTTGTAGACTTCATGTGAGCAATCTCCGAAGTGTGCTTCGCACAAGCTTCGCAAAGCCAAGACTCAAGTTCGAAGCGTGCAATGGACGAAGCCAGGCTTCACAGGTTACCAACTAGTAACAAACTGAAACACGCCACTCAGCTGACACCTCTTCCAACACCTCGATCAAAACACCAAGGGATAAACAAATCGGAAATCTCATGTGGCTGACAGAGCACTACCGACACAGGCTATGAAATGAATATCCTACAGCAAAATATAGTAGCTGCAGACACTAGCTATGATAGCTATTGGACATGAGCCTGCAATGAGAAGGATAAAAACCGCAGAAAGACCGATCAAGAAACTCTATCCACCAGATAAAAATACATGGCCAAAGAAACCAAGAACAGTGCCTTGAATAAAAGAACTCTCAGCACATAAAGCAAGATGAACGCACATAGAGACCAAAACAACAGCATGTTTATCAAGGCCAACTGAGATCACGGCGAAGAGATTAATCACAGGAAGAGTATGATTTAAAACATAGATGTACTATCTCTCGGTGTGAGAAAGATTTGAGCGGGGGCGGCTGAACTCACAGAAAATGGAGACAGTACAGGGAGGTGAACTCTGATTTTTTAGATTAAAGTGAGTTAACCCTAACCCTAGGGATTGGGGCCCTATTTATAGGCAACCCAATAGACTAGGAAAATACCAAAAGACCCTTAGAGTTTTTTACAGACGCTGAAATAAATGGAAAAGACCAAACTGCCCTTAGGATATTTTTACAGACTCGACTCACTGACTGTGGGCCTAAGGACAAAATAGTAAACTCCTATTTACAGATGACTTATCCGAAAGCAGAGCTTTCGTAGCAACTACGGCTTCACTCCAGGACGGTCCGATCCAAGATCAGCGATCGTCAGTTTTGCGCCAAAACTGACAAAGCGTCCACCGACTTTGCACCAGGTACCCAGATTGGGCCGGCCTGATTCCGTAGCTCTCTCAGCCCGGCAATTGCTCACCGCCCGTGTACATGAGTCAATCCTGGTCAATAGCCCAGTGGATCCTCTGTTGCTCCTAGCCCATGTACCCGGATTGGGCCAGCCCGACTTCGCGGCCCCTCTGCCCGACAGTCGCTCGCTGCCCGTGTACCTGAGTCAGAAGCGGCCTAGACGCAACAGGTCTTCTCCTTTTTTTAGTCCTCTTTGACTACCGTTGACAATGACTCATCACATCTGGAGCCATGAGGCCCACGCTCTTCAGCATGGCTCCTCAATCTCCCCCTTGATGAGTGCATTGTCAACACTTCTCTTCATCTGCTCTCCAGTATCTGTGAAAACATGTGGAAACACGAAAACAAAGCACAAGAAAACAGAGAAGAAGAAAATAAAGTAAAATTTTAACCCTAATGACCAAAAGCCGAACAAAAACAAGAAACGGTCATTATGGTTAACCAAAAGTAAAAGCTCAAAACAAGTGCAATCTCAGAATTATCAACAAGGATATTCAAAGAGTAAGGACAATCGGGACAAAAACTCCCCCTGAAACAAATCCTAGAGAAAGCCATAACTGCCCCTCCTTAAACTCTTCTCTCAAAATTTCTCCCCCTTGTTGACAAGTGGACTCATCAAGCGAGACGATAGGCACCATAAAGAGACACAGACTCCCCCAGAAATGCAACTCCCCCTCAAAATATGCAATGAATGCAGCTGGGGTGCAGGTGGAGTGAAGAAAGCATGCTTCTCAGATATGATTGACTGCAATTACGACATCTAGCAGGTATAGCAAAAGACATACTGTCTAAGACACATGGCATGATCAGTGCAACAGATGATATCTAAAGAAAGTCATTAGCACACATTTTTCAATTTTTGCAAACAAAAGCATCACCACAATTTCCAGTTGACAAGCAAGGTAAAGCATGAGATACAAAAGCTAACTGATATCTACTAAGATAAGCATTGTCCAAAACAAAGTGCTTCAGCAAACTTGTTATCTTTTTAATTTTTAGGCTTTTCTTTTTCCTTTTTCATTTTTTCCAGGGGTTATTTGCATGTCAAACCTTATGCTGACCGACCAAGTCAAGCCTAAGCCAGAACTGGACCATCAGAAGCTTAAGACATTGGTCTTGACATACACTACATTGTCCTAGTTCATACCAAAGTGCTATGGTAAGCAGTCCAGAACAATGCAATGTGACAAAGCAAACCCACCTGGATCTTTTCAACTTATGCATAAAAAGGCATGAAATTTTCATTTTTCTGATTTTTTTCATCATTGTCATAGCACATTTTCCATGTTAAAGCATATAGATGTCCAAGTTGCATATCTGCATCTAAGTAAGGATCTAGCTATAAGGCATGTAACAGATAGCAAAAGCATTCAACCTACACATGCTAGTTACCAGAAGCAATGGTGATCATTTTTCAATTTTAAAGCATAAAAACCATGCATATGACAGATATCAGACATATCAAGTGAACTGAAACAAAGCATGATCATCGACAAGTAATCAAAAGCATGTACCAGCTAGACTATGTAAAACAGTCCAATCATATAACAGAAGCAGGCTCAAAGTGTGATATGTGAAAATGCATGATATGAACACACACACAAAAAGACTCAAGAAAAGAGTAAAGAAGAAAGAAAACTGACTCAAAATATCCTAAAAAGGATACACAACACTCAAATCCCCGCGTAAACGCTCAAAAGTAGACTGATCTAGGGGTTTGGTGAAAATGTCAGCCAACTGATGATGGGTATCAACATGAACAAGGTCAATTACACCTTTCTCATATTGATCCCTCAGAAAGTGAAAGCTCACATCAATGTGTTTGGTTTTTGAATGGAGACAAGGGTTTTTCCCTACACTAATTGCACTGGTGCTGTCGCAAAACAAAGGAACTTTGGTAGGAAAGAACAACCCAAAATCTCGCAACGTGGAAATCATCCAAACCAACTGTGAGCAGCAGCTACATACTCAGCCTCAGTGGTTGAAAGAGAAACTCCAGACTGCTTTCGAGAAGACCAAGAAACAAGAGACGAACCAAGAAACTAGCAAGTACCGGAAGTCGACTTGAGATCCAACCGGCACCCACCAAAGTCAGCGTCCGAAAAGCTAGATAAATCAAGAGATGATGATGCTGAATAATAAAGACCTAGATCAGGCGCATAGGTGAGATACCTGAAAATGCGCTTGATAGCCTACCGATGAGACGCACGAGGTGAAGACTAGAAGCGCGCTCACAGTCCCACGGCGAACTGTATGTCTGGCCTCATCGCCGTCAAGTACAACAACGAACCGATCATCCCTTGAAACTCTCTCTCATTGACCTTGACGCTGCTCTCGTCCTTGTCCAGGCCCCCAGATGTTCCCATTGGGGTTATCTGAGGCTTCAGCTCTCCACCAAAGTCGAATTTCTTCAACATGTCCCGAGTGTACTTACCCTAGTGGATGAAAGTGTCGTCCTTGGTCTGCTTGATCTGGAGCCCTAGGAAGTACTTGATCTCACCCATGAGGCTCATCTCAAACTCACTGTGCATCTGCTCAGAAAACTTGGACACAAGAGCATCAGTAGTACCGCCAAAGATAATATCGTCCACGTAAATCTGAGCAACTAAGAAATCTGAAGCATCTTTGAGCAAGAAAAGAGTTTTATCCACATAACCCATGACAAAGCCCTTCCCCAACAAAAACTACTTTAACCAGTCATACCAAGCCCTGGGGCTTGCTTCAGACCGTATAAAGCTTTCTGCAGCTTAAAAACATGTCGAGGAAACTTAGGGTTCTCAGAACCGGGGGGCTGCCTAACATAAACCTCCTCCTCTATGTACCCGTTCAGAAAAGCACTCTTGACATCCATTTGAAATAGCTTAAAACCCTTCGAAGCGGCAAAAGCTAAGAGAATGCGAATGGACTCAATACGGGCAACAGGGGCGAAAGTTTCTTCAAACTCAATACCATCCTTCTGGCAAAAACCCTGGGCAACCAGTCGAGCTTTGTTGTGCACCACAACCCCATCTTCACCTTGCTTATTCTTGAACACCCACTTGGTGCCTATGGGGTTGCATCCGGGTGGCAGCTCAACCAGTGTCCAAAACCGATTGCGGACAAAATTCTCAAGCTCTTCTTGCATGGCATTAATCCAATTAGAATAAAAAAGAGCATGAGAAACGTCTCTGGGCTCAAAAGATGCAACAAAAGTAGATTCAGCAAACACAGCAAGAGAGTCAACATACGAACGCAAAGTCCTTTCAGACAAATCACCGATGATGAGCTTTGAGGGGTGATCACGCTGAACTGCTCGGGATCCCTGGTGATCTGAAGTCACCTCACCGAAGTCAGCAGCTGGCACCTCTGGACTCGACTGAGGGGGCTCGATCGAAGTGGAAGAAGTGATCAGAGGTCCGCCCTCATCCTTAGTCGAAGTCTCAGAAGGTGTGGGTTCTACAGACTGTGCAGAAGGCCCACCCTCATCAACAGCTGGAGTGTTATCATCTTCCTCGAAGATGGACTCTCCGAGCTCACCATCTCCAGAAAGCTCAAAAGAAGGAGTCAAAGAAGGCAAGGACTCATCAAATGAAACCTCATAAGTCTCGACAAGCTGTTGGGAGTTGAGGTTCCAAACACGGAAGCCTCGAGAATGCAAAGCATAACCAAGAAAGACTCCATCCCAGCAACGAGACTCAAACTTGTCCAAATGCCCTCCCTTCTTGAGCACAAAGCACTTGTAGCCAAACGCTCGCAAGTGGCTCACCTTGGGCTGTCTGCCAAACCACAACTCGTATGAATTCTTACCTAGGTAAGCTCTAAGAAAAATGCGGTTGGCTAGATAGCAAGCCGTGTTGATGGCTTCAGCCCAAAAACGGCTAGGAGTTCCTGTGCTCATCGAGCATCGTCCTGGCCATCTCGACTAGCGTGTGGTTCTTTCATTCCACAACGCCGTTCTGTGGGGGAGTGTAAGGAGCAGAAAACTGATGATCAAGTCCCTGATCACTACAGAAGCTGACGAACTGAGAGTTCTTGAACTCAGAGCCGTTGTTAGATCGAATCGCTCGCATCCAACCATTGTTCTCATTCTTCATCTTCAAAATCAGGTCATGAACAAAATGAAAAGTCTCATCCTTAGACTCCAAGAAGAAAACCCACGAGAATCAAGAAAAATTGTCAACAATCACAAGTGCGTACCACTTTCCACCGACTGAGCATACCCGAGCTGGACCGACAGTCTCCATGTGTAACAGCTCGCCCGGATACGAAGTCATCACCTGAGTCACAGGTGAGTGAGAAGCAGCAACCATTTTCCCATGACGATAGGGATGGCAAACTAGATCCTTCTCCATCTTAAGCTTGGGCAATCCTCGGATGAGGTCCATAGAGCTCAACCTGACTAGCAGATCAAAACTCAAATGTACCAACCTCCTATGCCACTTCCAGAGCTCAGAGGAGGATCCAGTAATCAAACTTTGAGAATGGCCAAATTTATCAAAGTATCATCAGCAAACGAAGGCTTGGTTTGACCCGAAGGTTAAGCTCAATGAACTAAGACCGGGTCATCTTGTTCTACGAAGCATTATAGTGCCAGGGAAGTTAGGAAATAAATGGGAAGGTCCATACCTAATTGTTCATTCAGGATGCCCTGGCTCTTTCAAATTAGCTAATTTAGAAGGTGAAGAGTTAGCACATACTTGGCATGCGGAGCACCTAAAGCGATACTTCGCATAAGGGCTCCTTGTAACTCACTTGTAATCATCTTCCAAATTAATAAAGCATATGATCCTGATAATGCCTTCCCCTCATAGACTTCCAGCTTCCGAGTGGACGCACTGGAACCGCGGGGTCGACCGAGAGGGAAGTGTCATGAAGCTGGATTGTATTTTCGGACTTCGAACCATTGGTTCGAAGCTTCCGACGTGGGGGCTGACATAATCCGGAGTCCAAGCCACCGGCTTGTAGGCATCCGTAAAAGAGCCCAAAACCACATCATACAGAGTCCAAGCCATTGGCTGATAGACTTCCGTAAAAAGAGCCGAAGGTGGCCAAAACATGCGGAGTCCAAGCCATTGGCTGGTAGACTTCCGTAAAAAGAGCCGAAGGTGGCCAAAACCTGCGAAGTCCAAGCCATTGGCTGGTAGACTTCCGCAAAAAGAGCCGAAGGTGGCCAAAATATACGGAGTCCAAGCCATTGGCTGGTAGACATCCGTAAAAAGAGTCCAAAGAGACCATTGCAAACTCCGAACCATTGGTTCGATAGAGATCGCAAAAATGAGCCGAAGGTGGCTAAAGCAAAATAGAACTTGAACTATGAGCTTCGAATATCTGTTAACATAGTCCAAAGTGACAAATTATCTAAGATACTAAGGTATCTTGAAAGTTATCTCAAGCGATTTCTTTCAAAAAACAAAGGTATCAAGTTGCCATTTTTTCGACTACAAATAGTCGAAGACATTTTATAAGATTTTAAAAGATCTTTAAATTGCAGAGGGGCTCCGAACCCCCAAAAAATTGTACTCTGAAGTTTTTTCTTTGCGCATAACCATCTTTGAATACAGTTCGAAGTTGCTTATACCCAAAGAGGGGCTAGTAAATATGGAGACAATTTTAAATCGGTATTCATTATTCAAACGAATGTGTTTACATATTACATCATGAAAAATTGGTATCTATACCAAGAAGGAATCGAAGACCTCTTCGGTCCCTAGAGCTAGGGGTGGAACGACTAGTTCCAGCGCCGGGAGTTCTAATAACTTTGCGTTTAACTCTCTTGCCCCCCTTCGAAGCTCTAAAATCCTTCTGTTCTTGTTGAAGCTCGGCCCAAGTTCGAAGCCGTTCGGGGCTCCTTTCCCAGCTTCCAAGTTCTTCAGGCTTTTTATTTTGAGCTTCATCTTCGTCTTCAGACCATATAACATCTTCAAAAGACGAAGTGTTTAAGTTAACCTCTTTTTCTTCCTCTTTAATATAAGACAGTATATCTTTGATTACTTCGGGCGCAATTACACCGGAGTCATCTCGAGGAATTAGAAATCGAGGACGTTTATAAGCTTTTAGAAGATCGAAGGTGGTCCAAAATGAGCGAACTTCGTCGTTAAGGTCTAACACTTCGATATCTTCCGTAAGAGGCAAAGCCTAAAAATATGACAAACAAATTTTCATTGATAAATATTTATAAGCATAAAGCTTTACATGGTCAAAAATCCTAAGGTATTTCAAAACCCGCGGGTTCGGAGGAGGCTGACTGCTCGAAGCTTGGGTCCGAACTTGCTTCTGGTGTTGGCCTTCGTCGATCCAAGCCTTGATCGCAGAACGACCTTCGGCTCTCCATGAAGTTTGGAAGGCTCGCCAGGCAGCAGCTGAGGAGCCATGCTGAATAGCGTGGGCCTCATGGCTCCAGATGTGATGAGTCATTGTCAACGATAGTCAAAGAGACTAAAAAGAGAGAGATGATCTGCTGCGTCTGGGCCGCGTGTGACTCAGGTACACGGGCAGCGAGCGACTGTCGGGCAGAGGAGGCCGTGAAGTCGGGCTGGCCCAATCCGGGTACATGGGCTAGGAGCAGTAGAGGATCCACTGGACTGTTGACCGGGATTGACTCAGGTACACGGGCGGCGAGTGATTGCCGGGCTGAGGGAGCCGCGGAATCGGGCCGGCCCAATCCGGGTACTCGGTGCGAAGACGGTGGACGCTTTGTCAGTTTCGGCGCAAAACTGACGACCGTTGATTTCGGATCTGACCATCCTGAGGCGAAGCCGTAGCTGCTACGAAAGCCCCGCATCAGGACAAGTTACCTTTATTTAGGTTTTACTATTTTGCCTTTAGGCCCACAGTCTGTCAGTCGAGTCTGTAAAAATATCCTAAGGGCAGTTTGGTCTTTTCCATTTATTTCAGCGTCTGTAAAAAATCCTAGGGGTATTTCTGCATTTTTACATTTAATGGGCTGCCTATAAATAGGCCCCAATATCCTAGGGTTAGGGTTACCCATTTTGAGTAATACTTTTTAATCCAGAAAAAGTTTTGGGTCACTTTGTTCATCTCCTGCTTTGTGCGCCGCCACGGTTCTGTCCTGTTCTTCCAGTTTTTGCGCTGCCAGCAAACTTGTGCTAGAGAATCGTTGTTGGTTGTTCATCTGCACGTTCATATATTTTAGGTGCTTTATTCTTTCTTAGTCTTCGATAGTACCTTGTTTTACGTGCTTGGATTGTTTTCATGTGTCCGCTGTTTTTCTTTGTGGGTTCGGTTCTTGCTACAGTTCATCACACCTCATTTTTATTGCATGGCCGAATTGATATTTGTGCACGATCTGTAGCATAGCAGGCTAGATAGCCATTCATTGCTTTCGGATTCTATTTTTTCTGTCATGAATGCTCTCTATGGAACCTACAATCCAGAGGGATAGGTTGCTTCTAGCTAGTGCTCAAGAACTGGCAGCCAAGTTTTGTCCCATCCAATGTGTGTAGGTCCCACCGAGACTTCTCTCCAGATCAGTAGTATCTTCTGGTAGTAGAAGCTTGCAACAGGTTTCTTAAGAGCCTATTACGTTTTTTTTGGCAGCCTGTTTGATCTTTCAAGTTTTGAGGTGTGGGTCCCACTTCGTAAGGAGTGAAAGCATTGAAAGCTGTGTGAACTCCGAAGCTGCGAAGTCTGATTTGCGAAGATTTCAGAAAAATGTTTTTCGAAGCATGTGCTTCGGTGTAATCTTTCGGAGTGCCTCCGCTGGTCTGTGCATTACGAAGTCTTTTATACTGCGAAGGCTATTCGCTAGCTACAGTTCCCTGACGAAGATCAAGTGAAGGCTTCGAATGGTTCTTAGCTAGTAGACTTCGAATTTTTCTTGTTATGGCTTGCTGCTCGGAATCTAGATAGCGAAGTCTGTTTTTGGTTATCGTGTAGCTTCGAATCTTACAGGCTTCGAATTCGAAGCTTGTCTATAGGCTTCGAAAGACAGTGCCACAACTTCAAATCTGACTTCTACAGTCTTCGAACACACTTCGATTTTCTTGATCTCGACAATTTTCGACAATATACAGACTTCGACACGTCATCTCCGAAGCCACCTTCGACATCCTCAGACTTCGCACGCTTCATAGGCTTCGGACAACCTTCGTCATATAGGACTAGAGGCTTCACACAACTGATCCGAACAGGCTTCGTCAAGTACCTTCCTGGAGACAACTTTGAACAGTAACTTCTCATCTTTTTCATTTGTCCTCAGTTTAAATTGCTATGGTGAACTCTGATCTGCCCATGTTTTAAATGTTGTACTTATCTGCCTATTAGCACTGTATTGGTGTTTCTTTGTCTAGGACACTGGTCGTTTCTAGGCTAGATACTTTTAGGCTTCGATGATCTGTTTACGTTTTGCTGCTCAGTCTTTTGAGGTGCGTTGGGTGTTGGGAGCAGGCCATTGATTCGAAAATTTTTTTAGGCGCCCATTCACCCCCCCTCTGGTCGCTACTTTCGGTCCTACAAGTGGTATCAGAGCCTGGTTAGGGTTTTTCCATACCTTAACCGGTTCTAAACCCCAGTAGTGATCATGACGTCTCCAGGCAAGGTCCTGTCCTTGGAAGCTTATGGCTATAATTATTGGAAGACTCGCATGCGAGCTTATCTCATGAGCCAAAGCTCGGACATCTGGGACATTTGCGTTCATGCTACGTTTGTCATATTGCCAGTTGCTGAGCGTGATTCTCCTGGTATCATCGCCCAGCATGTGAACAATAGCAAAGCGGTGAACATCTTGTTTTCTGGTTTGGGTCCCACTGAGTTTGAGCGTGTGAGCCATCTCTCCACTGCGAGAGAGATCTGGGCTACCCTCCAGGCACACCATGAGGGGACAGCTCAGGTCAAGGCTCGGCTCTATCAGACCTACCGGCGTGAGTACGAGGACTTCACACAAAAGCCGGGTGAATCTGTTGAAGCGTTGTTTGGTCGTTTTCAGTCGATCATAAACAAGCTTTGGGACAACAAGGGTGAGGGTGTTCAATTAGTCTCAGATCACGAGCAGGCCCTCAAGGTTCTCCATACCTTGGACCCAAAGATCTGGGAGATCAAGGTATCCTCTATCATTGAGAGTACATCTTATGATACCTTGACCATTTCTGAGTTGTTTAGCAAGCTGAAGGCCACCGAGGTTGATACCCAGTTGAGATAAAATCTCACTGGCTCTGGATCAAAGTCTCTGGCCCTTGCTACACCTGCTGTTGATCCCTCTTCTGTGAGCTGTGCTGGGTTCTCTTTGATGTCTATCACTGAGGACCAGCTTGAGTCTTTGGGAGATGATGATTTGTGTCTGTTTAACAACCGGGTGCGTCGTGTTTATGACAAAAGGATGTTCAAAAGACACGGCACAAAGACCGGATGCTTTGAGTGTGGTGATCCAGGACACTTCATCGCCGACTGCCCCAAGCGCAATGGACACAAGAAGGGCACCGGTGGTGGCTTCCACGACTCCGGCAAGCACGACAGCTCCTCCTTCAACAAGGGCAAGCCAAAGACCAGATTCTTCAGAAAGGCCCTGAAGGACTACCGGCGAGAGAACAAGAAGCGCGACAAGGCCTTCTTCGCTGAGATGGAGAAGAGCTACTCCAAGCGGTCCACATCTTCTTCCTCTTCATCGAGCTCAAGCGATGAGGAGATCATCATCAGGAAGGGGAAGGACAAGGACGATCCAGCAGGCCTTTGCTTCATGGCCTTCGGGGACAGACCGAAGAGCCGCTCACACCAGCGCCGAAGATCCTGCAAGAGTTTCTGCTCAATGGCTCTTGGGGATAAGGAAGAGAAGGGCTCCTCCGATGACTCCGACGACGACGACAATGAAAAGGTATCATCCTATGAATGCGAAATCGTTGATTTACTTGAAAGCAATCGTCAGGAGTTAAAGTATCGGGAAAAACTGCTTAGAGGGGCTAAGAAGAGGATAGATGAGTTAGAGAGTGAGCTTGCCGTGGCCAATGGCAGAATTGAGAGTCTATCTTCTTCTCCTTGCTTGGGTGATAGCAGTGAGTGCCCAAAGTGTGAGGTGCTTCTGTGTGACCTGTCGACTCTGAAGTCCAGGTACACAGAAAGGGTTGATGAGAGGGACGCTTTGGCCACTGAGCTTGAAAGCGCTCAGCTGGAGCTGAAAGATGCTCAAGCCACCGTCGTCCTACCCTGTGCTGATTGCCCATCACATCTTGCTAGTTTAGCTGAGCTGAAAGCTAAGGGCGATGAGTGTCTGGGTGATTTGGAGAGAATGAGAGCTGAGCTGGCGCAGACTAGGCTAGAGCTTGAGACATTGTCAATTCCACCAACTGTCTGTGAGAACTGTCTGTCTCTTAGACTTGAGTTGATTAAGCTGAAAGCCGAGAAGTCTGTCCAGGTAGATAGTGAGTGTGAGACCTGCTTGTCTCAGGTGGAGGTACTAGCATCCTTGAGAGAGGAGCTAGCTGATTCTCAGAATGAGAACTTTTACCTCCGTTCTATCCTGAGTTGGATCAATGCCAGAGAGCCTCAGCTCGGCATGATGATCCAGCAGTTCAAGAGGCAGGATGGGTTTGGGGTAGGTTACACCTATACCAAGGCTGACTTTGAGAGTGCCATTAGCCGGGCAGTGGAGTGGAGTAAAATGACTCCTGAGCAGAGATATCCCAAGACCCATTCCACTGAGTCTTCCCAGGCTTGTCAGCCCAAGGATGGAGTGATCCATGAACCACCCAAAGCTCCACCCAAGAAACCCTTCTGGGTTCCAAAGCCCAAACTCCTCCACACTTCTCTTGACTCTCTTCCTGGACCCTCTCAACCCAAGAAGCCGACACCAAACACCACTAAGCCCAAGAACCCCAAGCCTCAACCACATTCCAAGAAGCCCACCTATCATTGTGAGTACTGTCAGAGAGACGGGCATCTTGCGGAGTTTTGCTTCAGGAGGAAGCGGGTTGAGAGAGCAGAGCGTGCTCGTGGTGGTCAGGAGCAGTTCTACCAGCAGGGTGGTAGACTGCGTGTTCCTTGACGCGGGGAGAGGCTGGAGGCCAGGCCGCGTCGTGTAGGTGGTGGTAGAGGAGACGGCTTTCATGCCCGTGCTCCAGATGGTGGTGCTCGTTCCGGTAGAGCTCCAGGCTGTTTTGGCTACGGACCTGGACCTCGTAGCCGAGGTTTTAGGCAGAACCGAGGACCGCGCTTTGAGCCGCGTTTTGGTCCAAACTTTTCTGATGATTTCTGCTTTCCGTCTTTTGAGCAGATGGCTCGACACTGGTTTAGCTCGTTTGCTAAACCCGGTGCCGGACCATTTGCTCCCACTTACAACCACTGATTGTGCAGGATCAGGGACTGGAGGACGTTTGGATTATGGACTCAGGATGCTCTCGCCACATGACGGGACATCGCAGATGGTTCTCTAGTCTCACTCCCCCGAGCTCCAAAGAGTACATCACCTTCGGGAACAGTGGTCAAGGGAAAGTAAGTGGCATTGGCTCAATTCGCATTTCAGACCATTTTTCTTTGAAGAACGTTGCTTTGGTTGGAAACTTGAACTTCAATTTGATTTCTGTTTCGCAACTTCTTGAGGATGGTTTGGAGGTGCGTTTTAAGAAGGGCAATTCTTCTGTGTTTGATTCTAGAGGATCTTTGATTTGCCAGATATTACCTTTCGGTAAAGTTTTTCGGATTGACTTCTCTAGTTCTTTTGGCCCTTCTCGCTGTTTGATTGCTGGATCCTCCTCTGAGCTCTGGAAGTGGCATAGGAGGTTAGGCCATTTGAGTTTTGACCTGCTAGTCAGGTTGAGCTCTATGGACCTCATCCGAGGATTGCCCAAGCTTAAGATGGAGAAGGATCTGGTTTGCCATCCCTGTCATCACGGGAAAATGGTTGCCGCTTCTCACGCACCTGTGACTCAGGTGATGACTTCGTATCCGGGCGAGCTATTACATATGGACACTGTCGGTCCAGCTCGGGTACGCTCAGTCGGTGGGAAGTGGTACGCTCTTGTGATTGTTGACGACTTTTCTCGATTCTCGTGGGTTTTCTTCTTAGAGTCTAAGGATGAAACTTTTCATTTTGTTCATGACCTGATTTTGAAGCTGAAGAATGAGAACAATGGTCGGATGCGAGCAATTCGCTCCGACAACGGCTCTGAGTTCAAGAACTCTTAGTTCGTCAGCTTCTGCAGTGATCAGGGTCTTGATCATCAGTTTTCTGCTCCTTACACTCCCCCACAGAATGGCGTTGTGGAACGAAAGAACCGCACGCTAGTCGAGATGGCCAGGACGATGCTCGATGAGCACAGGACTCCTAGGCGCTTTTGGGCTGAAGCCATGAACACGGCTTGCTATCTGGCCAACCGCATTTTTCTTAGAGCTTACCTAGGTAAGACCTCATATGAGTTGCGGTTTGGCAGACAGCCCAAGGTGAGCCACTTGCGAGCGTTTGGCTGCAAGTGCTTTGTGCTCAAGAAGGGAGGGCATTTGGACAAGTTTGAGTCTCGTTGCTGGGACGGAGTCTTTCTTGGTTATGCATTGCATTCTCGAGGTTTCCGTGTTTGGAACCTCGAATCCCAGCAGCTTGTCGAGACTTGTGAGGTTTCTTTTGATGAGTCCTTGCCTTCTTTAACTCCTTCTTTTGAGCTTTCTGGTGATGGTGAGCTCGGAGAGTCCATCTTCGAGGAAGATGAGGATTCTCCAGCTGCTGATGAGGGTGGGCCGTCTGCACCTCCTGCAGAGCCCACACCTTTTGAGACTTCGACTGAGGATGAGGGCGGACCTCTGATCACTTCTTCCACTTCGATCGAGCTCCCTCAGTCGAGTCCAGAGGTGCCTGCTGCTGACTCCGGTGAGGTGACTTCAGATCACCAGGGATCCCGAGCAGTTCAGCGTGATCACCCCTCTGAGCTCATCATCGGTGATTTGTCTTCAAGAACTTTGCGTTCGTTTGTTGACTCTCTTGCTGTGTTTGCTGAATCTGCTTTTGTTGCATCTTTTGAGCCCAGAGACATTTCTCATGCTCTTTCTGACTCGAACTGGATTAATGCCATGCAAGAAGAGCTTGAAAATTTTGTCCGCAATCGGGTTTGGACTCTAGTAGAGCTGCCACCAGGATGCAACCCCATAGGCACCAAGTGGGTGTTCAAGAACAAGCAAGGTGAAGATGGGGTTGTGGTGCGCAACAAAGCTCGACTAGTTGCCCAGGGTTTCTGCCAGAAGGAAGGTATTGATTTTGAAGAAACTTTCGCCCCTGTTGCCCGTCTTGAGTCCATTCGCATTCTTTTAGCTTTTGCCGCTTCGAAGGGTTTTAAGCTTTTTCAAATGGACGTCAAGAGTGCTTTTCTGAACGGGTACATAGAGGAGGAAGTTTATGTTAGGCAGCCCCCCGGTTTTGAGAACCCCAAGTTTCCTCGACATGTTTTTAAGCTGCAGAAAGCTTTATACGGGTTAAAGCAAGCCCCCAGGGCTTGGTATGACCGGTTAAAGCAGTTTTTGTTGGGGAAGGGCTTTGTGATGGGTTCTGTGGATAAGACTCTCTTCTTGCTCAGAGATGCTTCAGATTTTTTAGTCGCTCAGATTTACGTGGATGATATTATTTTTGGCGGTACTACTAACGATCTTGTGTCCAAGTTTTCTGAGCAGATGCACAGCGAGTTCGAGATGAGCCTCATGGGTGAGCTTAAGTATTTTCTAGGGCTCCAGATCAAGCAGACCAAGGACGGCACCTTCATCCACCAAGGTAAGTACACTCGTGACATGCTGAAGAAATTTGACTTTGGTGGTGAGTTGAAGCCGCAGATGACCCCGATGGGCACATCTGGGGGTCTGGACAAGGACGAGAGCGGCGTCAAGGTCAATGAGAGAGAATTTCGAGGGATGATCGGGTCGCTGCTGTACTTAACGGCGACGAGGCCAGACATACAGTTTGCCGTGGGACTGTGCGCGCGCTTCCAGTCTTCACCACGCGCGTCTCATCGGCAGGCTGTCAAGCGCATCTTCAGGTATCTCACTTATGCGCCTGATCTTGGTCTTTACTATTCAGCATCATCTTCTCTTGATTTATCTGGATTTTCGGACGCCGACTTTGGTGGGTGCCGGTTGGATCGCAAGTCGACTTCCGGTACTTGCCAATTTCTTGGTTCTTCCCTTGTCTCTTGGTCTTCTCGAAAGCAATCTGGAGTTGCTCTTTCGACCACAGAGGCTGAGTATGTAGCTGCTGCTAGCTGCTGCTCACAGTTGGTTTGGATGATTTCCACTCTGAGAGATTTTGGGTTGTTCTTTCCTACCAGAGTTCCTTTGTTTTGCGACAGCACCAGTGCAATTAGTGTAGGGAAAAACCCATGTCTTCATTCAAAAACCAAACACATTGATGTGCGCTTTCACTTTTTGCGGGATCAATATGAGAAAGGTGTCATTGACCTTGTTCATGTTGATACCCATCATCAGTTGGCTGACATTTTCACCAAACCCCTAGATCAGTCTACTTTTGAGCGTTTACGAGGGGATTTGGGTGTTGTGTATCCTTTTTAGGATATTTTGAGTCAGTTCATTTCTTTCTTCTTTACTCTTTTCTTGAGTCCTTTTGTGTGTGTTCATATCATACATATTCACATATCACACTTTTGAGCCTGCTTCTGTTATATTATTGAACTGCTTTACTTATTCTAGCTGGTACATGCTTTTGATTACTTGTCGATGATCATGCTTTGTTTCAGTTCATTTGATATGTCTGATATCTGTCATATGCATGGCTTTTACACTTTAAACTTGAAAAATGATCACCATTGCTTCTGGTAACTAGCATGTGTAGGCTGAGTGCTTTTGCTATCTGTTACATGCCTTGTAGCTAGTTCATCACATAGATGCAGATATGCAACTTGGACATCTTTATGCTTTAACATGGAAAATATGCTATAAAATGATAAAAAATCAAAAATGAATGAAAATTCCATGCCCTTTTATGCTTGAGTTAAAAAGATCCAAGTGGGTTTGCTTTGTCGCATTGCATTGTTCTGGACTGCTTACCATAGCACTTTAGTATGAACTAGGACAGTGTAGTGTATGCCAAGACCAATGTCTTAAGCTTCCGATGGTCCAGTTCTGGCCTAGGCTTGACTTGGTCGGTTAGCATAAGGTTTGACATGCAAATAACCCTTGGCAAAAATGAAAAAGGAAAATAAAAAAACCTGAAAATTAAAAAAAAACAACAAGTTTGCTGAAGCACTTTGTTTTGGACAATGCTTATCTTGGTCGATATCAGTTAGCTTCTGCATCTCATGTTCTACCTTGCTTGTTCACTGGAAAATGTGGTGATGCCTTTGTTTGCAAAAACTGAAAAATGAGTGCTAATGACTTTCTTTAGATATCATCTGTTGCACTGATCATGCCATGAGTCTTAGACAGTATGTCTTTTGCTATACTTGTTAGATGTCGTAATTGCAGTCAATCATATCTGAGAAGCATGCTTTCTACACTCCACCTGCACCCCAGTTGCATTCATTGCATATTTTGAGGGGGAGTTGCATTTCAGGGGGAGTCAGTGTCGTTTTTCGAGTGCTTGATGAGTTCACTTGTCAACAAGGGGGAGAAATTTTGGGAGAAGAGTTTAAGGGGGAGTTTTGGCTTTCTCTGGTATTTGTTTCAGGGGGAGTTTTTGTCCCGTTTGTCCTTACTCTTTTGATATCCTTGTTGATGTTTCTGAGACTGCACTCGTTTTGAGCTTTTACCTTTGGTTAACCATAATGACCGTTTCTTGCTTTTGTTCGGTTTTTGGTCATTAGGGTTAAACTTTTACTTTATTTTCTTCTTCTCTGTTTTCTTGTGCTTTGTTTTCGTGTTTCCACAGTTGTTCACAGGTACTGAAGAGCAGAAGAAGAGAAGTGTTGACAATGCACTCATCAAGGGGGAGATTGAGGAGCCATGCTGAATAGCGTGGGCCTCATGGCTCCAGATGTGATGAGTCATTGTCAACGATAGTCAAAGAGGACTAAAAAGAGAGAGATGATCTGCTGCGTCTGGGCCGCGTGTGACTCAGGTACACGGGCAGCGAGCGACTGTCGGGCAGAGGAGGCCGTGAAGTCGGGCTGGCCCAATCCGGGTACATGGGCTAGGAGCAGTAGAGGATCCACTGGACTGTTGACCGGGATTGACTCAGGTACACGGGCGGCGAGTGATTGCCGGGCTGAGGGAGCCGCGGAATCGAGCCGGCCAAATCCGGGTACCCGGTGCGAAGACGGTGGACGCTTTGTCAGTTTCGGCGCAAAACTGACGACCGTTGATTTCGGATCTGACCATCCTGAGGCGAAGCCGTAGCTGCTACGAAAGCCCCGCATCAGGACAAGTTACCTTTATTTAGGTTTTTACTATTTTGCCTTTAGGCCCACAGTCTGTCAGTCGAGTCTGTAAAAATATCCTAAGGGCAGTTTGGTCTTTTCCATTTATTTCAGCGTCTGTAAAAAATCCTAGGGGTATTTCTGCATTTTTACATTTAATGGGCTGCCTATAAATAGGCCCCAATATCCTAGGGTTAGGGTTACCCATTTTGAGTAATACTTTTAATCCAGAAAAAGTTTTGGGTCACTTTGTTCATCTCCTGCTTTGTGCGCCGCCACGGTTCTGTCCTGTTCTTCCAGTTTTTGCGCTGCCAGCAAACTTGTGCTAGAGAATCGTTGTTGGTTGTTCATCTGCACGTTCATATATTTTAGGTGCTTTATTCTTTCTTAGTCTTCGATAGTACCTTGTTTTACGTGCTTGGATTGTTTTCATGTGTCCGCTGTTTTTCTTTGTGGGTTCGGTTCTTGCTACAGTTCATCACACCTCATTTTTATTGCATGGCCGAATTGATATTTGTGCACGATCTGTAGCATAGCAGGCTAGATAGCCATTCATTGCTTTCGGATTCTATTTTTTCTGTCATGAATGCTCTCTATGGAACCTACAATCCAGAGGGATAGGTTGCTTCTAGCTAGTGCTCAAGAACTGGCAGCCAAGTTTTGTCCCATCCAATGTGTGTAGGTCCCACCGAGACTTCTCTCCAGATCAGTAGTATCTTCTGGTAGTAGAAGCTTGCAACAGGTTTCTTAAGAGCCTATTACGTTTTTTTTGGCAGCCTGTTTGATCTTTCAAGTTTTGAGGTGTGGGTCCCACTTCGTAAGGAGTGAAAGCATTGAAAGCTGTGTGAACTCCAAAGCTGCGAAGTCTGATTTGCGAAGATTTCAGAAAAATGTTTTTCGAAGCATGTGCTTCGGTGTAATCTTCCGGAGTGCCTCCGCTGGTCTGTGCATTACGAAGTCTTTTATACTGCGAAGGCTATTCGCTAGCTACATTTCCCTGACGAAGATCAAGTGAAGGCTTCGAATGGTTCTTAGCTAGTAGACTTCGAATTTTTCTTGTTCTGGCTTGCTGCTCGGAATCTAGATAGCGAAGTCTGTTTTTGGTTATCGTGTAGCTTCGAATCTTACAGGCTTCGAATTCGAAGCTTGTCTATAGGCTTCGAAAGACAGTGCCACAGCTTCAAATCTGACTTCTACAGTCTTCGAACACACTTCGATTTTCTTGATCTCGACAATTTTCGACAATATACAGACTTCGACACGTCATCTCCGAAGCCACCTTCGACATCCTCAGACTTCGCACGCTTCATAGGCTTCGGACAACCTTCGTCATATAGGACTAGAGGCTTCACACAACTGATCCGAACAAGCTTCGTCAACTACCTTCCTGGAGACAACTTTGAACAGTAACTTCTCATCTTTTTCATTTGTCCTCAGTTTAAATTGCTATGGTGAACTCTGATCTGCCCATGTTTTAAATGTTGTACTTATCTGCCTATTAGCACTGTATTGGTGTTTCTTTGTCTAGGACACTGGTCGTTTCTAGGCTAGATACTTTTAGGCTTCGATGATCTGTTTACGTTTTGCTGCTCAGTCTTTTGAGGTGCGTTGGGTGTTGGGAGCAGGCCATTGATTCGAAAAATTTTTTAGGCGCCCATTCACCCCCCCTCTGGTCGCTACTTTCGGTCCTACAGCAGCCACACCTTCGGAAGGTGTCAGAAGTCGCTCGTCGTCGAAGGTGATTGGGCCCCCTCCCGCGTCCGGAGTTATCGTTCGGCCCAGATCTTCGTAGTAGCGAAGTAGGCCGACAGCAGCCACTTGCCCGGAGAGTTCTCCGTATCTAATGCCCGCTGTCTTCATCTGCTTCGCCACTCCTTGGATCCTTTTCAACCGATGCAGAAGAGTGATGTTATCGTCAGAAGGGAGAGTTCCAGTAGTACCGAAGTACTCCAGGACATCTAACAGCTGACTCATAACTTCCGCAGCCACCTTCTCAGACTTCAGCTTGTCTTCGTTCAACGCATCCTTCGTCGAAGTGACTTCGCCCAAAACTCCAGAAAGTCTAGCATTTTCAGTAGTCAAAATGTTCTTTTGGTTTAATAGCTGGCTAGCTTCCTCTTGGAGTCTGACAAGTTCGAACCCCGTAGTAGCGTGCTCCGTCCGCAACTTTTCAACTTCTGCTCGAAGCACAATTCTTTCTGCTTCGAGCTCTTTATTTGCAGCCTCCAAACTTTGCCTGGCCCTTCGCTCTGTTGACACTATATTATCCATTTGAGCCACTCGACTTTCGGAGATGTTAAGATTCCTTTGAAGGACACTATTTTCCTCCCGAAGACGAGCGATCTCTTCGTCATTGCATATATTCGCAGCTCGGGCCAAGATAGTTTGCTGCAAAAATAAAAACTAAGGTAAATATTTATTCGTAGATGAATTCTATGTTATTTCGAAGGTGCATTCGCAGGTGCTTCGTACCTGGTAGGCTGCACGTTCTATAGCAGCATTAAGCTCTGTCCTGTCCGCCTTGCTCAGAATGGTCACTAAGTTGGTCTCCCCAATGTCACGGCTAGCTCGATCCAAAGGTTCGAGCAAAGTCTGAAGACCAGTTGTTTGCCCTAAGAAAGGAGCTAGCAAGGGGAGCATGCTTATTGCCTGTTGGTCATCTTCGTCCAGCGAAGGACCGGAGCTTTGGCCTGTGGTCTTCGGAGCCACTGGAGGCTAGCCCTCCCCGGAAGATTGGCTCTCGTCTGTTGAATCAGACGGAGTTGATCCGGAACTCGCAGCAGGGAGGGGCTCTATATGTCTTTTGCCTCTTCCAGGTCCCATTTGAGTAACTCTCTGGGCTGGCTCCGAAGTCGTCGAAGGTCCAGGAATTATTTCCTCTTGGTGGACCTCTTCCATAGGAGTGGACTCTGTAAAAAAAAGAGTATTATACATTGTATAAATATAAAAAACGAACATGAAAGAGTTATTCGAAGTCTACCTTCGACGTTTTGCAGAGGAGTCATCATCGGACTGTTCGGCGGATCGAAGGTTAGATCTTCATCCGAATCAGCCATTAAGTCTTGGACTGCAGGAGCATCGTCCTGTGCAGTCCTTGTTGCCTCTTCGGGAATCGAAGCCATAGTGACTTCGACCCCACTTTCATTCGCAGGGACTTCGTCCTGAGAAATATCTTCTTGAACTGCCGAAGTCCTTGGTTGTTCAGGATTATCTTGGGACTCCGGCACGTTTGCAGGTACTTCAGCTTGTGCAGTCTTTTGAGTTTCATCTTCTTCTATTAGACGCACAAGCAATCTCCCTTCATCCTCTTGGGAGTCGGAAACTGAAGCCCTTGGGCTCGAAGGTGCAGGATTCGAAGGTGCAAGATTTTTTGGCTTCCGAGCCACCTTCTTCACCGGAGTCTTTGCGGAGCTCGAAGTCCCAGCTTCGGCTTTTCTTTTCTTGGGTCCTTTCTCCGAAGGCACCCAATCCATCAAAGGGGGCGGAGTGATTTCCAGCATTCCCCATACTCTGTTAAATCTCTCCCAACTCCCGACCAACTTGATTCTCCATTCTTTTTCAGTCGGAGTTGGAGCGCCCAAAATCTTCTCCGAAGCCCTTACAATTTGTTCCGAAGTAACAGGGGCTGAAGAAGCTAAAAAAATAAATTAAGTTAGTTTTTCTTCGAATGAATATGCATAATACATGTTGTTTTCGAAGTTACCTGCAGGGCTCGAAGTCAAGGTGATTTTTCAGAGACCGCTTTCCGAATCCTCTTCGAAGATGATAGGCCAGTTGGCCATCAGTGGAGAAATTTGTAAACCAAGGAATTCTTCGGCTAAGTCTCGCATGCTCAACCTTCGGCTGATCCTCTGAAGTAGGTTGAGACGAGCTTCGAGCTGACCTTGGCCAGGATGCACTAAGGCTTCCTTCCGGAATTGGATCTCTTTCAAAGGTCCGGCCAGAGGATTGCTCGCCCCAACTTCGGCATAGAACCACCTCATAACCCAGTCAGTGTACCATCTTGCATTGATGGCCTTAGCAGGAAATTGTAGGGCATATTTGTCCCAAAGCCTAAAATTGATGCTTCCGAAGGCTACCACTACTTTTTCACCTCCGGGGCCTACGAAGGTTTTTGGCTGGCATGAGGCTCTATGTAGCGCAGCGAAGATTTCTGCCCTCCCCTCACAGCCTTCGGCTCTCAATGCCCATTCGAAGATAGCCAGTCGAGCTACTGCGTTCGGAGATAATTGAGGGAGGGTGACATGAAATAAATCGAGTACCTCCGCCAAGAAGTCAACTGCTGGGAGGCCCAAACCGGCTTCGAAGAAGGCTTCGAAGACAACCACCTCTCCGGGCCTTGGCGACGGGATGAGTTCTTTTTCGGGTTTACGAATCATAACTCCGGTGCTAATCTTTCCTTCTACTGCGATAGCCAGTGATTCCCTCTTGCAGGTAGAAGATCCCAGTTGGAAAGACTGGTCCAGGTACTTCGTTGATGGCGGGCAGAGACTTTGATCATCGATATTTTGGGGATTTCTCCCTCCTGCCGCCATGGATGTCGTTGCCGATGCTGGAGATGCCGACGCCAACGCCGCAGCCGCTGCTGCTGCAGCAGCCTGCTGCCGAGCCAAGGTCGATGGGGCTCCAGAACCCTTGGTCTTCACCATTGCAGTCACTGAGTTGCTTTGGGGAAAATGGAGGCTAGGGCTCAAAGAACTCAAAGGGATCAAAAGGTGTTTGATTGCGAGAAAGCAGTGAAAAGGTAACCAGGGTAAGTTCTAGGCCATCTATTTATAGCCTAACTTTACATTTTTACCGTTAGTCCATGCCGTTTTGCATTCCTACCCGTTACTTTTCTCCGAAATTAACACTTTTTACAGTTTCCGTTAGGAACAGAAAGCTAACGGCTATTTCCTCTAAGTCTAAAAGACTTTCGGACTTCCTAAGTCGGTTCTAAGATAGTTCGAAAAGTAATTGTCTTAAGACTGATTCGGAGTTTATATCTTCGTACATTTCGGAGATGAATTGAAATCTAATAACCCCTATGTCTGGTTATTTTTTCCTTACGTATACTGCTCTCCTAACATTACAGGTTAAACGGAGAAGCGTATTCGAGGGGCTTCGCTTCTTAAACCGAACCTCCAAACCAGCCTCAAGAAGTTGCGAAACAGAAATCAAATTGAAGTTCAAATTTCCAACCAAAGCAACGTTCTTCAAAGAGAAATGGTCTGAGATGCGAATTGAGCCAATGTCGTGTACCTTCCCTTGACCACTGTTCCCGAAGGTGATGTATTCCTTGGAGCTCGGGGGAGAGAGACTGGAGAACCATATGCGATGTCCCGTCATGTGGCGAGAGCATCTTGAGTCCATGATCCAAACGTCCTCCAGTCCCCGATCCTGCACAATTAGTGGTTGCAAGGGGGAGCAAATGGTCCGACACCAGGTTTAGCAAAAGAACTAAACCAGTGTCGAGCCATCTACTCAAAAGACGGAAAGCAGAAATCATCATAAGAGTTTGGACCAAAGCGCGACTCAAAACACGGTCCACGGTTCTGCTTAAAGCCTCGGCCACGAGGTCCAGGACCGTATCCAGAACGGCCTAGAGTTCTGCTGGAAAAACACCACCATCTAGAGCACGGGTGTTGGCGCAAATGTTACGCCAACAGGTTCTCTGAGATCAAGAACGGACAAACAGGGAGTTTGTGTTTTAGGACTACTTTGAGCCTCCGTAATGGATAATAACTCAAGTGGTCCGAATGAGTGTAATGAATAACTTGTTCTGGATCCCCTTTTACAGGGTACAAAGGGGGGTATTTATAGGTGAAAAAGCATAAGGAAAAGACCTATTTACCCCTAGATTACAACCGACATAGTGGAAACTATTCGGTACAGTAAACAAGGTTATATAAGGTAAAACACTACAAGGTAGATGGATAAGCTAGACATCCCATCAATCATGTCCTTCGGCTTCAAGGCCTCCATCTCCCATTCAGAGGGTTCTCCAGGGCTTCGCAGCGCTGCACCCTTCGACGTGGCGACTGATACTTTGAACAACTGCTCACTAGCTTCGGAGTCCTCCTCAGCCTTTGAAGGATTAACCTTTAAGCCCTGGAAATGGGGTAATTTCCCACCAACAGTAGCCCCTCGAATACGCCTTTCTGTAGTTAACTTGTTTAGAAAGAAGGCAGTATACGGAAGGAACATTTCTATTTTTAAGGCTTAAAGAGGATTTGAGCATGTTGCGACTTAGCCGAGAACTTCGAGCTCAATGCGTTCGAACCTCCCCCTTCGGGTTTCTGATGCAATGGGAATGCTCGTTGGGAAGGGAGCGGTCTCGGAGTGCAAATGCCGTAGAGCACCGTTTGATTGTAGCCGTTACAGCGCAAGTAGCCGTTACACTCTGCAAAAAAGGTAACGGTCGATTTTTACGGCGGTTGCTCGCCGTTCCAATTACCGGACCCATTTGTCGACGACAGAAGCCGAACCTGCAGTGTGAAAACAATCAAAGAGTAGTACTAGTCGTGCGGTTATAAAAGGGGAAGAAAGGATTAACCGAGATTTTTTACCGCATCCATTGTTCACGATTCACTTTCCTCCAATCTTCCAACTTCCTTGAGCACTCAAGCGCGATGGCGAGAACTAGCCACACCACTCCGTCAACAGCCAACACCCTAGCGCAGAGGCAGGCGTGGGCTGCCTCGGCAGCAGCAGCAATGGCGGGGACTTCGAGCGGAGCTTGGCCCAAGAATCCTCGGGCGCTCCGTCCGCCTTCCAAGAAGAAGATAGCCCAAAGCTTCATCATCGGCCAATCCGTGAGCACCGCCGAGTCTATTGAAGAAGTCGGGGATGGAAAGCTGGGCGCTGGACTGAGAACTCGGGTCCCCAGGCAGGAATCAACTCCGAGGCCGCGAAGCGGGGAAGTGGTGGTCTTCGAAGCGTTCTTCGAAGCAGGCTTGGGGCTGCCGGCCGTGGACTTCTTGGCGGAGGTCTTAGATTTGTTCCATATAACTCTGCCTCAGTTATTTCCCAATGCCATTGCACGCTTGGCCATCTTCGAATGGGCGCTCCGGGCAAAGGGGTGCGAAGCACGCTCCGAGATCTTCGCTGCAACCCACGAAGCTATATGCCAACCGAAGCCACAAGACGGGCCCGAAGACTCCAAGGTGACCATAGCCTTCGGCAGCGTTAATTTTCAGCTACGGAGGGAGCATGCTCTTCATTTCCCTGCCAAAGCCATAAAAGACAGGTGGTATACAAACTGGATACTTCGGTGGTTTTACGCCGAAGTCGGAGAGGACTCCCCCCTCACTGGTTCTCTCCAGGAGATCTGGTTCCGGAAGGAGGCAGACATTTCTCCAAACCCTAGCCTGCTCTCGACGAGGCTAGGGCTGCTTACTTCGGTGGCTCGCCGCATGAGTATGCGCAATCTGGCCGAAGAGTACATCGCCCTTCGAATCCCTCCCCTCGGAGCCAACTGGCCTATCGTGTTCCCACATGCCTCGGAGGGGCACCTCCGAAACTTAGGTAAGATCATTCCCTGCGGCATCGTATTAGATGAAGGAAACAATTATATTCATAACTTTACCCCTTTTTCTTTCAGCGGCGCCTCTTGCATTGGCTCCAGAGGACATAGTTCGGGCCACCGAACAAGTTCTCGGAGCCCCTTCGGTGGCCGAGAGGCAAAAAAGGTTAGAGCTGGTGGGGAGCTGGGAGCGATCCAACAGAGTGTGGAGAGCTCTCGGAATGGAGCCCCCAAATCTTCCCGACTTCGCCCCGACCGGAGCGGCTGCTCGTAAAAGGAAAGCCACTGCCGAACCATCCAAGAAGACCGGCAAGCAGCCGCCCAGGAAGAAGAAAGTGGCGAAGCCCCCTTCGCAGTTGGCGCCTGCTTCGTCTGCTTCATCACCGGGTGATCAGAGCTCAGCCTCCGAAGAGGTAGAGGACTCCGACGCCCAGACAGCAGCGGCCTTCGAAGCCTACCTCCTGGACGACGAAGACCTAGGGGAAGTCCCCCCTAGCACCTCCGTTAGGGAGGTAGCGAGCGTAACTCCGACGGTCCCTCCCGTGCCGGTCGTCGTGCAAGTGGAGTCAGACTCCGCTACTCCCAACTTGCCTGCACCAGAGGTGATTACGGCGGAGATCGCGGCTCCGGCAGGAAATGTTGGGGGCGGGACCTCAGGAGATGACTTCGCCGACATCCTTTAGATGTATGAGGTCCTGGAGGATCCGGCGATCGTACCCCACGAGGCTCCCGGAGGTACTTTCCGAAGCCCCCCTTTTTTGATCAATACCTGCACACTATTCCTGAAAACATGCTTATTAATTTTGTTATCGAAGTAGGTACCTCTACGGGTGTCAATGCCTCGGTGGCGCCCGAAGCTCCTGCACCTTCGGAGGCTGCTGCTTAAGCGGACCCCCCTGTGCCTTTGGACTGCTCCGAGCTTGATGGTGGAGGACGCGTCCGTCGGAGCGGATGATGCGTCTGCCGAGACGAACTTGGTGACGGAGGTCATCCCTGCAGCGGCAGCCCCAACCACCGAGGTTGCCTCTGCCGATGTGGTTCTAGACGAATGGGTAGCTGCCGACGATCGGAGTGTCCCTGCTTCGGCCTCTTAAGTACCGGGGAGGGGCAAGAGCATATCCAGCCTCATCCTTCTTCCTGGCCAGGCTGCGACCTCCACCGGCAATTCGGAGGACGAGGCCACGGCGGATGATCTCCAAGCTTTGTCTTGGCTTCCTCTGCTGGCTCCGTTCTTGGAGCATCGGAGTGGCCTCCGGAGCCTCATGGAGCCCTGGCAGAGAGAAGCCAGGATATCGCCAATTCGGACTTGGTCTCCGTCTTGAGTGAGGCTAGGGCTTCGTCACTCAACTCAGGCCTCGAAAGGGCCGCCCTTCAGGTATGAAAAGACACCATAGCTGCTTCGTATTAGTGACCATAAATACCTTAGTACTTACTTGTTATTTTTGCATCAATTTGTCCTTGCTAGAGCGGCAGCGACTTCCAACGAGGTCGAGGTTAATCGACTCAACCGGAAGGTCACCACCCTCCAGACGGCCCTTAACGCCTCCACCGAGAGATCCCTTAGGCTGGAGGAAGAGGTCCTAGAGGAACGGAGGGCTAGGGCGGCGTCTGACGAAGCCCTCCGGGAAGCGCGACAAGCCAGTGATGCCCTTCGTTCGTCTGCCCAAGAGGTCGAGGCCGAGCGCGTCGTCCTCCGAGCGGAAGTTGAAAGACTCCGCCAAGAGGCTGCTACTTCGAGTGCGCAGTTGGTGGAGCTCCAGGGGGCTCTTAGCCAGGCGATGGCCCATAAGAGCTCTTTAATGCTCCGGGTGGCCGAAGTGTCTGTGACTGCTGCAGGGCTGGAAGCAGCGGAGAAGAAGAATTCCATTATTGCGGACCGTACCTTGGAGGCTCTTCAGGGTACGCTGGAGTACTTCGGCACCATGTGCCCTTTGTCTTCTGCTGCGACCCACGAGCCCCTTGACCGAAAGCTGACGAGGATCCAAGTTGCTTCGTCGCTAATGAAGAACTCCGACATTCGGTACAGAGAGATCTCCGGACAGTGTGCCGGCATTGGGGTTCTTCGTCTGCTTGAATCTCTTCGGATCCCCCTCGGCTCAGTCGGGGGTTCGTCTCCTGGAGGCTTCGCAGACGACGACTTGCTGCAGCCATCTTCGGAGGTGGCTTCGGCCTGGGAAGCCTTCCGGTCAACTTGGAAGACGGACCACAAGGTCGCAGCTAAAGCTTGGATTGACGAGGCCCGTCGGCAGAAGCAAGCGCATACAAAGCCACCACTTCCTGCTTCGCCGGCCCCTTCGATTCCTGCTCCACCAACCGACCCGCAGGTCTAGCCACTTAGGGTTACTATGTGTATGAAGCCTTGTAAAGCCTCTTTTTATTAATGAAGAAGTTATAAACAAGAACTTGTCTTGGGTGTTCTGCTCTTTTTTAGGTTTTGTCATGCCCTTCGAGCCCTGACTTCGAACTTTTGGAAATTACCGACGAACTCCGAAAGGAGTGGGCAAACCTCGAGGGCTTGAGGCCTTACCGCCGCTCCCGTTTTTCTGTTCCTCGCGGAGACGGAGGAGAAATCACCCTTGAAGTCTGTCGGGATGTCTTTGCTTATATTAAAGAGGAAGAGAAGGCGGAGGGATCTTCGTCTTCCGAACCTATTGACTAATCTGACTCGGAATACCGGGCCAAAGACCCTGCGGAGGCTGACTCCGAAAGGCTCCTGACATGGGCCGAGCTTCAAGAGGAGCAGAAGAAATTGCGAGCCTTGAAGAAGAAGAGAAGCACCCGAACTAAAAGGACAATTTCGGCGGCTTCGAGCTCCGAAGGGCAAAGTAGCCGTAGAGGTAGCTCTAGAGGCCGAAAAGGTCTCCGATTTTACCTAGGCTTAGACACAAACTTCTCTTGATGTAAAAGTATAATAATTTAATGTGAAATGCTTCGAAAGTATGCTGTGTGACTCCTATCCTCCGACCCCCCTTGTGGGTGGCGGAGCCTTTACTATAGAGAAGGGTTCGCTAGGCACAATGAATCTCCGAACAACCGCATGCTTCGAATTTATACTTATCATTTGTATTTTTAGTTCGCGCCCGAGGACTAAAAATTTGTTCTCTTTTAAAGTCTTTAGACTTTTGTACGGATCCTAACAAGCCGGAGCCTGGAATCCGTAGGGTGGCTACCTTCGGCTCTTTACAGATACCTCACACCCGGAGGCCGAAGGTCTGTTTTTCTTTAAAGTCCTTAGACTCTTCTACGGATCCTAACAAGCCGGAGCCTGGAATCCGTAGGGTGGCCACCTTCGGCTCTTTTACATACATTCCGCACCCGGAGGCCAAAAGTCTGTTTTTCTTTAAAGTCCTTAGACTCTTCTACGGATCCTAACAAGCCGGAGCCTGGAATCCGTAGGGTGGCCACCTTCGGCTCTTTTACAGACACTCCGCACCCGGAGACCGAAAGTCTATTTTTCTTTAAAGTCCTTAGACTCTTCTACGGATCCTAACAAGCCGGAGCCTGGAATCCGTAGGGTGGCCACCTTCGGCTCTTTTACAGACACTTCGCACACGGTGGCCGAAAGTCTATTTTTCTTTAAAGTCCTTAGACTCTTCTACGGATCCTAACAAGCCGGAGCCTAGAATCCGTAGGGTGGCAACGGAGCCTCTGAACCAATGGTTCGAAGGCAGCTGCCTGGGTCTTGGGAAAAATGCTTGGCTCTACAAACATCTCCGTCCTCCTGATGTGTCCCTCAGGAGTAAGGGATATTCGAAGAGCAAACAAAATTCGACCCTTATCTTTATTCATAGAAAGGAAGGTTTTACAAGTGATTACAAGGGGCCCCTAAGCAAAGTAACGCTTAAGGTGCTCCGCATGCCATGCATGCTTCAACTCTTCTCCTTCTAAATTAGCTAATTTAAACGATCCGAGGCGTCCTGAGCGTAAGATAACATATGGTCCTTCCCATTTGTTTCCTAGCTTCCCTGGAGCTATTACACTTCGCAACACTAGATGACCAGGCTTTAACTCATTTAGCTTTACCTTCGGGTCATACCATGTTTTGGTGTGGTCCTGGTACTTAGTCAGGTTGGCGACAGCTCGAAGCCTTGTTTCTTCTGACAAATCCAGCGAAGTGCTCCTGTCATCTTCGTCCCCAGGTTGAATTACGCGAAGCGATCCACCTCTGAGCTCCGTAGGAGTCATGGCCTCATCTTCGAAGAGCAATCTAAATGGTGTGAAACCTGTTGACCTGGTCTGAGTGGTTCGAATGGACCACAAGATTTTGGGGAGCTCTTCTACCCACAGCCCCTTGGCCAATCCAACAATTTGGCGATTCAGCCCAGAGAGGATGTTCCCGTTAGCTCGCTCAACGGCTCCGTTGGACTGTGGATGTCGCACCGCCGCGAAGCATAGCTTAATGCCCAGTTCTTCACAAAATGTTTGGAAGGTGTCAGCTTCGAACTGGGTTCCATTATCCACCGTCAACTCTCTTGGAACTCTGAACCTGCATATAACATTCTGCCAGAAATTTTTTTGGACGTTCCTCGAGGTGATAGCTGTTAATGGCTCCGCTTCAACCCATTTTGAGAAATACTCGATTGCCACTACCGCAAATTTCAAGCCGCCTTTTGCCACTGGGAAAGGGCCTATGAGGTCCATGCCCCATCTAGCCATTGGTCATACTGGGGCAATAACTTGAAGCAGAGTTGGCGGGCGATGGCTCCGTCTGCCCATCCACTGGCAGCCTTGGCATGTTCGAACCAGTTCCTCCGCATCTCTTACTATAGTTGGCCAATAAAATCCTTGCCGAAGCGTCTTGCCTGCTAGCGCCCGAGGGGCTAAATGACCTCCGCACAAGCCTTCGTGGATATCTCGAAGTATGTCTTCACCTTCGGGCTGTGAGATGCATCTAAGTAGGGGTGAACACACTCCAGCTTTGTATAATATTCCATCAATAATCTTGTAATTTCGAGCTCTTGCTTGCAATCTTCGGGCTTCGGGGCCTTCGGGAGGGTCTATGCTACTTTGCAACATGTTCATAATCGGAGCCCGCCAATCTGTAATTGGAATGCACAGTACCTCTGAAGAGGGTATTTGAATAGCTGCTGGTTGCACTAGCTCTTCGTAGATATCTGCAAGTTTGTTCTCTGCCCGAGGGATACTTCGAACTGTAAATCCTTTGAATGCTGCTTCGGCCTTGTGGATTTCTTCAAGGTATTGTGCGAGATGTGGATTCTTTGCTTGAAAACTTTTATCAACATGCCCTGCGATGACTTGGGAGTCTGTCTTAATCACTATTCTTGCAGCTCCGAGCGCTTTAGCCTTTCGAAGGCCTAGCAAGACTCCTTCATACTCGGCAATGTTATTAGTGGTCCTGAAGTTGAGCCTCGCAGAGTACATGGCCTTCTGCCCCGATGGTGATATGATGATGGCCCCTGCTCCGGCACCTGATGCTTGATAAGCTCCGTCAGAAAATATTGTCCAAAAACCTTCGGAGGGTTCTTCCGGGGCCCAAATAGCAGATGGAGTCCACTCTGCTACAAAATCTGCTATAATTTGAGATTCAATAGCTGTTCTCGCCGTGAAGGAGATTCCGAAGGGTGCCAGCTCGACCGCCCATTTTCCAATCCTGCCCGTAGAATTTTTGTTTCGGAGCATATCCCCAAGAGGATACGATGTAGGGACGATCAGGTTATGCGCCAAGAAATAATGCCTTAGCTTTCGCGAGGCCATTACTAGGGCATAAGCAAACTTCTCAAGCTCGGAGTATCTGACTTTAGCTCCGGATAATGCCTCCGACACAAAATACACTGGGTTCTGGACTAGCTTTTCTTTAAGCTCAACTTCCCGGACCAATACTGCACTCACCGCTGAACTTGTTGCTGCAAGATAAAGGAGCAATGTTTCTTCTGGGAGGGGAACGGTCAAAATTGATAATGTTCCGAGGTATGCCTTTATATCATCGAAGCTCTTCTGGCACTCCGATGTCCACTGAAAGCTTTCGGACCCCTTTAGTGCTTTGAAAATTGGGAGGCTCCACTCTGCTGACCTGGCTAGGAACCTGCTAAGAGCTGCGAGTCTTCCTGCTAGCTTCTGAACTTGCTTCAAATTCTCTGGTGGAGCCATCCTTTGTAGTGCGCTTATCTGTGTTGGGCTAGCTTCGATTCCCCTGCTCGAAACTAAGTACCCTAGCAGTTTTCCTGCTTGTGCTCCGAATATACATTTTTCTGGATTGAGGCATACTCCACATGCTCGGAGGCTCTCAAATGTTTCAGCTAGATCTAGGCTATGCTGGTGCTTTAGAGCAATTTTTATTACAATATCATCCATATAGGCCTCGACATTCCGGCCTATCTGATGACCTAGAGCCTTAGCTATTAAACGAGAAAAGGTGGCTCCGGCATTCCGCAGCCCAAAAGGCATTCTTACATAACAAAATACTCCGGAAGGAGTTATAAAGCTTGTCTTGGCTTCGTCTTCGCGTTTCAGCCATACTTGATGATATCCGGAGTAAGCGTCGAGGAAACTTAGCAATTCGGACCCGGCTGTGGAATCTACTAGCTGATCTATTCGGGGCATCGGGTAGGGGTCTCGCGGGCATGCTTTATTTAATGAAGTGAAGTAAATACACATGCGCCATTTGTTAGAGTCCTTCTTCCTTACAAAAACAGGGTTAGCCAACCACTCGGTATGGGCTACTTCCCTGATGATGCCAGCTCTTAACAATTTTTCTACTTCGGTTTTGGCGAGGCTTGCTCTTTCTGCTGACAGCTTGCGGAGCCCCTGGTGTACTGGCCTGGCCTTCGGGTTGATGAGCATACTATGCTCGATGATGCTTCGATCGACCCCGGTGATGTCTTCGTCAGTCCAAGCAAATATGTCCAGATTTCTCCTGACAACTTCTTCTAACGAGGCAGCTATTTCCGGGGATAGCCCCTTGCCGAACTGTACTGGGTACTCTTTGCCATCTTTCGAAATTATTCTTGTCTCCACCTCACCCTCCGGGCTTGGCTTGAGCGATGATCCCTTCGGAGGGTTCGAGGTCTCCGCCACTTCTTCGATGCTTTCCACCACATTATGCACTTGCCGGGGGTCCAACGGCTGCCCATGGCCATACTCCGTCCTCCGGGCTACAGCTTGGTCTCCTGAAATAGTAAGCACTCCACCTTGCATGGGCATTTTGAGACAAAGGTAATTATGGTGTGCTATAGCCCCGAACTGGTTCAACATCCCTCGGCCGAAGATAGCATTGTAAGCGTATGGGGCATCAACCACGTCGAAGATCACCTCTTCTACTCGGGCCAAAGGCCCCTCTCCGAAGGCAACCTCGAGGCCTATTTGGCCGAGGGCATCGAGAGGCGGTCCTGAGAACCCTTGAAGCGGCCGGGCTGCTGGAAGTAGATGCTTCCGAGGTATGCACATCTGATCGAAGGCCTGGGCAAAGAGTATGTCCGCGGAGCTCCCACCATCTACCAGGATCCTTCGGACCTCCACTCCTGCTATATCAGCAGAAATGACCAATGGGTCAGCATGGGGGAACTTCACCCCCGCAGCATCACTAGCGGTAAACGAGATGGGCACGTGGGACCACTCTGGCATCCCTTCGGCGGAACTCGAGGTCCCAATGTGCCCGACCTCGTGGACGTACTCACGCCGCTGCCTTTTGGACATGCTTCCAAGGGTCCCCCCTCCGGAGATGGGCAGGACTACTCTCTTGCCACGGTCCTGCGGGTCTTCTTGCTTTGGTGGTGGCACAATGTTGGCCACCGGCAGCCGCATGGGGGCTTCAGGGGTACCGGCTCGGGCTACAGCTTGCACAGGCTCCGAGCGTGCCGATGGTGGGGCTCGATCCGAAGCACCCCGCCACGTACTTCGTCCTAGGTATTCACCCCGAAGGGTTAACACCGACTTGCAGTCCTTCATGTCATGGCTCCTATTATCGCCATGCACACAGCAGAAAAAACTTTGGCGCCTGCCAGGCACTCTCTCTTGAGGCTTCGGTGCTCCAGCCCTGAAGTTCTGCGCCTGCTGGAAATTGGCAGGTGCCTTCGGGACGGACGGTGCAATGCTTAGCACCTCCGAACGGAAATGCTTCTTCCCCCGCTTGTACTCATTGAAGCGGTTGTCTTGTGGAGGTTGCAGGGGAGCGGAGGCTTCGGGCTCCCTTTTGACTTCTCGGAGGGTGGGCGATGGTGCTTCAACTCGCCGAAGACAGCCTTCCTCCGCCTTGGCATACTGTTCGAAGTATGCCATGAGCTGCGCCACAGACGTCACCGACTTTCGATGGAGTTTGCTGAGTAGGTCGGGGTTAAGCACCCCTTCACGGGCAGCATCAACTACCGAAGAGGTAGACAGGCCCTTGATCTGTGATTTGGTGTGGGCGAAGCGCGTGAAGTACTCCCGGAGGGTTTCTCCCACCCGCTGCTTCACCTGGAACAAGCTTCCTGTGGACATCGGGGCTACGAAGGTGCCTTGGAAGTTGCTCACAAATTTCTTCTTCAGCTGTTCCCAGGAACTGATCGATCCTGGCTTCAGGGACCAGAACCAGCAAAGTGCCACGCCTTCGAGGGCGAGGGGGAAGCATTTTGCCATAGTGCTTCGCACCCCTCCACTCACTTCTATGGCCAGGGCGTAAGAGCGGGCGAACTCTCCGGGGTCCGACCCCCCGGAGTACTTGTGCAGTTTCGAGGCCTTGAACCTGGGGTCGAAAGGCACTCTCTACAAATCCGAATGTAATGGAGACTCGTCATCGAAGGATGCATTCTCGGCTTCCTCCGGGACTTGGATAACTTCTGGGAGATTGTGGGTACCACCGTCTTGAGGCCCTCCTGGAGTTTCGGTGGAAGCTTGAGTGCGGAGGCGATCGGCGACCTCTTGCCTCCACCTGGATACCTCCTCCTGAAGCCTGGCTAGTTGCGTAGCCTTGGTTTCGGGAGGGCCTTCGTCTTCGTCGGAGGGCACCTCCAGGTCTCGGGAGCTGACGTAGTCGGTCTGAAGCACCGTAGGAGGAGCCTGAAGGCCTCGGGGTGCTCGACGCCCAGCAGTCTCGGCGGGAATCGCCGGATTAGCCGAGGGTCCGGCTCATGTGGTCCGAGGGGACCTTCGGAGAGGACCTGAAGCCTGACTTCGCTTCGGAGGCATAGATAGCCACGAAGAGGTCTTGGAGACGGAGGACTTCGAACGACTCGAGGGGTCGAGTGAAGGCCTTCGGGCTGCACTAAGAAGCCCTTAACTGAAGGGTGCGCGGAATCTTGAGACTCCGAGGCTCCCTCCGTAAGTACTCTTCGAAGTGCAGTCAGCAGCAGAGAACAAGCTTTTAGAACTTGGATCCCCACGGACGGCGCCAACTGTTGGTGCAAATGTTACGCCAACAGGTTCTCTGAGATCAAGAATGGACAAACAGGGAGTTTGTGTTTTAGGACTACTTTGAGCCTTCGTAATGGATAATAACTCAAGTGGTCCGAATGAGTGTAATGAATAACTTGTTCTGGATCCCCTTTTACAGGGTACAAAGGGGGGTATTTATAGGTGAAAAAGCATAAGGAAAAGACCTATTTACCCCTAGATTACAACCGACATAGTGGAAACTATTCGGTACAGTAAACAAGGTTATATAAGGTAAAACACTACAAGGTAGATGGATAAGCTAGACATCCCATCAATCATGTCCTTCGGCTTCGAGGCCTCCATCTCCCATTCGGAGGGTTCTCTAGGGCTTCACACCGCTGCACCCTTCGGCATGGCGACTGATACTTCGAACAACTGCTCACTAGCTTCGGAGTCCTCCTCAGCCTTTGAGGGATTAACCTTTAAGCCCTGGAAATGGGGTAATTTCCCCCAACAACGGGCATGAAAGCCATCTCCTCTACCACCACCTGCACGACGCGACCTGGCCTCCAGCCTCTCCCCGCGTCGAGGAACTCTCAGTCTACCACCCTGCTGGTAAAACTGCTCCTGGCCACCACGAGCTCTCTCTGCTCTCTAAACCCGCTTCCTCCTGAAGCAAAATTCCGCAAGATGCCCATCTCTCTGACAATGCTCACAGTGGTAGGTGGGCTTCTTGGGATGTGGTTGAGGCTTGGGGTTCTTGGGCTTGGTGGTGTTTGGTGTAGTCTTCTTGGTGTGAGAGGGTCCTGGAAGAGAGTCTAGAGAAGTGTGGAGGTGTTTGGGCTTTGGAACCCAGATGGGCTTCTTGGGTGAAGCTTTGGGCTGTTCTTGGAACACTCCATCCTTGGGCTGACTAGCCTGGAAAGACTCAGTGGAGTGAGTCTTGGGGTATCTCTATTCAGGAGTCATTTTACTCCACTCCACTGCCCGGCTAATAGCACTCTCAAAGTCAGCCTTGGTGTAGGTGTAGCCTACCCCAAACCCATCCTGCCTCTTAAACTGCTGGATCATTATGCCGAGCCGTGGCTCTCTGGCACCCACCCAACTCAGGATTGAACGGAGGTAAAAGTTTTCATTCTGGACATCAGCTAGCTCCTCTCTCAAGGAAGATAGTACCTTCACCTGAGACAAGCAGGTCTCACACTCTCTATCTACTTGGACAGACTTCTCGGCTTTCAGCTTGATCAACTCCAGTCTAAGAGACAAGCAGTTCTCACAGACAGTGGGTGGAACTGACAGTGTCTCAAGCTCTAGCCTAGTCTGCCCCATCTCAGTTCTAACTCTCTCCAACTCACTCAAATGCTCATCGCCCTTGGCTTTCAGCTCAGCTAGACTAGCTAGATGGGATGGGCAATTAGCACAGGGCACGACGACAGTGGCATGAGCATCTTTTAGCTCCAGCTGAGCGCTCTCAAGCTTAGTGGCCAAAGCGTCCCTCTCATCAACCCTTTCTGTGTACCTGGACTTCAGAATCGTCAGGTCACACAGAAGCACCTCACACTTTGGGAACTCACTGCTATCACCCAAGCAAGGGGAAGAAGATAGACTCTCAATTCTTTCGTTGGCCACGGCAAGCTCACTCTCCAGTTCATCTATCCTCTTCTTAGCCCCTCTAAGCAGTTTTTCCCGATATTTTAACTCCTGACGATTACTTTCAAGTAAATCTACGATTTCACGTTCGTAAGATGATACCTTTTCATTGTCATCATCGTCGGAGTCATCGGAGGAGCCCTTCTCTTCCTTATCCCCAAGAGCCATTGAGCAGAAGCTCTTGCGGGGTCTTCGGCGTTGATCTGAGCGGCTCTTCGGCCTGTCCCCGAAGGCCATGAAGCAAAGGCCCGCCGGATCATCCTTGTCCTTCCCCTTCCTGATGACAATCTCCTCATTGCTTGAGCTCGATGAAGAGGAAGAAAATGTGGACCGCTTGGAGTAGCTCTTCTCCATCTCGGCGAAGAAGGCCTTGTCGCGCTTCTTATTCTCACACCGGTAGTCCTTCAGGGCCTTTCTAAAGAATCTGGTCTTTGGCTTGCCCTTGGTGAAGGAAGAACTGTCGTGTTTCTTGCTGGAGTCGTAGAAGCCACCACCGGTGCCCTTCTTGTGACCAGTGCGCTTGGGGCAGTCGGCAATGAAGTGACCTGGATCACCACACTCAAAGCACCTAGATTTCATGCCGTGTCTTTTGAACATTCTCTTGTCATAAACATGACTCACCCGGTTGTTAAAGAGACACAGGTCATCATCTCCTAACGACTCAAGCTGGTCCTCAGTTGATAGACATCAAAGAGAAACCAGCACAACTCACAAAGGAAGGGTCGGTAGAAGGTGTAGCAAGGGCCAGGGTCTTTGATCCAAGCCAGTGTGATTTGATCTCAACTGGGTATCAACCTCGGTGGCCTTCAGATTGCTAAACAACTCAGAGATTGTCAAGGTATCATAAGATGTGCTCTCAATGATAGAGGATACCTTAATCTCCCAGATCTTAGGGTCCAAGGTATGGAGAACCTTGAGCGCCTGCTCATGATCTGAGACTAACTGAACACCCTCAGCCTTGTTGGCCCGAAGCTTCTTTATGATCGATTGAAAACGACCAAACAACGCTTCAACAGATTCACCCGGCTTCTATGTGAAATTCTCATATTCACGCCGGTAGGTCTGATAGAGCCGAGCCTTGACCTGGGCTGTCCCCTCATGGTGTGCCTGGAGGGTAGCCCAGATCTCTCTCGCAGTGGTGAGATGGCTCACACACTCAAATTCAGTGGGACCTAAACCAGAAAACAAAATATTCACCGCTTTGTTGTTGTTCTGATTCTGGGCAACAATATCTGGAGTAGTGCGCTCAGCCAACAGGAAACACTGTGAAAGTAGCGTGAATACAAATGTCCCAGATGTCCGAGCTTGGGCTCATGAGATAGGTGTAGGACCGAAAGTAGCGACCAGAGGGGGGGTGAATGGGCGCCTAAAAATTCTTTCGCATCAATGGCCTGCTCCCAATACCCAACGCACCTCAAAAGACTAAGCAGCAAAGTATGAACAGATTGCCTAAGTCTAAAGGTATCTAGCCTAGAAGCAACTGATGTTAAAAAACAGAGAAACACCAATACAGTGCTAATAGACAGATAAACAGTACACACAAGACATGGCAAGTCAAACTTCTCAGTATAACAATCTAAGTGCACAAAGAGTGAGATGAGAAGTTACTGTTCGAAATCTGTCTCCTGTTCGAAACATGGCGAAGCCTGCTTCGCTGGTCGAAGTCTGCTTCGTAGTGTCGAAGCCTGCTTCGCTGTGTTGAAGCTTGCTTCGGAGTTGCTTGTCGAAGTTGAGCGAAGGTTATCATAGACGTGCCGAAGGTTTGTTTGGACTAGTCTAGTTCGAGTGTGGCAAAGAGAGAAGTATGCTTCGAAGCGGAGTATGAGAGTATCGAAGCTTGCTTCGAACAGTGTACTTCGAAGCCTAGACTTCGAACAGAGCTTCGAATACGATGCACAGAAAAACAACTTTCGAAAGAGAAGCGAAGCCAAACACACAGCTGTAAGACAAAAACAAAGCCTACACGGCTACCTTCGAAGCTAGCAATACCGAGGTATGACCTTCGAATAACAGGCTAGCTTCGAGTCGAAGTTTGCAGGTGTTGACACACAAGAAATCGAAGACCACAAACGCACTTCGAATGACAAGCTTCGAACTCACAGGCTGTGACCCTTGAAAATGATGGTAGCAGAAAGATCTCAGACTAGGCGTCGAGCGAAGTAAATCGGAGAGATAAACTTCGAAGCTAACTTCGAAGCCTGTTGAAGTATTGACTTTGAACAGCTCGAGACAGATCACCTTCGCAAGGACCGTCGAAGTATGTCAAGCTGACAGAGCACAAAACGTACTTCGAAGCTAGGAACACAGTACACAATGTGAAGTCGAAGTTCGAGCGAAGCCCTCGAGGATGTCAGATCGAAGCCCACCTCACGGAGCTGAGGGGCTTCGAACAGAAAAGGAGGCTTCGCTAGAAAACAGTCAAAAAAGGTATTTAACCCTGTATACTTCGATCAAAAAGCTATGCAGAAAAAAGCAAGCTATAGTACTAGTGTACTGTTGCTATAGAGAAGTAGTACTACTTGTAACAGCAAGAACTAGTACTACTTCCGTGAAGAACAGAGGCAATAGAAGCACTAAAACTCATGAATAAATTTGCTGTGCGCGTGAGACGAAGCCATGAAATCGCTGCAGATTTGCTGCACCCGAACAGAGAATAGAAACTCCACTGCATCAAGAAGAACCGAATAAATGCAAGACAAAATGCCATGAACAGAGAGCCTGGCGGCGCACAAACAGGAGAGAGAGACAAAACAGGGAACAAAAATGACCCAATAGATTGAAAAGTGAATTCTAGAAGGGGTGACCTAACCCTAAGGATTTGGGGCCCTATTTATAGGCTGCCCAACACTAGGAATATTCCACCAGCCCCTTAGGGTTTTTTACAGACGCTGAAATAAAGGAAAAGACTCAATTGCCCTTAGGATTTTTTACAGACTCGACTGATTGACTGTGGGCCTAGAGATACAGATGACTTATCCGGAAGCTAAGCTTACGTAGCGACTACGGCTTCTCTTCTGGACAGTCCGATACAAGATCAACGGTTGTCAGTTTTGCGCCGAAACTGACAAAGCCTCCACCGACTTTGCACCAGGTACCCGGATTGGGCCGGCCTGATTCCGCAGCTCTCTCAGCCCGGCAATCACTCACCACCCATGTACCTGAGTCAATCCTGGTCAACAGCCCAGTGGGTCTTCTGATGCTTCTGCCCCATGTACCCAGATTGGGCCAGCCCGACTTCGCAGCCTCCTCTGCCCGACAGTCGCTTGCTGCCCGTGTACCTGAGTCACACGCGGCCCATGAAACAGCAGATCTTCTCTCTTCTTCTGTCCTCTTTGACTATAGTTGACAATGACTCATCACATCTAGAGCCATGAGGCCCACGCTATTCAGCATGGCTCCTCAATCTCCCCCTTGATGAGTGCATTGTCAACACTTCACTTCTTCAGCTCTTCAGTACCATCAAACAACTGTGGAAACACGAAAAACAAAGCACAAGAAAACCAAGAAGAAGAAAAAAAAGTAAAAGTTTAACCTTAATGACCAAAAGCCGAACAAAAGCAAGAAGCGGTCATTATGGTTAACCAAAGGTAAAAGCTCATAATGAGTGCGATCTCAGAAACAACAACAAGGATATCAAAAGAGTAAGCGAGACACAAACTCCCCCTTGAACTCACATTCCAAGATTTCTCCCCCTTGTTGACAAGTGAACTCATCAAGCACTCAAAAGAGACACAGACTCCCCCCTGAAATGCAACTCCCCCTCAAAATATGCAATGAATGCAACTGGGGTGCATGTGGAGTGTATAAAGCATGCTTCTCAGATATGATTGACTGCAATTACAAACATCTAATAAGTATAGCGAAAGACATATTGTCGAAGACTCATGGCATGATCAGTGCAATAGATGATATCTAAAGAAAGTCATTAGCACGCATTTTCAATTTTTGCAAACAAAAACATCACCACATTTTCCAGTTAAACAGGCAAGGTAAAGCATGAGATGTAGAAGCCAACTGATATCTACCAAGATAAGCATTGTCCAAAACAAAGTGCTTCATCAAACTTGTTATCATTTCGATTGTCAGGCTTTTTCTTTTCTCTTTTTCATTTATGTCAGGGGTTATTTGTATGTCAAACCTTATGCTGACCGACCAAGTCAAGCCTAGGCTAGATCTGGACCATCAGAAGCTTAAGACATTGGTCTTGGCATACATTACATTGTCCTAGTTCATACCAAAGTGCTATGGTATGCAGTCCAGAATAATGCAATGCGACAAAGCAAACCCACCGGGATCTTTGCAAGTTGTGCATAAAGAGGCATGTAATTTTCATTTTTCTTGATTTTTATAGCACATTTCCATGTTTTAAAACAGAAGGATGTCCAAGTTGCATGTTGCATCTAAGTCAGGAACTAGCTACAAGGATGTAACAGGTAGCAAAAACATTCAGCCTACACATGCTAGTTACCAGAAGCAATGGTGATCATTTTTCAATTTATAAAGCATAAAAGCCATGCATATGACAGATATCAGACATATCAAGTGAACTGAACCAAAGCATGATCACTGACAAGTATTCAAAAACATGTACCAGCTAGAATAAGTAAAGCAGTTCAATCATATAACAGAAGCAGCTCTAAGGTGTGATATGTGAATATGCAAGATATGAACACACACAAAAAGACTCAAGACAAGAGTAAAGAAGAAAGAAAAAACTGACGCAAAATATCCTAGAAAGGATACACAACACCCAAGTCCCCTCGTAAACGCTCAAAGGTAGACTGATCTAGGGGTTTGGTGAAAATGTCAGCCAACTGATGATGGGTATCAACATGAACAAGGTCAATGACACCTTTCTCATATTGATCCCGTAGAAAGTGAAAGCGCACATCAATATGTTTGGTTTTTGAATGTAGACAAGGGTTTTTCCCTACACTAATAGCACTGGTGCTGTCGCAAAACAATGGAACCCTGGTAGGAAAGAACAACCCAAAATCTCGCAAAGTGGAAATCATCCAAACTAACTGTGAGCAGCAGCTAGCAGCAGCTACATACTCAGCCTCAGTGGTCAAAAGAGCAACTCCAGATTGCTTTCGAGAAGACCAAGAAACAAGGGAAGAGCCAAGAAACTGGCAAGTACCGCAAGTCGACTTGCGATCCAACTGACACCCACCAAAATCGGCATCCGAAAAGCCAGATAAATCAAGAGATGATGATGCTGAATAATAAAGACCGAGATCAGGCGCATAAGTGAGATACCTGAAGATGCGCTTGACAGCCTGCCGATGAGACGCGCGTGGTGAAGACTGAAAACACGTGCAAAGTCCCACAACGAACTGAATGTCTGGTCTTGTCGCCGTTAAGTACAATAGCGAACCAATCATCCCTCGAAACTCTTTCTCATTGACCTTGATGCCGCTCTCGTCCTTGTCCAGGCCCCCAGATGTGCCCATCGGAGTCATCTGCGGCTTCAATTCTCCACCAAAGTCAAATTTCTTAAGCATATCGCGAGTGTACTTACCTTGGTGGATGAAAGTGTCGTCCTTGGTCTGCTTGATCTGGAGCCCTAAGAAATACATGAGCTCACCCATGAGGCTCATCTCAAACTCGCTGTGCATCTGCTCAGAAAACTTGGACACAAGAGAATCAGTAGTACCACCAAAGATAATATCGTCCATGTAAATCTGAGCAACCAAGAAATCAGAAGCAACTCTGAGCAAAAAGAGAGTCTTATCTACCGAACCCATCACAAAGCCTTTTCCCAACAAAAATTGCTTCAACCGGTCATACCAAGCCCTGGGGCTTGCTTCAACCCGTATAAAGCCTTTTGAAACTTAAAAACATGTCGAGGAAACTTAGGGTTCTCAAAACCGGGGGGCTGCCTAACATAAACTTCCTCCTCTATAAACCCGTTCAGAAAAGCACTCTTAACGTCCATTTGAAAAAGCTTAAAACCCTTCGAAGCGGCAAAAGCTAAGAGAATACGAATGGACTCAAGACGGGCAACAGGGGCGAAAGTTTCTTCAAAATCAATACCCTCTTTTTGACAAAAACCCTAGGCAACTAGTCGAGCTTTGTTGCGCACCACAACCCCATCTTCACCTTGTTTGTTCTTGAACACCCATTTGGTGCCTATGGGGTTGCATCCTGGTGGCGGCTCAACTAGTGTCCAAACCCGATTGCGAACAAAGTTCTCAAGCTCTTCTTGCATAGCATTAATCCAATTAGTATCAGAAAGAGCATGAAAAACGTCTCTGGGCTCAAAAGATGCAACAAATGCAGATTCAGCAAACACAGCAAGAGAGGTAGATGAACGCAAAGTTCTCTCAGTCAAATCACCGATGATGAGCTCTGAGGGGTGATCATGCTGAACTGCTCGGGTTCCCTGGTGATCTGAAGTCACCTCACCGGAGTCAGCAGCTAGCACCTCTGGACTCGACTGAGGGGGCTCGATCGAAGTGGAAGAAGTGATCAGAGGTCCGCCCTCATCCTCAGTCGAAATCTCAGAAGGTGTGGGCTCTACGGGAGGTGCAGAAGGCCCACCCTCAACAGCAGCTGGAGTATCCTCATCTTCCTCGAAGATGGACTCTCCGAGCTCATCAGCACCAGAAAGCTCAAAAGAAGGAGTCAAAGAAGGCATGGGCTCATCAAAAGAAACTTTGCAAGTCTCGACAAGCTGCTGGGATTCGAGGTTCCAAACACGGAAGCCTCGAGAATGCAAAGCGTAGCCAAGAAAAACATCGTCTTGGCAACGAGACTCAAACTTGTCCAAATGCCCTCCCTTCTTGAGCACAAAGCACTTGCAGCCAAACGCTCGCAAGTGGCTCACCTTGGGCTGTCTGCCAAACCGCAACTCATACGAAGTCTTACCTAAGTAAGCTCGAAGAAACATGCGGTTGGCCAGATAGCAAGCCGTGTTCATGGCTTCAGCCCAAAAACGCCTAGGAGTCCTGTGCTCATCGAGCATCGTCCTGGCCAAAACGACTACCGTGCGGTTTTTTTCGTTCCACAACGCCATTCTGTGGGGGAGTGTAAGGAGAAGAAAACTGATGGTCAAGACCTTGATCACTACAGAAGCTGACGAACTGAGAATTTTTGAACTCAGAGACGTTCTCGGAGCGAATTGCTCGCATCCGACCATTGTTCTCATTCTTCAGCTTCAAAATCAGGTCATGAATAAACTGAAAAGTTTCATCCTTAGACTCCAAAAAGAAAACCCACGAGAATCGAGAAAAGTCGTCAACAATGACAAGTGCGTACCACTTCCCACCGACTGAACGCACCCAAGCTGGACCAACAGTGTCCAAGTGTAAAAGCTCACCCGGATACGAAGTCATCACCTGAGTCACAGGTGAGTGAGAAGCGGCCACCATTTTCCCATGACGACAGGGATGGCAAACTAGATCCTTCTCCATTTTAAGCTTGGGCAATCCTCGGATGAGGTCCATAGAGCTTAACCTGACTAGCAGATCAAAACTCAAATGACCTAACCTCCTATGCCACTTCCAGAGCTCAGAAGAAGATCTAGCAATCAAACGCCGAGAAGGGCCAAAAGAACTAGAGAAGTCAATTCGAAAAACTTTACCGAAAGGTAAAATCTGGCAAACCAAAGACCCTCTAGAATCAAACACAGAAGAATTGCCCTTCTTAAAACGCACTTCCAAACCATCCTCAAGAAGTTGCGAAACCGAAATCAAGTTAAAGTTCAGATTTTTAACTAAAGCAACATTCTTCAAAGAGAAATGATCTGAAATGCGAATTGAGCCAATGCCACTTACTTTCCCTTGACCACTGTTCCCGAAGGTGATGTATTCTTTGGAGCTCGGGGGAGTGAGACTGAAGAACCATCTGCGATGTCCCGTCATGTGGCGAGAGCATCCTGAGTCCATGATCCAAACGTCCTCCAGTCCCCGATCCTGCACAATCAGTGGCTGTAAGTGGGAGCAAATGGTCCGGCACCAGGTTTAGCAAAAGAGCTAAACCAGTGTCGAGCCATCTGCTCAAAAGACGGAAAACAGAAATCATTTTGAGAGACCGGACCAAAACGCGGCTCAAAGCGCGGTCCTCGGTTCTGCCTAAAGCCTCGGCCACGAGGTCCAGGACCATAGCCAACACGGCCTAGAGCTCTGCCGGAACGAACACCACCAACTGGAGTACGGGCAAGAAAGCCATCTCCTCTACCACCACCTACAAGACGCGGCCTGGCCTCCAGCCTCTCCCCGTGTCGAGGAACACGCAGTCTACCACCCTGCTGGTAGAACTGCTCCTGATCACCACGAGCTTTCCCTGCTCTCTCAACCCGCTTCCTTCTAAAGCAAAACTCCGCAAGATGCCCATCTCTATGACAGTACTCATAATGATAGGTGGGCTTCTTGGGATGTGGTTGAGGCTTGGGATTCTTGGGCTTGGTGGTGTTAGGTGTAGTCTTCTTGGGTTGAGAGGGGCCAGGAAGAGAGTCTAGAGAAGAGTGGAGGTGTTTGGGCTTTAGAACCCAGATAGGCTTCTTGGGTGGAGCTTTGGGTTGTTCATGAATCACTCCATCCTTGGGCTGACAAGCCTGGGAGGACTCAGTGGAGTGAGTCTTAGGATATCTCTGCTCAGGAGTCATTTTACTCCACTCCACTGCCCGGCTAATGACACTCTCAAAGTCAGCCTTGGTGTAGGTGTAACCTACCCCAAACCATCCTGCCTCTTGAACTGCTGGATCATCATGCCGAGCTATGGCTCTCTGGCACTGAGCCAACTCAGGATAGAATGGAGGTAAAAGTTCTCATTCTGAGAATCAGCTAGCTCCTCTCTCAAGGAAGCTAGAACCTCCACCTGAGACAAGCAGGTCTCACACTCACTCTCTACTTGGACAGACTTTTCGGCTTTCAGCTTGATCAACTCCATTCTAAGAGACAAACAGTTCTCACAGACAGTGGGTGGAACTGACAGTGTCTCAGGCTCTAGCCTAGTCTGTGCAAGCTCAGCTCTCACTCTCTCCAAATCCCCCAAATGTTCATCGCCCTTGGCTTTCAGCTCAGCTAAAACAGCTAGATGAGATGGGCAATCAGCACAGGGTGCGACGATAGTGGCTTGAGCATCTTTCAGCTCCAGCTGAGCGCTTTCAAGCTCAGTGGCCAAGGCGTCCCTCTCAACAACCCTTTCTGTGTACCTGGACTTCAGAGTCGATAGGTCACACAGAAGCACCTCACACTTCGGGCACTCACTGCTATCACCCAAGCAGGGGGAAGAAGATAGACTCTCAATTCTGTCGTTGGCTACGGCAAGCTCACTCTCTAACTCATCTATCCTCTTCTTGGCCCCCCTAAGCAGTTTTTCCCGATATTTTAACTCCTGACGATTGCTCTCAAGTAAATCAACGATTGCACGTTCATAGGATGATACCTTTTTGTTGTCATCGTCGTCGGAGTCATCGAAGGAGCTCTTTTCTTCCTTATCCCCAAGAGCCATTGAGCAGAAGCTCTTGCGGGATCTTCGGCGCTGATGTGAACGGCTCTTCGGTCTGTCCCCGAAAGCCATGAAGCAGAGGCCCGCCGAATCGTCCTTGTCCTTCCCCTTCCTGATGATGATCTCCTCATCGCTTGAGCTCAATGAAGAGGAAGAAGACGTGGACTGCTTGGAGTAGCTCTTCTCCATCTCGGCGAAGAAGGCCTTGTCGCGCTTCTTGTTCTCTCGCCGGTAGTCCTTCAGGGCCTTCTTGAAGAATCTGGTCTTCGGCTTGCCCTTGTTGAAGGAAGAGCTGTCGTGCTTGCCGGAGTCGTGGAAGCCACCACCGGTGCCCTTCTTTTGCCCATTGCACTTGGGGCAGTCAGCGATGAAGTGTCCTGGATCACCACACTCAAAGCACCCGGATTTCGTGCCATGTCTTTTGAACATCCTTTTGTCATAGACACGACGCACCCGGTTGTTAAAGAGACACAGGTCATCATCTCCCAAAGACTCAAGCTGATCCTCAGTGATAGACATCAAAGAGAAACCAGCACAACTCACAGCAGAGGGATCAACAGAAGGTGTAGCAAGGGCCAGGGACTTTGAACCAGAGCCAGTGAGATTTGATCTCAGCTGGATATCTACCTCAGTGGCCTTCGGCTTGCTAAATAACTCAGAAATGGTCAAGGTATCATAAGAAGTGCTCTCAACGATAGAGGATACCTTGATCTCCCAGATCTTTGGGTCCAAGGTATGGAGAACCTTGAGCGCCTACTCGTGATCTGAGACTAACTGAGCACCCTCAGCCTTGTTGTCCCGAAGCTTGTTTATGATCGATTGAAAACGACCAAACAACGCTTCAACAGATTCACCCGGCTTTTGTGTGAAGTTCTCATATTCACGCCGGTAGGTCTGATAGAGCCGAGCCTTGACCTGGGCTGTTCCCTCATGGTGTGCCTTGAGGGTAGCCCAGATCTCTCTCGCAGTGGAGAGATGGCTCACACGCTCAAACTCAGTGGGACCTAGACCAAAAAACAGAATGTTCACAGCTTTACTATTGCTCAGATGCTGGGCAATGATACCCGGAGTACCATGCTCAGCAACTAGCAATATAACAAATGTATCGTGAACGCAAATGTCCCAGATGTCCGAGCCCTGGCTCATGAGATAGGCTCGCATGCGAGTCTTCCAATAGTTATAGCCATAGGCTTCCAAGGACGGGACCTTGCCAGGAAACGTCATGATCACTACTTGGGTTTAGAACCAGTTAAGGTATGGAAAAACTCTAACCTGGCTCTGATACCACTTGTAGGACCGAAAGTAGCGACCAGGGGGGTGAATGGGCGCCTAAAAATTCTTTCGAATCAATGGCCTGCTCCCAATACCCAACACACCTCAAAAGACTAAGCAACAAAGTATGAACAGATTGCCTAAGTCTAAAGGTATCTAGCCTAGAAGCAACTGATGTTAAAAAACAGAGAAACATCAATACAGTGCTAATAGACAAATAAACAGTATACACAAGACATGGCAAGTCAAACTTCTCAGTATAACAATCTAAGTGCACAAAGAGTGAGATGAGAAGTTACTATTCGAAATCTGTCTCGTGTTCGAAACTTGGCGAAGCCTGCTTCGCTGGTCGAAGTCTGCTTCATAGTGTCGAAGCCTGCTTCGCTGTGTCGAAGCCTGCTTCGGAGTTGCTTGTCGAAGTTGAGCGAAGGTTATCGTAGACGTGCCAAAGGTTTGTTTGGACTAGTCTAGTTCGAGTGTGGCAAAGAGCGAGGTATGCTTCGAAGCGAAGTATGAGAGTATCGAAGCTTGCTTCAAACAGTGTACTTCGAAGCCTACACTTCGAACAGAGCTTCGAATACGATGCACAGAAAAACAACCTTCGAAAGAGAAGCGAAGCCAAACACACAGCTGTAAGACAAAAACAAAGCCTACACGGCTACCTTCGAAGCTAGCAATACCGAGGTATGACCTTCGAATAACAGGCTAGCTTCGAGTCGAAGTCTGCAGGTGTTGACACACAAGAAATCGAAGACCACAAACGCACTTCGAATGACAAACTTCGAACTCACAAGCTGTGACCCTTGAAAATGATGGTAGCAAAAAGATCTCAGACTAGGCGTCGAGCGAAGTAAATCGGAGAGATAAACTTCGAAGCTAACTTCGAAGCCTGTTGAAGTATTGACTTTGAACAGCTCGAGACAGATCACCTTCGCAAGGACCGTCGAAGTATGTCAAGCTGACAGAGCACAAAACGTACTTCGAAGCTATATAGGAACACAGTACACAATGTGAAGTCGAAGTTCGAGCGAAGCCCTCGAGGATGTCAGATCGAAGCCCGCCTCACGGAGCTGAGGGGCTTCGAACAGAAAAGGAGGCTTCGCTAGAAAACAGTCAAAAAAGGTATTTAACCCTATATACTTCGATCAAAAAGCTATGCAGAAAAAAGCAAGCTATAGTACTAATGTACTGTTGCTATAGAGAAGTAGTACTACTTGTAACAGCAAGAACTAGTACTACTTCCGTGAAGAACAGAGGCAATAGAAGCACTAAAACTCATGAATAAATTTGCTGTGCGCGTGAGACGAAGCCATGAAATCGCTGCAGATTTGCTGCACCCAAACAGAGAATAGAAACTTCACTGCATCAAGAAGAACCGAATAAATGCAAGACAAAATGCCATAAACAGAGAGCCTGGCGGCGCACAAACAGGAGAGAGAGACAAAACAGGGAACAAAAATGACCCAATAGATTGAAAAGTGAATTCTAGAAGGGGTGACCTAACCCTAGGGATTTGGGGCCCTATTTATAGGCTGCCCAACACTAGGAATATTCCACCAGCCCCTTAGGGTTTTTTACAGACGCTGAAATAAAGGAAAAGACTCAATTGCCCTTAGGATTTTTTACAGACTCGACTGATTGACTGTGGGCCTAGAGATACAGATGACTTATCCGGAAGCTAAGCTTACGTAGCGACTACGGCTTCTCTTCTGGACAGTCCGATACAAGATCAACGGTTGTCAGTTTTGCGCCGAAACTGACAAAGCATCCACCGACTTTGCACCAGGTACCCGGATTGGGCCGGCCTGATTCCGCAGCTCTCTCAGCCCGGCAATCACTCACCGCCCGTGTACCTGAGTCAATCCTGGTCAACAGCCCAGTGGGTCTTCTGATGCTTCTGCCCCATGTACCCGGATTGGGCCAGCCCGACTTCGCAGCCTCCTCTGCCCGACAGTCGCTTGCTGCCCGTGTACCTGAGTCACACGCGGCCCATGAAACAGCAGATCTTCTCTCTTCTTCTGTCCTCTTTGACTATAGTTGATAATGACTCATCACATCTGGAGCCATGAGGCCCACGCTATTCAGCATGGCTCCTCAATAGGCTCGCATGCGAGTCGTCCAATAGTTATAGCCATAAGCTTCCAAGGACGGGACCTTTCCAGGAGACGTCATGATCACTACTGGGGTTTAGAACCAGTTAAGGTATGGAAAAAACCTAACCAGGCTCTGATACCACTTGTAGGACTGAAAGTAGCGACCAGAGGGGGGTGAATGGGCGCCTAAAAAATTCTTTCGAATCAATGGCCTGCTCCCAACACCCAACGCACCTCAAAAGACTTAGCAGGAAAATGTAAACAGATTGTCAAAGCCTAAAAGTATCTAGACTATAAACGACCGGTGTCCTAGATAAAGAAACACCAACACAGTGCTAATAGGCAGATAAACAAAGCATTCAAAACATGGGAAAATCAAGGTTCACAGAAATAAACCATCACAACAATTAATCTGAGTGCACGTAAAAAGAGATGAAGAGTTACTGTTCGAAACTCGACGAAGCCTGTGCGATGCGAAGCCTGTAGTTGTCGAAGCCGGCTTCGAAGTACATAGTGTCGAAGCCTGTAGTGGACATGCCGAAGCTTGCTTCGAAGTTGACGTGCGAAAGCTGATGGAGTCGAAGCTGGTTTGGTGCAGTCGTGCGAAGGTCATAGATGTGAACTTCGAACCCTTCAAATTCGAAGCGAAGCTTGTTGATGTTGAGCTGAGGTGCTTCGAAGCTGTTGTGCGAAGGTGTGTAGGTGCCGAAGCTACCAAAAAGACACTAGCCAATAGAAATCACTCTACAGAGTACTTCGAGCGAAGTCGACGGAGAAACAAACTTCAAACGGAACAAAATTTAAGATTGGTAGCAGCAAAACCAAAACGAGTCACAGTCTTCGAATCTGTTCACACTTCGAACCGAAGCCAGCAGCTCAGCGAAGTTGAACTTCGGAGCTGAACTCAGGAACAGACACAAATTCGAAGCCACACAAAAATCGATGCCTCCGAAGAGAAAGACACAAATTCGAAGCTCTCCGTTCACAGCGAAGTCTCTGCCGAGGATACAACGGAGACATACAACGTTTTCGAGGTACGTGCAGCCTTCGGAAAACTGTGATCGAAGTTGTAGACTTCGTGTGAGCAATCTCCGAAGTGTGCTTCGCACAAGCTTCGCAAAGCCAAGACACAAGCTTCGCAGGTTACCAACTAGTAACAAACTGAAACACGCCACTCAGCTGACACCTCTGCCAACCACCTCGATCAAAACACCAAGGGATAAACAAATCGGAAATCTCATGCGGCTGACAGAGCACTACTGACAAAGGCTATGAAATGAATATCCTACAACAAAAGAAGTAGCTGCAAACACTAGCTATGATAGCTATTGGACATGAGCCTGCAATCAGAAGGATAAAAACTGCAGAAAGACCGATCGAGAAACTCTGTCCACCAGATAAAAATCCATGGCCGAAGAAACCAAGAACAGTGCCTTGAATAAAAGAACTCTCAGCGCATAAAGCAGGATGAACGCACACAGAGACCAAAACAGCAGCACGTTTATCAAGGCCAACTGAGATCACGGCGAAGAGATTAATCACAGGAAGAGTATGATTTAAAACATATTTGTACTATCTCTCGGTGTGAGAAAGATTTGAGCGGGGGCGGCTGAACTCATAGAAAACGGAGATAGGACAGAAGCCTGGCGGCGCACATAAAACAGGAACAGGGAGGTGAACTCTGATTTTTTAGATTAAAGTGAGTTAACCCTAACCCTAGGGATTGGGGCCCTATTTATAGGCAGCCCAATAGACTAGGAAAATACCAAAAGACCCTTAGGGTTTTTTACAGACGCTGAAATAAATGGAAAAGACCAAACTTCCCTTAGGATATTTTTACAGACTCGACTGACTGACTATGGGCCTAAGGACAAAATAGTAAACTCCTATTTATAGATGACTTATCTGAAAGCAGAGCTTTTGTAGCAACTACGGCTTCTCTCTAGGATGGTCTGATCCAAGATCAGCGGTCGTCAGTTTTGCGCCGAAACTAACAAAGCGTCCACCGACTTTGCACCAGGTACCCGGATTGGGCCGGTCCGATTCCGCAGCTCTCTCAGCCCGGCAATTGCTCGCTGCCCGTGTACCTGAGTCAATCCTGGTCAACAGCCCAGTGGATCCTCTACTGCTCCTAGCCCATGTACCCGGATTGGGCTAGCCCGACTTCGCGGCCCCTCTGCCCGACAGTCGCTCGCTGCCCGTGTACCTGAGTCACAAGCGGCCCAGACGCAGCTAGTCTTCTCCTCTTTTCGGTCCTCTTTGACTACCGTTGACAATGACTCATCACATCTAGAGCCATGAGGCCCACGCTCTTCAGCATGGCTCCTCAGAGTAGCGACCAGGGGAAGGTGAATGGGCGCAAATTAAAAACCGGCAAAACTCGAGAACCAACTGTGAACTTTGATTTGTATTTGCTTGTGGAGTTCAATATTTTCGCACTCGACAATATAAAATATTCCATAAAATGGCAAGTCCAAAATCGATCACAAGAATTGTTCACCCATGACAAGAAAATGAGTATCAAGTGATCAAAAGATTAACCTTCACAAAAGCCACAAGTGTCCTAGGGAAATGACACGTACAAGGCACTCATAGGCATACATTGAACACTTGGTATGCACGTAGGAAATCATTCACAACTTAGGCGAGTAAATCATCAAACACTTGATGTGAAGTGCACTTGTAAGCATTCAAACAAACACATGAAATGCAGGAAATTTTTCACAAATCATGCACATATTTTATTGAACACTTGTAGCGTGAAGTGGAGAATGAGTACTTACCTACTTACCTACAAGTGCTGAACAAGAAGGAAACACGAAGCAACAGATGGCAGCAGGTGAACCGGTTGGGCAAAGTGGGTGCAGAAGCTGACCATGTGCTGGTACGGTCAAAGGAGATGTGGGCACACGCCAGACGTCGACGTGCACCAACAGTTTTGATGTAGATTACAATTTTGATCCCAAACCGCCAAAGCGTTTGCCGCCTTCGCACCGGATACCCTGATTGGACTGACCCAACCCCGTAGCTCTCTCATCCTAGTAGTCACTCGACCGTGTACCTAGGTCAAACCCGGTCAATACCACAATAAGTCATTTGCCGCCCATGCGCCATGTACCTGGATTAGACCGGCATGACTCCGCGCCTCCCTCTTCCTGGCGATTGCCCATCCGTGTACCTGAGTCACACGACCAAGCCAAAATAAGTTATTCCCTCCTCTTTCATTGACTTATGTTAACAATCACTCATCATCTGAAGCCATGAGGCCTATGGTCTTTACCATGACTCCTCAATCTCCCCTTTTATTAGTGCATTGTCAACACCCTTGTCATCATCTCTTCAAACCTGCAAACACATGCGGAAACATGAAAACAAAACTCAAAGAATAGACAAAAGAAAATAAAAAATAAAGAAGAAGAGTTTAACACTAATGATCAAAAGCCAAACACAAGCCAAAAAAGGTCATTAGGCCAAATAGAAAAGAAATTAGCAACGATTTCAAACAAAATTTCATAGTGCACTCTCTGAATTATCAATGAGGATTTCAAAAGAGCAAAGACAAAAGAGATTGAGCCCCCTGAAAATAATCCTAGAGAAAGCCAAAATCCCCCCTTTAAACTCTTCCCCTAAGTGTGCAAATCTCTCCTCCTTATTGACAATTGGACTCATCAAGCGAGACTAAAATCACTCATGAGACAAAAATTCCACCCCCCTGAAATGCAGCTCCCCCTCAAAGTATGTTATAGATGCAAGTGGAGTGCAATGGGAGTGTGAAAACAAGCTTCACAAATATGATTAATAGCAATTACAAGATCTAGCAAGTATAGCAGGGAATATTGTCTAATAACATGGCATGATTAGTAAAGTTGAAAAAATCCAAAGAAAGTCAGTAGCAAGCACTTTTCAGATTTTTGCAAACAAAAGCATCACCACGAATACTAGTTGACAGGCATGATAATGCATGAGTTGCAAAAGCTAGCTAATATCTACCCATATATGCACATCCAAAACTAGGAGCTTTAGTAGACTTGTTATCTCATATTTTTCAGGTTTTTTGTTTCCTTTTTTAATTTCATGCTAGGGGTTATTTGCTGGTAAGCTTATGCTAACGGATCAAGCCAAGCCTAGGCCAAAATAGGACCATTAGAAGCTTAAGGCATTAATCTTGGCATACATTACAATGTCCTAGTTCATACCAAAATGCTATGGTAAGCAGTCTAGAACAAAGTAATGCGATAAAGTAAACTCACCTAGATCTTTTTCACTTAAGCACAAAACGGCATGGATATTTCTTTTCAAGATTTTTATCAATTTTTAGAGCATAATTTCCATGAAAAGCATATAGATGTCCAAGTTGCATATTTGCATCCAAAATAAGGGGCTTAACTACTAGACATGTAAAAAATAGCAAAAACATTCAACCTACACATGCTATTTACTATAATCAGTGGTTACCATGCTTTAGATTTTAAAGCACAAAAGTCATGTTTATGACAAAAATCAGATATATCATTTGAACTGAATCAATCATAATCATAGACAGATATCCAAAATCATATGCAGGTAAATGCATTTAAAAGTAGTTTAATCATATAACAAAAACTAGTGCAAAGTGTGTAATAAGTATGCATGAAATAAAGATAAATAAAAAATACTCAAAATATCCTAAAAAGGATAAACAATCCCCAACTCCCCTCACAAACGCTCAAAAGTAGACAGATCTAAGGGTTTGGTGAGGATACCAGCCAATTGATTGTGAGACGCAACATGAATAAGGTCAATCACACCTTTCTCACATTATTGGTCTCTCAAGAAGTGAAAGCACATATCAATATATTTGGTTTTTGAATGAAGACATGAGTTTTTCCTACACTAATCACGCTAGTGCTATCACAAAACAAAGACACTCTTGCAGGGAAAGACAACCCATAATCTTTCAAAGTGGAAATCATCCAAACTAACTATGAGCAGCAGCTACATACTCAACCTCTATGGTAGAAAGTGCAACTCCAGATTATTTTCGAGAGGATCAATAAATAAGAAAAGAACCAATAAACTGACAGGTACCGAAAGTCGACTTACAATCCAACCGACACCCATCAAAATCAGCGTCCGAATAACCACACATCTCAAGAGACAAAGATGCTGAATAAAACATATCGAGATCAGGCGCATATGTAAGATACTTGAAAATGTGCTTCATAGCTTGATGATGAGATGCACGCAGTGTAGACTGGAAATAGGCGCACAATCCCACGACAAACTGGATGTCCGGTCTCATCGTTGTCAAATACAGTAGCGATCCTATCATCCCTCGATATTCCTTCTCATTGACCTTAATGTCGCTCTCGTCCTTGTCCAAGCCATCAGATGTACCCATGTGGGTCATCTGACGCTTGAGCTCACCACCAAAGTCGAATTTCTCCAGCATATTCTTGGTGTACTAGCTTTGGTGGATGAAAATGCATTCCTTGGTCTGCTTGATCTAGAGCCCAAGAAAGTATTTAAGCTCACCCATGAGGCTCATCTCAAATTCACTGTACATCTGCTTTGAAAATCTAGACACGAGCTCATTAGAAGAACAACCGAAGATGATATCATCCACATAAATCTGAGAAATTAGGAAATTAGTGTCATGCTTGAGCAAGAAAAGCGTTTTGTCAAAAGAACCCATTTCAAAGCTATTGCCCAATAGAAAATGTTTCAAGCGATCATAGCAAGCCCTGGGGCTTGCTTCAAACCATACAAAGATATCTGTAGCTTGAAAACATGTTTGGGAAACTTTGTGTTTCCTAACATATACTTCCTCCTCTTTGTACCCATTCAAAAACACACTCTTGACATCCATTTGAAATACTTTAAACCTTTTGAAGTAACAAATATCAAAAGAATGTGAATGGACTCAAGGATGGGTAACAAGGGCAAAAGTTTCCTCAAACTCAACACCCTCTTTATGGCAAAAACCATGACCAACTAGTCGAGCCTTGTTGCGCACCACAACCCCATCTTCACCTTGCTTGTTCTTAAACACCCACTTGGTGTCTATGGGGTTATATCTAGATAGCAGCTTAACTAATGTCCAAACCCAATTGCGAACAAAATTTTTGAGTTCTTGTATGACACTAATCAAATTATCATCAGACAAAGAATGCCCAATATCTCGGGGCTCAAAATTTGAAATAAAAACAAATTGAGTAAAGAATGCAAGTGAACTGTTTGAGATCTCAAAGATCTCATTATGATGTCGTCGATGATGAGTTGTGGTGGATGATCACGTTAGACTGCTCGGGATCCTTGATGCTTAGAAGTCACTTCTCCGGAATAAGCAGAAGGCACCTCTGAACTCGACGGAGAAGACTCGATCAAAGTGAAAGCAGTAATTCGAGGTTCATCCTCATCTTCTCTCGATATCTGAGAAACCAAGTGAGGTGTTTACTGTGATTCCAGTTTCTGGATGATGTAAACAGGAAGGAAGAAGTACTTTGATATGCTGCATGGTTTTTGTTCTTGTATTGTCAAATCACTGCAGCTTTGTGTGTAAGACTTTATTGCTGAATTACATCACTATAGCCAGAAGCCTGAGCGATCTGTGCTATTTGCTACTGTGAGCAATTGCCAACAGGCACAGGAGCAGGACTTGTCACATCCTGAGTCTTTTCGGTTCACTACCAGGCATAGTGAAGAAGGATTAAATTTTTGGCAATTTTGTTTCCCTCCTGTCGATTTTTTACTGGGTTATTATCAAGTTTTTCAGATGCATACTAGTTGTGGTCCGGTTTATCTATGTTGACTTTTCACTTGATTTATTTTTCTTCTGTTTTCCTGTCTAATCACCAAAGCTAGCTGCCGGAGCCCTCTGTTCTTACTGTTCATCACATATCAGTTCATTATGATTGTTTTCTTCCGTTGAGCCTATTTAGGGCCAAATTTTTTTATGCCATTATAATTTTTACAGTTTTAAAATATGCCATCGATGTGTCACTGACAGATAAAACCTACCATAATCACTGTGGCATTTTTCAAAACTCAAAAAATTATAATAACATTTTTTCAATTTTCCCTATTTTATACCGAGCACTGTGAAACATCGCTGTCAGACCTGCTGCATCATGCAGCTAAAGCTTCTAGGCTGTAGGTCCTTTTGGCTGGGTGACGTACGTAGAAGGCAAAGTTGCTTTGTGCGCTAGAGAACATTTGATGTCCTGTACTGTACTGTGTTGTCTTGTCAAGTTCTACTAGTATGCATCGGTACTGTTCATGGAAAATTTTTAATACAAAGTACATCTAATTTTTCTGCTAATTTTCACTGCCATGTTTCTCTATATTACCGTGAAAATTTTCTTTCGCTTCCTGGTTTTCTTCACCGTGCGAACATAGTGCCACACGCTTCTCATCGCCCTGGCTGCGTTCGCCGGCTAAGGGTCTTATCTGAAAATCGAGACTGAACTCCTGCCTAGTGAGGCTGCTTTTCTAGTCACCAGGAGACATCGATCTAGCTGTTTTCCGAGAAAACCCACAACGACTCCACAGTGTCTTCACCAAGTTTACTTCGATTCTCGTGCACATATGTGATTGGGTTAGTACTGTTAGTGATTTTATTATAGACCGAAAAGTGCATGTTTGTTGATTTATTTATGTGATGCTATTACTGTTCATCAGTCTGAGTCGCAATGAGTTTGACAGGGTCTAGCACCTTAGAACTGCACATGAGATTTGGTCTACTTTGAAAACCTTTCATGAGGGCACTTCTCGGATCAAGGCTAGGAGGCAAAGCACTTATAACCAAGAATACCAAATATTTGCGCAAGGCCCCAGTGAATCTGTAGATGCCATGTTTGCACGGTTTGATGGAATTGTGAGCAACTTGCACTCCACTGGGATGTTAGCTTACTCGGATCATGACAGGGCGATCAAACTTCTCTATGCTCTTGATCGTAGCATATGGGAAGTAAAAATCTCAAGTATTGAAGAGTCCATGAGCTTTGACACTTTAATGTAACACCCCAAATTTTCAAAACAATAAAAATATTATTAAATTCAATTTCTTGGAATTACTATTTCTGAAAATACTTTTAATTCTCTTTTATACCCTTTTGAACTACAACATAGAGTAGGTGACCAAACTAGGAGGTGAAAATTTTTGTATATGATCCCAAGACCAAACTATATTTTTGGGAATTTTTATAAATTTTTACCAACCTGGGAAGTAGCCCTAATATTTTAATCTATTTTCTGGAATTATTTTTATTCAGAAATGTATTGGAACAGTATTGGGCTCCCCTCCCTCCCTTCTCTCTCTCTCCCGGCCGGCCCAGCCCACTCCACCCGCGCGCTCAGACTGACAACCCGGTCCCACCTGTCGGCGCCGATTCCCCCCCTCGCACGCGCACCCGACCACCCGGCCCCACCCGTCAGCCCCCTCTCTCGCGCACTCGCTCCCGCTGACCACCTTGGCCCACCTGTCGGATTCGTCGTCTCCGCGAGATCCGCCCCCAAATCCCCCCCCTCGTCGGCCGACGCAATAACGCGCCTCGGATCCGTTGCCCCCGACCCCCTTCCCTCAAATTGAGCCCGGCATTCAAACCCCCGCGCTCCGGTGACCGTTTCCCCCATTAAACCCCGCCCGATTACGTCCAGGTTCGATGAATCTGCATGCCACCCGAACCTCGCCGGCGTTTAAACGCGTTAACCCTCGGCCACCGTCAATTGCGCCCCCCTCTGCCCCCGCCGGCGACCCTATTTAAACCCCCCGACCACCCGCATTTCACCCCCACGCCTACACGTTGCGAGAACGCACAGAACGCCCTCACTTCACCTTTTTGCGCACTCCCTCTGTTTCGCCTCCGGCCACCGCTCGCCGTCGCCTCGGACCGTCCCCGTCCGTGCCTTCGCCACCGTCGTGACCGCCGGGACCTCCCCAACGCCGGCCACCACTCTGTCGACGACGACCCTCGCCGGATCGCCATCGCCGCCAAGAACCCGAACACCTCCACCGCCTCCGCTCGTCGCCGGCCTCGCTCCGTCGGCCTTTTCTCACCGCCGAGGTACCCTCGTGATCCCCGTAGCACCCTCGTTCCGTTTTAGGCCTTAGACTAGGTCGCCGTCGCTCGCCGTGGCCGCTGGCCCGCTCGCCGTCGTCGGAGAAGACGACCGGCACGGGTCGAGTACCCGTGCCGTGTCGGATTCACGCACGACCGTGCGATCTGGATCCGACGGTGATGGTTAATCCCCGCGTGCGGTTTAATATGATCCGTTAGATCTCGGCGAAGGGGTACGTTTTAATCCCGTGCGTCCGTTTGTTTTAAAACCCCGCGTTTAATCTCGTGCGTCCACGTGGTACCCCTTCGAACGTTTTAATCCTGGCCGTCCGTAGTCACTTACGCGCCCCGCCTCGCCCTTTCGCGTCGGATCTGGATCCGACGGTCCAGATCGACCCGGCGCACGCGCACAGTGCGCGGGTTCACCGTGGGCCTGGCTCACCGTGGACCCGAGGGTTTTAAAATTTGAAAATGAATTTCAGAAATACCTTTAAACTTGTAAAATTCGTATCTGGCGCATTTGGACTCTAAAAATTACCATTCCAATTTCAGAAAATTCATAAAATTATTCTCTACATGTTTATGCAATAAAAACAGTAGGTTTACTTGGAATTTTTCATGTTTATTTAAATAAGTATTCAAATGCTCTTAGGGTTAAAATATAGATTCAAATATTTAAACTTCAGAAAATTTATATATTTATTTCTTTCTGTTTATATACTAGAACCACAGAGTTTCCTCTGAACCATTCATATCAAATTAATTAGAAAACTTAAGGTGATATTATTCACACTTAAAAACCCTTTTATGAAAAACCATAATTCATTTTGATTCATTTTAAATTATTCATGAAATAAATTTCAGAACCTTAACAACTGATTTTCTTTAAAATCAAACCAACTTAAACTCATATGCTTGTTGTGTGATTTTACGTTGTTTATATAGAATGTTGTATTTATTTTACTTTATTATTATTGAAAAGACTACGACGCCGTCGAGGAGCCGGAATACTTCCCGGAAGTCCCTCCCTCGCCTTTCGCTGAACAAGGCAAGTCACCAAACCATTCTTTTGAACATATTGAACCCATGTTTAAATTGACTATCGCTAAAACACATAGGTTATATATGCATTAGTCAAATGAACCCTTACATTATATTTATTTAGGATCCCCCCGACCTTGATGTGCAACCCAAGCCATGCTATCTCGCCTAACCTCCTTGTCACCATATGATCAATGATATTAGCTAGTGTCCAATGTATTGGCACGGCCGCTATAGGATAAAAATGAGTCGTAGCAAAATGGTTCTATTATATGATCCCCGTTACTTCTTATCCTTGGAAATTCTGTTGGTGATGAGTCATGGTTGTGAGTGTATGCATGGTGGGTTCCGGGTGCAAGCTAGGGCATTGGTCGGTAGCACCCGGGGCACTATAAGGACCGGTCTGAGGGATCCGTTGCAATACACTTACGTACTAACCACAAGTCTAGTGGGTAAGTCCTAACTAAGGTATGGGTTGTTCCAAACCGAGGCCACCATTTGGAGATGGGTCAAGTTGCACCTGCGGGTGACTTGTACCAATGTGGCGCAAAAGGGGGTGCGACGTTAGCCGGGATGCGGCCCGGCGCGCCGGCGAAACCTAGAGCGGGTGGTTATCGCTTGGAACATCTCATATTGAGGTTTTGGCACGAGTTCCCGTGAAATGGGTCATCTCGCTTGGGATGAGTGCGTGCCTTGTGGGTACAGTAGTACATCTCTGATCAGAGTCCTAAATCTTTTCGAAAAGCCGAGCCCACGGTCAAGGGCGGGTTGCGTGACATCCCCCAGTTAGTTTACTTTGAATATGAATGTGCATGATGGATTGACATGTAAGGACCGTTGTGCGAGGAGGTAAAACGTACTCCTCGAGTTAGTTGATGTCGATGATGCTCATGTTTACTTTCCGCATGATTAAAATATGATTACACTAAATGCCATAACTGCAACTGCTTTATACTGCAATGTTAGCCATTATCCTTCCTTGTTTATTATCCTGCATTATTATTTGCATTTGCGGTGGCTTGTTGAGTACTTTTTGTACTCATACCCGTTGGACCCCACAGAGGATGCTTACTTTGAAGACGGTCTGGAGTAGCGACCCAGTCGAGAAGAAAGATCCTGAAGAAGACGTTCGTCATGCCGCTGTTTAATTATTTTATTACTGTTTTCATTAAAACAATGTTGTAATAAATATGGTCTGCGTACCATGGATATTGTCGTATGTACGATTGTCGCATGATGAACCTCTTGTATTATTGTTTTTCTTATGAAATTCAATAATGTCTCGATTTGCTAAATCGGGGCGCTACAAGATGGTATCAGAGCCGACTCGACTGTAGGAAGCCAAACAGACCCACCTAGCCATTAGCCATAAGAAATTATTTCTCGAAAATCTACTTCATAAACTTTGTTCCTCTCCTCACTTTTATTCAACTTGCTGTTTTGTAGATGCCTGTCTACCAAGTCCACAGCTACTGCCGCCACTACGAGGGCTTCGTCCGGGAGCTCCGTATGATGCTCACCTTCCTCGGGTTCCTCTTCGAGCCCGAATTTCAAGGAGTATACCCTGACGAGTTCGCCGGGCCTTGCGACGTCTCCCTCACCGTCCACGGCTCCGGAGAACATCTACCGCCCTACACCACCGCACTTGGAGGCCCGACTTTCGACGTCGCGTGCCAACGAGTCGCCCTCCAGGCCCTCATGGAGCTGAGGATGATCTACGACGATCGTCTTCAGAACTCGTCCTTCCGGCTCGTGCCGAAGCGTACTCCCGGAGCCCACCGTAGCATCTACCTCGGAGTTCACTCCGTGCGTGATCCGGTCATGGCCCGGCAGTCGCGTCTTCTACAGGCCATGGACGATCTCCACACCGAGGCGGTGCTCGACGCCGACGAGCACCATGAGGCGGTTGAGTTTCTTCGTGAAGAAACGAAGAACTTGATCCAACAGAACGGCGAGTTGCAGCGCAAGATCATGCAGCTGCAGAAGGATATAGCGGAGATGGTTCCTCTTCTTCCAAGGAAGAAGAAGCCCATCCGTGAGCCCCTCCCTCGCCCCAAGAGGATCCCGCCACGACCCTCCCCCGCCAGGCCCTCTACCAGCGCCCCGGCCTCGTCTCCGACTCCATTATCGAGAATTTTCTCGAGCCCACCATCTCTCTGGAGCCGCGCACTCGTGGTTCCGAGAGCACGGAGACTGCCTCCAGTGGCGAGTAGGCGTTAGGAGTCGCTATTTTAATAAAAGCAAAGTTTTATATGTGGTGCTGCCCACAACGAGTGTGTCATGGGTAGAATAAAAACTTGATTGTAATGAACAATTTCTACCACTCTATATATTCATGTGCTTGAATCTTATATGATATTTGTAGTTGTATTATTGTTTCATCGTTCTTTGCTGTATCGCTTTGTATATTCAGAAGATGGCCGATCACCAGAACACCGGCTCCAACAACGGAGCAGGAGGAAGCCGTGATGCGCCTGAGGGTGTTGTGCCCAACTGGGGTGCAACGGGCCCGCGTCAATCCGGGTCGCCTTCCGCCAACCACCCTACCTTGGCGGAGATGATGGCGAATCAGAACCATCTGATCACCGCCCTCCTCACCCAAATGCAGCACCAACAGGCTCAGTTGGACCGTCTGCAGAACGGGGAGCCCGCCCCTCGCGCACCAGCACCCGCGGCCGCTCCGCAGCTCTCCGAGTTTTTGCGCGTGCGCCCGCCCATCTTCTCGAGCACCACCAACCCGATGGAGGCCGGAGATTGGCTTCGCACCATCGAAAAGAAGCTCGACCTCCTCCCCTGCACAGACCGGGAGCGGGTGGCCTTCGCCACTCACCAGCTCCAGGGTCCCGCCGCTGAATGGTGGGACAACTATCGTGCGTCCCAGCCAGAGGGCCACGTGGTGACTTGGGCGGAGTTCACCATCGCCTTTCGTGCCGCCCACGTCCCCGCCGGCGTCATCGCGGTGAAACAGCAGGAGTTCCGCGACCTGCAGCAAGGCAACAGGACTGTCATGGAGTACCTCCATGAGTTCAACCGCCTCGTCCGCTACGCACCGGAGGAAGTGCGCACCGACGCCCTCCGCCAAGCCAAGTTCCTCAGGGGACTTAAGGATGAGCTGTCCATCCAGCTCGTCGCCGCCGACTTCGCCGACTTCCAGCGGCTGGTCAACAAAGCGCTCATTCAAGAGACTGAGCAGAACAAGCTAGACCTCAAGAAGAGGAAGATGATCGCCTTCAAGCATCAGCAGGCGAACTCTCAGAGGCCCCGCTTCGTCCCTCCGCCACCAGCGCCCGCCTACCATCCTCGGCCCGCCTACAGGCCACCTCACGCAGCCGGTGGATCCAACGCCGGGCATCCTCGCCCCGCTCCACCAGCTCCGGCCGCTCAGTCGACACCAGCCGCCAAGGCCTCGATCTTGAAGGATCGCCAAGGAAGGCCGGTCGTCTGCTTCAACTGCCGCAAGGAAGGGCACTATTCGCACCAGTGTCCTCACCCCAAGCAGACCCAAGGCGCAGCACCCAACCAGGCGATTCGTGCCCGCGTCAACCACATCAGCGCGGAGGAAGCTCAGGAGGCTCCTGAAGTCGTGCTCGGTACGTTTACTGTGAATTCCGTACCGGCCGTCATATTATTTGACTCTGGAGCAACCCACTCCTTCATCTCGGAAAAATTTGTGAAAACGAACAAACTGGACGTGCTCCCTCTACCCATTCCCATGGTGATTGCCACCCCCGGCAATAGGACCTCAGCCCGCTTATACAACCCTAAGGTTCAACTTGACATCCAAGGAGTGCTGTTACGGGCCGAGCCTGTCCTCATCCAATGCACCGGACTCGACCTTATACTAGGGATGGATTGGTTGATGAAGCACAAGGGAGTGATCGACTGTGCCAACAAGTCCGTCATGGTGACCAATCCTGAAGGCGTAACCGTCACCTTTCGGACGACCAGTCGCAAACCACTCGGAGCATCCCTTCGCTCGATAGCTCTTGAAGAGGTGCCTATAGTCAAGGAGTTTGCGGATGTCTTCCCTGAAGATCTACCCGGAATGCCTCCCAAGCGGGACATCGAATTTAGAATCGAACTTGTCCCCGGGACCACTCCAATCTCCAAGCGCCCGTACCATATGGCCGCCAATGAACTAGCTGAAGTCAAGAGCAACATCGAAGACCTAGAGCAGAAAGGTTACATTCGACCGAGTACCTCACCCTGGGGTGCACCGGTTATATTTGCCATGAAGAAGGACAAGACCAAGAGGATGTGCGTGGACTATAGAGCCTTAAACGACGTAACCATCAAGAACAAATACCCATTGCCTCGGATCGATGACCTGTTCGATCAGCTGAAAGGATCCTCGGTGTTTTCCAAGATTGACCTCAGGTCAGGTTATCACCAGTTGAGGATCAGGGAAGAAGATATACCCAAGACTGCCTTCACCTCCCGCTATGGACTCTACGAGTACACCGTGATGTCGTTCGGACTCACGAATGCCCCGGCCTTTTTCATGAACATGATGAACAATGTATTCATGGAGTTCTTGGACAAGTTCATCGTGGTATTCATCGACAATATCCTCGTTTACTCCAAGACCAAGGAAGAACACGAGACTCACCTCCGTCTGACCCTCAGAAAGCTAAGGGAGCAGCAACTGTACGCCAAATACAGCAAATGCGAATTTTGGTCATCTGAGGTGAAGTTCCTCGGCCATGTTATATCTGCTGGAGGAATAGCAGTGGACCCAACCACCGTTGAAGCAGTAACCAACTGGCTGCAGCCCACAACCGTGACCGAGATCCGGAGTTTCCTCGGATTGGCCGGATACTACCGCCGGTTCATCGAGAATTTTTCCAAGATCGCCAAGCCTATGACCAGACTTCTGCAGAAGGAAGTAAAGTTTGAATGGACCCCCGACTGCGAAGAAAGCTTCCAGACCCTCAAGAAGAAGCTAGTATCAGCTCCCATTCTGACTCTGCCAGACATCCGGAAAGACTTCCACGTCTACTGTGATGCCTCTCGTCAAGGATTGGGATGCGTCTTAATGCAAGAAGGGAAGGTGATATCCTACGCCTCCCGACAGTTGAGACCGCATGAGCTGAACTACCCAACCCACGATCTGGAACTAGCAGCCGTGGTTCATGCCTTGAAGATATGGAGACATTACCTTGTGGGAAACCGGTGTGAGGTCTTCACCGACCACAAGAGCCTCAAGTACATATTCACCCAACCAGATCTGAATCTCAGGCAAAGGAGATGGTTGGAACTGATCAAGGATTACGACTTGGGCATCCATTATCATCCGGGCAAAGCGAATGTGGTGGCAGACGCCCTTAGTCGAAAAGGCTACTGCAATGCCATCATGATTCAGGACCAAGCTCCTTTGCTATACAAGGAGATGGAAAGGCTAAACCTAGGGATCACCACCCGAGCGTACCTCGCTGCCATGGAATCTCGGCCTGTCTTAATAGACCAGATCCGAGAGAAGCAGAAGGAAGATCCAGACATCCTGGAGATCCAGCAGAACATGAGGAAGGGTAAAGCCCCCGGATTTTCCGAGGACGAGCATGGTACTATCTGGTTCGGAAACCGAGTATGCGTACCCAACCTACCTGAGTTGAAGACCCTCATCCTTCAAGAAGCCCATGATACATTATACTCCATCCATCCTGGGAGTACGAAGATGTATCAAGACCTAAAAGAAAAATATTGGTGGGTCAGCATGAAGAGAGAAATAGCAGAGTATGTGACCAAGTGCGACACATGCCGGCGAGTCAAGGCAGAGCATCAGAGGCCTGCCGGACTTCTTCAACCTCTCAAGGTCCCTGAATGGAAGTGGGAAGAGATAGGAATGGACTTCATCACGGGACTGCCCAGGACCCAAGCTGGTCATGATTCTATCTGGGTGATCGTCGACCGACTCACCAAGGTAGCTCACTTCGTCCCGGTCAAGACAACGTATACCGTCGCCAAGTTGGCTGAGTTGTATATGACCCGGATCGTGTGCCTTCACGGAGTTCCTAAGAAGATTGTATCTGACCGTGGGAGTCAGTTTACCTCCAAGTTTTGGAAGAACCTTCAAGAGGAACTAGGCACCCGGCTGAACTTTAGCACCGCCTATCATCCACAGACCGACGGTCAAACCGAAAGGGTCAACCAGATATTGGAGGATATGCTTAGAGCTTGTGCTCTAGACTTTGGCGGAATGTGGGACAAGAACTTACCCTATGCAGAGTTCTCCTACAACAACAGCTATCAAGCCAGCCTGCAAATGTCCCCGTTCGAAGCACTCTATGGGCGTAAGTGCAGAACGCCGTTGCTCTGGGATCAAACCGGAGAGTCACAACTGTTTGGGACTAACTTATTGAGAGAAGCTGAAGAGAAGGTTAAGATCATAAGAGACCGATTGAAGGCAGCCCAATCCAGGCAAAAGAGCTATGCCGACAACCGTCGAAGAGACCTAGCCTTTGAGGAGGGCGATTATGTCTACCTCCGAGTCACTCCCCTCCGTGGCACTCAAAGGTTCAACATGAAAGGCAATCTAGCACCCCGCTACGTCGGACCTTTCCAGATCCTCCGACGACAAGGAGAAGTAGCATATCAACTTGAACTGCCTCCATCATTGGCAGGAGTTCACGATGTGTTCCATGTCTCTCAGCTGAAGAAGTGCCTCCGTGTACCCACCGAGCAAGCCGACCTTCAGCAGCTCAACGTCCAAGAAGACTTGACCTACATAGAAAGACCCATCAAGATCTTGGAAACCAAGGAGAGAGTAACCAGAAGTCGCGTTGTTCGCTTCTGCAAAGTCCAATGGAACAACCATCCCGTCGAAGAAGCCACTTGGGAAAAAGAAGACGAACTGAAAACCCAATACCCCGAGTTATTCGAGTAGCGTTCCAATCTCGGGGACGAGATTCTTGTAAGGGGGATAGGTTTGTAACACCCCAAATTTTCAAAACAATAAAAATATTATTAAATTCAATTTCTTGGAATTACTATTTCTGAAAATACTTTTAATTCCCTTTTATACCCTTTTGAACTACAACATAGAGTAGGTGACCAAACTAGGAGGTGAAAATTTTTGTATATGATCCCAAGACCAAACTATATTTTTGGGAATTTTTATAAATTTTTACCAACCTGGGAAGTAGCCCTAATATTTTAATCTATTTTCTGGAATTATTTTTATTCAGAAATGTATTGGAACAGTATTGGGCTCCCCTCCCTCCCTTCTCTCTCTCTCCCGGCCGGCCCAGCCCACTCCACCCGCGCGCTCAGACTGACAACCCGGTCCCACCTGTCGGCGCCGATTTCCCCCCCTCGCACGCGCACCCGACCACCCGGCCCCACCTGTCAGCCCCCTCTCTCGCGCACTCGCTCCCGCTGACCACCTTGGCCCACCTGTCGGATTCGTCGTCTCCGCGAGATCCGCCCCCAAATCCCCCCCCCCTCGCCGGCCGACGCAATAACGCGCCTCGGATCCGTTGCCCCCGACCCCCTTCCCTCAAATTGAGCCCGACATTCAAACCCCCGCGCTCCGGTGACCGTTTCCCCCATTAAACCCCGCCCGATTACGTCCAGGTTCGATGAATCTGCATGGCACCCGAAGCCTCGCCGGTGTTTAAACGCGTTAACCCTCGGCCACCGTCAATTGCGCCCCCTCTGCCCCCGCCGGCGACCCTATTTAAACCCCCCGACCACCCGCATTTCACCCCCACGCCTACACGTTGCGAGAACGCACAGAACGCCCTCACTTCACCTTTTTGCGCACTCCCTCTGTTTCGCCTCCGGCCACCGCTCGCCGTCGCCTCGGACCGTCCCCGTCCGTGCCTTCGCCACCGTCGTGACCGCCGGGACCTCCCCAACGCCGGCCACCACTCCGTCGACGACGACCCTCGCCGGATCGCCATCGCCACCAAGAACCCGAACACCTCCACCGCCTCCGCTCGTCGCCGGCCTCGCTCCGTCGGCCTTTTCTCACCGCCGAGGTACCCTCGTGATCCCCGTAGCACCCTCGTTCCGTTTTAGGCCTTAGACTAGGTCGCCGTCGCTCGCCGTGGCCGCTGGCCCGCTCGCCGTCGTCGGAGAAGACGACCGGCACGGGTCGAGTACCCGTGCCGTGTCGGATTCACGCATGACCGTGCGATCTGGATCCGACGGTGATGGTTAATCCCCGCGTGCGGTTTAATCTGATCCGTTAGATCTCGGCGAAGGGGTACGTTTTAATCCCGTGCGTCCGTTTGTTTTAAAACCCCGCGTTTAATCTCGTGCGTCCACGTGGTACCCCTTCGAACGTTTTAATCCTGGCCGTCCGTAGTCACTTACACGCCCCGCCTCGCCCTCGCGCGTCGGATCTGGATCCGACGGTCCAGATCGACCCGGCGCATGCGCACAGTGCGCGGGTTCACCGTGGGCCTGGCTCACCGTGGACCCGAGGGTTTTAAAATTTGAAAATGAATTTCAGAAATACCTTTAAACTTGTAAAATTCGTATCTGGCGCATTTGGACTCTAAAAATTACCATTCCAATTTCAAAAAATTCATAAAATTATTCTCTACATGTTTATGCAATAAAAACAGTAGGTTTACTTGGAATTTTTCATGTTTATTTAAATAAGTATTCAAATGCTCTTAGGGTTAAAATATAGATTCAAATATTTAAACTTCAGAAAATTTATATATTTATTTCTTTCTGTTTATATACTAGAACCACAGAGTTTCCTCTGAACCATTCATATCAAATTAATTAGAAAACTTAAGGTGATATTATTCACACTTAAAAACCCTTTTATGAAAAACCATAATTCATTTTGATTCATTTTAAATTATTCATGAAATAAATTTCAGAACCTTAACAACTGATTTTCTTTAAAATCAAACCAACTTAAACTCATATGCTTGTTGTGTGATTTTACGTTGTTTATATAGAATGTTGTATTTATTTTACTTTATTATTATTGAAAAGACTACGACGCCGTCGAGGAGCCGGAATACTTCCCGGAAGTCCCTCCCTCGCCTTTCGCTGAACAAGGCAAGTCACCAAACCATTCTTTTGAACATATTGAACCCATGTTTAAATTGACTATCGCTAAAACACATAGGTTATATATGCATTAGTCAAATGAACCCTTACATTATATTTATTTAGGATCCCCCCGACCTTGATGTGCAACCCAAGCCATGCTATCTCGCCTAACCTCCTTGTCACCATATGATCAATGATATTAGCTAGTGTCCAATGTATTGGCACGACCGCTATAGGATAAAAATGAGTCGTAGCAAAATGGTTCTATTATATGATCCCCGTTACTTCTTATCCTTGGAAATTCTGTTGGTGATGAGTCATGGTTGTGAGTGTATGCATGGTGGGTTCCGAGTGCAAGTTAGGGCATTGGTCGGTAGCACCCGGGGCACTATAAGGACCGGTCTGAGGGATCCGTTGCAATACACTTACGTACTAACCACAAGTCTAGTGGGTAAGTCCTAACTAAGGTATGGGTTGTTCCAAACCGAGGCCACCATTTGGAGATGGGTCAAGTTGCACCTGCGGGTGACTTGTACCAATGTGGCGCAAAAGGGGGTGCGACGTTAGCCGGGATGCGGCCCGGCGCGGCCGGCGAAACCTAGAGCGGGTGGTTATCGCTTGGAACATCTCATATTGAGGTTTTGGCATGAGTTCCCGTGAAATGGGTCATCTCGCTTGGGATGAGTGCGTGCCTTGTGGGTACAGTAGTACATCTCTGATCAGAGTCCTAAATCTTTTCGAAAAGCCGAGCCCACGGTCAAGGGCGGGTTGCGTGACATCCCCCAGTTAGTTTACTTTGAATATGAATGTGCATGATGGATTGACATGTAAGGACCGTTGTGCGAGGAGGTAAAACGTACTCCTCGAGTTAGTTGATGTCGATGATGCTCATGTTTACTTTCCGCATGATTAAAATATGATTACACTAAATGCCATAACTGCAACTGCTTTATACTGCAATGTTAGCCATTATCCTTCCTTGTTTATTATCCTGCATTATTATTTGCATTTGCGGTGGCTTGTTGAGTACTTTTTGTACTCATACCCGTTGGACCGCACAGAGGATGCTTACTTTGAAGACGGTCTGGAGTAGCGACCCAGTCGAGAAGAAAGATCCTGAAGAAGACGTTCGTCATGCCGCTGTTTAATTATTTTATTACTGTTTTCATTAAAACAATGTTGTAATAAATATGGTCTGCGTACCATGGATATTGTCGTATGTACGATTGTCGCATGATGAACCTCTTGTATTATTGTTTTTCTTATGAAATTCAATAATGTCTCGATTTGCTAAATCGGGGCGCTACACTTGCGATGAACTTTTTAGTAAGCTTAAGTCCACCGAGATCGCCATGGCATCTCGTTCTGGAATTGGAAACTCTTTGCCACAATCCATGGCACTAGTTTACAGTTCTAGCAGTTGTACCTCATCTGGAGGTAACCTGTCTGGAGTTTGTGCTTTTTCTGGAGGTTTTGCCTTGTCTTCTTTGGTGTCTATCACAAAAGAACAAGTGGACACATTGGATGATGAGGAGCTTGATCTCATAGTCAAAAATTTCACTAGATTCTACAATGATAGAAGAGATCAAAGGAGATGAGGCTCTTGAAGATGTTTTGAGTGCGGTGATCTTAATCATATCAAAGCAAATTGCCCAAAACTGAAAGCAAAAAATGAACATGAACACAAACACCAGAAAAGAGACAAAAAACCCTTCTTCAAAGGCAAGAGAGGAAAAGTGGCAAAAAGAGTGGCTAGAGCGTTCGTGGCTGCTCTTTGTGACATCGACAACACTTCAAGTGAGGAGCCAAGCTCCGATGAAAAAGAGCCATGCAAGAATGAATAAAAGAAGGAAAAGACAAAAGACTTCAACGTCCTCTGCTTCATGGCCAATGACAAGCACAACAATGATGAGCTAGACTCATCTGATATTAGTTTATCTCATGACTAGCTTCTTGTTCAAAACAATGAATTACATGATGCAATCATTTCACAGGATAGACTACTCAAACTTGCTGCTAAAGAACGAAAGGAACTAAAACTCAAAATTGATTCTCTTTCTACTAAACTTGTATTGTTGAAGTCTAAGTCTGAAAATGCTGAATGTGAGTCATGTCTTGTTGTAATGAACAAACTTGCTCAGTTGCGTCTGATTCATGCTCAAAATCTTAAAAAACTTGAAGATGTTCGGAACCAACTTTTGGATGTGGATTCTAGTCCTTGTGTCATCAATGAATGCTTGAATTGTTCTGTACTTGTTGAAAGCATTAATTTGAGAGATAAGCATGTTGATAAACTTAAGGCTAGATTGGAGAGTGTTGAGTGTTCTAAGGATGTACAACCGTCATGTTCCACCTGCATCATCCTTAAGGACCAACTCACCTTCGCTAGAGAGCAAGTCGAAAAACCTAAGTGTGAGAAAGATTATGTACTTTCCATGGTGGATAAGTGTACCGAAGGGAAGGGTAAAATGGATTTGCTTTTGGATAAAACTAAAATGTGTGCTGACACGGTAGGGTTAGCTCTAGGGTTGGGTTATGAGAGAACTACACCAAGTACCCCAAGAAAAACTTTGTTCACTCTACCTACTACCCTTGAGAAAGAGAGAGCCCAGTTATACACCACTCAGAAAGACAAAAATCCTACCCAGCCTAAAAGGATAATCATTCCACCACCCAAGACAGACTCCAAGCAAAAACCAAGAAAAACTATGAGGTTTGCACTATAAACTTATGAACCTACACAAAAGAAAGTTTTTCATTGCTTTTATTGTCACCGTGTAGGTCATTTGATTGGTTTTTGTTATCGTCGTATCAAGGATGAATATCGTGCTCATGCTATGAACTTTCATGATTTGTATTATCCATCTTCTGATTTGCATGAGTATGATTATCGTTCTTATTCTAAATTTGAGGCTCCTCATGGTTATATGAGTGACTATGCCCATCGTGGTTTACATCATGCTTCATATGATGTTAGACCATGTGTTAGAAGTTTTGGTCCAAGTCATTTTAGGAAACCTCAACACTTTGCAAGAACACTTCATTTTCATTATGATTCTCCTCCTACACAGCCTTATATTTTGCCTAACACTCGAGTTGTTCAGTGCTAGATACCTAAACATTTTATTACTAACCCCAGCACTAAGTACTCGAGATCTTTTGTCTCTGTAACACCCCAGAAATAAAAAGGAATTAAAATAAAAGGAAAATAATATTAAAAGACATTTCTGAATTTTTATTATTAAAGAAAATCCTAAAAGAGCCCTAATAAAGCCAAACAGGGAGAAATATTCAAAATCTGGACTTGAAAATTTTATGAGATAAACTAGAGGCCAAAATATAATTTTAGGAATTTTTACAAATTTTTATCAACAATGATTCAACCCTTAATCAAATATATGAATTACTAGAATTATTTTAAATCAGAAAAGCATTTAAATCCTTAATGGGCCTCAACCCTGAATCACCCTCAGCCCAGCCCAGTCCAACCACCAGTCGCTGACCAGTGGGGCCAACCTGTCGGCGCCGGTCCCCGCCTCTCTCTCCCACCGCGCCCGTCTCGGTCCCACCCGCCAGCCTCACTAGCCCGGCCCTCTCCCTCTGACCGCTCGGCCCCGCCTGTCGGCGCTCTCTTTCCTGCCCGCCCACTGACAAGTGGAGCCCACCTGTCAGGTTCGTCTTCTCCATGGAAGGGGATCCCCCCTTCCTTCTCCCCGGTGATCCCCTTCTGATTTCCTCGCCGCCAGCCGCCGCTTTTGCTCAGATTTCCCCGGATCGCCTTCCCCAAGCACCACCGCCCCCTTTCCATCTATAAGCCACGTGTTTTAGCGATTATGGAAGCTTGACCGAGGCATGGAAGCCCTCGCCGGAGCTCACGGGAACCCCTCGGTTCCTTGCCATCTAGACGCCGGCAACCCTCCTATTTATACCCCTCCGGCCACCGCTCACTGCCCACACCTCCTTAGCGCAAGCCATCGCTTTCCAAAGCCCCGCCACGAAGCTTTCGACCTTTGGCTCTGCTCCACCTCCGGCGAGCCCTCACCATCGATCCCGGACCCCATCGCCCTAGCCACCACCACCGTCGGGTCCGTCGTCGCCCGCCCATCCTCGGCCACGCCTCCAACGGCTGTGAGGACCGTCGGACCGCCGTCGCCGTCAAGCTCCCGAAAGCCCCTCACCGTCTACCCTCGCCGCCGGTCACCTCCGGACCTCCTTCTTCGCCGTCGAAGGTACGGTCATGACCGCCCTCCCCTCCTCGTCCCATTTTTGCCGATAGCGAAGTCCCTAGGCACTCGCCGCCGCCGTCGCCATCGCACCCGAGGCCGCCGTCGCCGGAGACGAAGGGGGTACGCGCCCCCTTACGTCGTGCCGTGCCGGATCGCGCCGCGACCACACGATCGCGATCGGAGGGCTAGGATTAAATCCCTTTGGGATTTAATCTAGGCCCTCGGATCTGGTCAAAGGGGTATCAAGGCCTCTCGGCCGTCGATCGCCACTTAAAACCTCCGAGTGATCTCAGGCGTACACGCGTACCCGTTCGCTCGGTTTTAATTGCAACCGTCCATTTTCATTTAACCGTTCCGCCTCGCGCCTGGCCGCTTGATCTGGATCGGACGATCCAGATCGGTCCGGTCCACGCGCACAGTGCGCCTGTCCACCAGTGGGCCTTGCTCACCGTGGACTAAAGCCCATTTTCTGTTTAAATAAAATTCCAGAAATTGATTTAAACTTTGAAAAATTAATAACTTGCTCATTTTAAGTCCAAATTTCACCATTCAAATTTTATTAAATTCAGTATATTATTCTCTACACATTAATGCCATAAAAACAGTATGTTACTGTTACCCAAAATATTCTTAATAAATAAATGAATAAAAACCCCTTAGTGTTAAAACTATTAAATCAGAAAATAAATTAGGAAAACCTTAAAATATAGGTTTACTGTTTTCACCAAAAACTTCAGAATATTAAAACCTTATTACACATAATAAAACCCACAAATATGTATGTTTATTATTTGGTGGATTTTTATCTGTTTATTGAATGTATTGTTTATTTTTCCGTATCGAGAAGACTACGAGTTCGTCGAGGAGCCGGAGTTCTACCCCGAGGTTCCTCCATCCCCATTTGCTGATCAAGGCAAGTCATCGACCACCCTTGTGGAAACAGTTGATCATTATTGAGCCCATGTTTTAATAAATTATCGCTATAACTTATAGGTTAATATTGCATTAGTCAAATATCAAGCCTTACACCTATATTTATTAGATCCCCGTCCTTGTGTGCAAACCCAAGCCATGCTTATTGGGCCTTAACTCCTTGTCACTCTACTATAAAATTATTAGCTAGTGCCCAATGTACCGGCACAACTGCTATAGGATAAAAAGAATGAGTCGTAGATAGCTGGATTCTGAATTATAATTTTCCCCGTTATTCTCGTCTCTGGACTCTGTTGGAGTTGGCTAAGTTATAAGTATGGTGGGTTCCGGGTGCAAGCTCGGGCATTGGTTTATCGCACCCAGGGCACTATAAGGACCGGTCTGCGGGATCTGTTGCAAAGCACTTCCATACCAACCACAAGTCTAATGGGTAAGTCCTAACTGGAAGTATGGAATACTCCGACTCGATGCACCATAGTGGAGGGGGAAAGGGGCAAGCCTGCGGGCGACTTGTACCGACGAGGCTCAAGGGGGGGTATGGTGGGGCTCCGATGCGTCGGGACACCATATGAAACCTATAAGAGGGTGCTGTTGAGTCGGGGAGGACTATATGGAAGGTTTTGGCACGAGTTCACGTGAAATGGGTCATCTCGTTACACTTTGGTGTAGGTGATGAGTGCGTGCCTTGTGGGTACAGTGGTACATCTCTGATCAGAGTAATTTAATCTTTTCGAAAAGCCGAGCCCACGGTCAAGGGCGGGTTGTGTGACTACTCGCAGTTAGTTTACAATTGATTGAATGGTTGAGTTATTCATGGCATGTAAGGACTGTTGAGCGAGGTGGGGCTGACTGTACCCCTCGAGTTAGAAGATGATGATGCATACACATGTTTACGTTTCAGTACTAATGAATTGTTCACATTTAATTGCTTTACAAATTACGCGCTTCCGCAAAACTAGCCACTATCTCCCTTGTTATTATCTTGCATTATATTTGCATTTGGTGGCTTGCTGAGTACATCTGTACTCACCCCATTGACTTACACCATCAGAGCCCGTCTACTACAAGGAGGATGAAGGTCTGGAGTAGCGACCCAGTCAAGGCGAGACTGGAAGGAGGCGTTCATCTAGGACCCTTGATTTTATTAGTTTCTCTTCACTTTCATTCACTTTTGTATTAATGCGGTCTACGAACCGTGAATGATTGCCCGTATTGTACGTGGTCGCTTGATGAACGTCTTGGTTTATTGACTTTCTTTGGAATTTCAATAAAAGTCCTGATTTATTAAATCGGGGCGCGACAGTCTCTATGTAGTGAAGGCATGGAAGCCTGGAAAACAAGTGGATTATTGATTCTGGATGTTCACGCCACATGACCAGAAATTCATCATGGTTCTCCAGCTTCACCTTAACCAAGCAACGAGAACACATCACTTTTGGAAACAATCGCAAAAGTAGAGTGAAAGGCCAAGGTATAATTAGAATCAATGAAAACTTCACTCTCTCTAATGTTGCATTGGTTGAGGACTTGGGCCATAACTTACTTTCTATCTCTCAATTGCTTGATGAGGGTTTTGAGGTTCACTTTGGTTGTGATGCCTCTCATGTGCTTGATTCTTCTAGCGCTTTCATTTGCAAAATCTTGAGAGTAGGGAGAGTGTTTGGAGCTGACTTCTCTAAATCATTTGGATCTTCTCATTGCCTTTTAGCTGAACCTTCATCTGAGCTTTGTATGTGGCATAGGAGACTGGGGGCACATGAGCTTTGATCTTCTTGCTCGATTGAGTGCCCTAGGACTCATCCGAGGATTGCCCAAGCTCAAATTTGAGAAGAACCTGATTTGTGATCCTTGTCGTCTTGGAAAAATGGTTGCCACCGCTCATTCACCCATAAACATTGTGATGACTGAGCGACCCGGGGATCTTCTTCATATGGAAATTGTAGGTCCATCCCGGGTTAGCTCTTAGGCGAAAAATGGTATGTTCTTATTGTTGTTGAAGACTACTCTCGTTACTCTTGAGTTTTCTTTCTTATAATCAAGGATGAAGTGTTTATACACTTTCGGAGCTTAGCATTGAGGCTATTCAATGAACTCCATGGTGCAATGAAAGCCATTCGAAGTGACAACGACACCGAGTTCTAGAACAACTATTTTGCAGATTTTTGCCTTGAATATGGAATTGAACACCAGTTTTCTGCACCGAGAGTTCCTCAACAAAACAGTGTTTTTAAAAGAAAAAATCGCACACTTGTGGAGATGGCTAGGATGATGCTCAACGAGCATAGGACTCCTAGAAAATTTTGAGCTGAAGCCATGAGTACAACATGCTACATCTCCAATAGGATCTTTTTGCGCTCTTTGTTGAATATGACATCTTATGAACTTTGTTTTGGGAGGAAGCCCAAGGTCACTCACTTAAGAGTATTTGGATGCCGATGCTTCATCCTAAAGCGAGGTAACTTGGACAAATTTGAATCACGCGCATCTGATGGAATCTTTTTGGGCTATTCTTTGCATGGTCACTCTTATCATGTTTTCAATCTTGAATCTAACACTATAATTGAATCTTGCGATGTATCGTTTGATGAAACATCTCCATGTGTTAGTCCCGTTTTTGAACTTGCGAGTGAGCGCATATGAGTGAAACGATATTTGAGGAAAAGGAACCATCATATGGTGAAGATCATGATGTTGTACCACTACCTCCCTCTTCCAGAAGCTTCATCTACATCAACAAGAGGACCTGAAGACTCTACTTCTATAAGCATGGAGCAAACTTCAGCAAGGGTTGAAGGGGAGATTCTATCGCAAAGAGAAGCACCGCTTCACATTCAGAGAATGTGATATGACCACGCCAACCACTCCAACCTCTACACCGACCACTTCGACCAGAGCGACTCCAATACATGTTTTTGATGGACCAATTACACGCAGTCGAGCTAAGAAGCTTCAACAAGAGGTGCACGCGCTACTTTGTGAAATTAATTTTACTATTAATGAGAGTTATATACTACCTAAGTCGTGTACATTGCAAATGCTCAGGTTTACCAAGAAGGATGACAAGAACTCACAAGGAAATGGACACATAGAAGAATCATGCTCGAACCAAGCCAGTCCTGCAGAATCGTCTCAAAGTAATAATCATAACTTTTGATTTACAAAAGATATGAAGGAAAATGAGCACTTTTTGGAAAACTCTTGAAGTCTAGTTTCCAATGAATCTAACCCCGACCAATTTGAAGTTTGCATGAAGACGTCCGACCAGTTTTAGTGCTTGCTGGTCCGAAGGTCAACAGTCTGCATGAAGTCAATGTTCTCGTATTAAAACTGCATCATTCTACCGAGTTACATGGTGCATATTATACATGGTGTGAAACCTTATCAAGTCACCTTTCCAAGGGATCCAACCGTTCGTGAATTGAAGCTTCCAAGGAGGAGTTATTGCTGAAATACCGAAGACCGCTCAGAAGACCAACAGCCACGCGGAAACTCTCCAGAAGCTGATTCGTTTTCACATAGTTCGCCTAGTATTTTCATTTCGTGTTCGCACATATCTTCAAGGTCTACTCCTTGTATAAATACCCCCTAGCACCATTGTAATCGGCACTTTGGATTATTGAATATAGAACCCCTTGTTCAGCTGCGTGCTAACAAATTCAGAGAGAGATCTCTACCCTCCTTGCTCTTGTGATTTCCTTCGCGGGATTACAGAAGCGGCGGCTTCATCCGCTCCCAATTGGTGCTCCTACTCCCTTCAAGGTCCTCCTTGATTGATTGTAGGCTGTGTTGGTTGGTTCTTTGAGAGTGTGGTTGGGCGAATCCTCGATTCAGGTTGCCGGTTAAAGATGGTGGTTGGCTTCGAGTTTTATTTGCAAGGTTGCACTAGTTATCGCTGCTTGCAGCAAGTTATCCGGCTATTCTATAGCTAGTTATCTGAAGATCGATCCTACGTCGTGAAGATCGGGACCCCGTGATGCATCAGAATGCATCCTCCTGAACAGATCGTCAGTGAGCTAAATTGTTGGGGGAGATAATCCCGATGGCCAGGGGGCCCACCGCCTTGGGGATCTGAAGCCAAGAATACCGGAGACCACCCTCCGGGAGAAGGCCGCCGGAGGCCGCCCTCCGGGAGAAGGCTGCCGGAGGCCGCCCTCCGGGAGAAGGTTGTCGGAGGACGTCCTCCAGCAGAAGGCTGCCGGAGGCCGCCCTCCGGGAGAAGGTTGTCGGAGACCGCCCTCCGGGAGGAAATTGTCGAGGGCCTCTCCCTCGGGCCGCAGTAGCGAACCCGAAGAGAGCGTTGGCGGGAAAAGGACGAGGCAAATGTACAGGGGGACAGGATCGCGATCCTCTGGGCCGTGTCGGGCGGCGCAGGCAGCGTCCGACACGGCTGATACGCTGTCAGAGTCGAATCTTCTTGTCTGTACTGTATATAGTCCGTTTTGTCTGTACTGTTGACCGGCGGTTGGCCGGGTAGTCGTTGGCGTTCCAGAGGCGTTTGGCCTCTGGACGGGGCGCCTTATAAATACCCCCCAACTACAGTTGTAATGGACAGGCTCAAGAGGGCATTGAATACACTACTCTCATTTTCCACTAAGAAATCCTGCTGGTTCGATTCGTCGTCCCAACAGTTGGCGTCGTCCGTGGGGATACTAGTCCGAAAAGCTAGCGTCCTCTACACCCATCCATCCAAGCATGTCAAGCCGGAAGGGAGCGAGCGCGGCCCCCCTGCGCTGGTCAGCTCGTACCGCCGGGGCCGAGCCCGCCTCAGCCACCGACCCTGACCCTCCGGCCCCCACCGTTACGCCCGTCGGAACGGCGTTCTCGGTGGAGCCGCCCCAAGCGCCGGAAGAGACGCTCGAAGCTCGGGGCACTGACGGCCTACCCGAACCGACTTCCGCCAACCTGGCCGGGTCGCCGGGTGGGCCGCCGGAGCAGCGTCCCCCGAGCGGACCTCCTGTAGTGTCCCTTCGGATAGACTACGTCCGCTCGCGGGATCCCGATACCACTTCCGGAGGAAGCGGAAGTCAAGCTGATGCCCTGGCCGCCGAGAACGCTAGGCTGAAGGCGGAACTGGCCTTGTGGCGTCAGGAAGCGTCGCTCCGACCCCCGGCCCCTCCGGAACCCTTCCGCGCCACGAAAGCCGCGGTCACGGATTTAAGCGACGACGAGAACCCTCCGGAGGAGGAGAACGCGTCTTACGACGAGGATTCTCCCCTGCACCCAGATCTCCAGAGGGTGCGCTTCGGTTCGAACTTTCGCGCCGCCAAGCTCCCTAAGTACTCCGGGGACTCTGACCTCGGCGAGTTCTCTCGTTCGTACGCCCTGGCGATAGAGGCGTCCAGGGGAAGCCGGGACACCATGGCCAAATGCTTCCCCTTGGCGCTCGAAGGGATCGCCCTGCGGTGGTTCTGGTCCCTCCGGCCAGGGACTATTCACTCGTGGGAGCAGCTGAAGAAGAAGTTCATTAACAACTTCCAAGGGACTTTCGTGGCCCCCATGTCCACCGGGAGCCTCTTCCAAGTAAAGCAGCAGCCCGGGGAAACCTTGCGGCAGTACTCCCAGCGCTTCGCACACACCAAGGCCCAGATCAAGGGGCTCTCGGCTTCCTCCATCATCGATGCGGCCCGAGAAGGCGTCACCCACCCCGGCCTCCTTGACAAGCTCCACCGGAAGCCTATCTCTTCGGTGGCGCAGCTTATGACGTACTTTGAAGAATACGCTCGGTCCGAGGAGGGCCAGATACGCCGACAAGTGATGGTAGTCCCCGTCCGGGCCCCGAGCGCCAGGACATTCGAAGCGCCCCCGGATTCCAGCGGGGCGAGCGTCACGCTCCCGACTTCCACCGCCCGGAGCCCGCTCGGCGGGACCTCGTCCATCGGGACTCTCGGAGAAGCCGAAAGCACTTTCGGGGGGATTTCCTCAGTATCACCCCCCAAGCGCCCGCCAAGCACCTTCATACGCCCGGCGGAAATCGCCAGGTCGGACCCAAGCCTCCGGCGCCCTCCAGAGGAACCTTCTACTGCAGCGTCCACGGCGCGAACCGGAGCCACGACACCGACTCTTGCCAGACCATACTCGCCCTTCGCAGCGACTACCTCGAGCGTAGTGCCGGTCACGGCTCCTCTGACTAGGGGAACCCTACCCCTCGGCCAGAAGCGGTCCAAGTAGTCGGGCGCCGCAAAGAGCCGGAAGCCGTGACCCCAGTCGCGGAGTTCGGCGGAGTCCTGGCCCCCAAGCTGGAAGCCGCCCCAGACCGAGGCAAGCGAGTGGTCCTCCCCATATCCGGAGGGGGAGCCCTGGGAGCTCTGTCCAAGCGGCAGCGTCGAGACTACGTCCGGGAAGTCGGGCATATCGGCACGTCTGGCCCCTCGATCCTCCCGGAGTGGTCCCACGTCCCCATCACCTTCACCGCCGAAGATGCCGCCGGAGTCAAGTTCCCGCATGCCGATCCACTCGTCATTTCGGCGGACATCACCGGGGCCGAGGTGCGTCGCATTCTGGTCGACGGGGGGAGTTCCGCTGACATCATCTTCGTGCAGGCCTTCGATCAGCTGTGCCTGTCGCGCAAGCACCTGTTACCGGCTTCGTGCCCGCTCCAAGGTTTCGCGGGCCCCCCGCTCGATGTGCTCGGCCAGGTTCTGTTGGAGGTGACCTTCGGCGCTGCACCCCTCCAGCGCTGCGAAGAGATCCTGTTCGATGTCGTCGACGCTCCGTACACCTACAACGCCATCTTCGGGCGAGGGATACTCAACCGCTTCAGCGCCATCGCCCACCACAACTATCTCTGCCTCAAGATGCCGACTCCCGGAGGGGTGCTATCTGTCCTAGGCGACCAAGCCGCAGCGCGCCGGGTCGAGTACGGCCATTCAGCGCCGCTCGAGCCGCAGTAGGTCCACAGTGTCCGCGGAGGCGCCGATGAAGCCAACCTCACAGACAGCACCGATCCTGGTCAGAAGGGGCGCCCCGCCAAACCTCTCCCGGAGGGGGAAATCGTCACCAAGACCTTGATCCAAGGAGGAAAAGAGTACCCGATCAAGTTCGGAGGGGGCTTGGAGCCGGAGGTTTCAGAGCAGCTCGAGGCCATCATCTGCGGCAACCTCGACATCTTCGCATGGTTTGACGAAGACATTCCTGGCGTCGACCGCTCGATCATCGAGCACTCACTGGCCGTCGATCCGAAGGCACGGCCGGTTCTCCAGGGGCTCCGGAGGCTGTCCACCGAGCGGGCCGAGCTCGCCAAAGCAGAGACCGACAAGCTGCTCCGCGCGGGGGTCATCCGAGAAGTGAGTCATACCGATTGGTTATCCAACCCTGTCTTTGTCCAGAAGAAAACATCTGGCAAATGGCGCATGTGTATCGACTTTACCTCTCTGAATAAAGCTTGCCCCCGTGACCCCTACCCCCTGCCTCGCATCGACCAGCTCGTTGATTCCACGGCCAGAGCTGAACTCCTCAGCTTCCTCGACGCTTATTCAGGATACCACCAGATTTGGCTGAAACCCGAAGACCAAGTGAAGACCAGTTTTGTCACTCCAGCCGGAGTATTCTGTTATCTCCGAATGCCCTTCGGCCTCCGTAATGCCGGCGCCACCTTTTCAAGGTTAATTTCCAAAGCCTTAGGTCATCAGCTAGGGCGCAATACGGAAGCCTACATGGACGAAATTGTCATCAAAAGCGCCTCCAAGAGTCACCATGGCTCGGACATAGCCGAGACCTTCGACAGCCTCCGGCGATGCGGAATCCGGCTCAATCCAGACAAGTGCGTCTTCGGAGCACGCGCAGGCAAGCTGCTCGGGTACCTCGTCTCCAGCCAGGGCATCGAGGCCAGTCCAACGCAAATCCAAGCACTGCAGAACATGGCCCCCCCCAGAACCTCAAGCAAGCACAAAAGTTGGCCGGGCGGTTGGCCGCCCTCGGTCGATTTCTCGCCAAGTCAGCAGAACGAAGTTTGCCCATCTTCAAGGCGCTCCGAGGTTCTAAGCATTTTGAATGGACCCCTGAGTGCCAGGATTGTTTCCAGCAAATCAAGGATTACCTCTCCGGCCTCGTAGCCCTTGCCACACCCCGGGCCGACAGCCCTCTGTTGGTTTACCTCGCCGCCTCCGGCAATGCGGCGAGCGCGGCCTTGGTTCAGGAAGAGGAGCTCGACGGGAAGCTGATACAGCGCCCCGTCTACTTCATTTCCGAGGCCCTGACCGAAGCTAAGGCTCAGTATTCCGAGCTCAAGAAGGTGGCTTACGCCCTCATCATGGCCTCCCGGAAGCTCCGACATTACTTCCTGGCCCACGACATCATCATCCCAACCGCCTACCCGCTCGGCGACATGTTCCGGAACAAGGACGCCACCGGCCGCATCGGGAAATGGGCGGTGGAATTGGCCCCGTTCGGGATCTCTTTCGTCGCCCGGACAGCCATCAAGTCCCAAATCCTCGCCGACTTCGTCGCGGAGTGGACGAGGGCCCGGGAGCACGCGAGCATCGACGCAAGTGAGGGAATCTGGACCGTCTTTTCGGACGGTGCTTACCAGGCCTCAGGGGCTGGGGCCGGCGCAGTCATTGTCTCCCCGTCCAGCCAGCAGGCCCTGTATTCCGCCCGGCTAAGTTTCAAGGCCACCAACAATATCGCCGAGTATGAAGGAGTCCTCTTGGGACTTCGCAAGGCGCTCGCGTTGGGAGCCGCCCGTGTGGTCGTGAAGACCGATTCCCAAGTGGTCGCCGGGCACATCGACAAGAGCTTCCGGGCAAAACACCCGGACCTCGCTTCCTACCTCGACTCCATCCGCAAGTTCGAAGCATCCTTCAAGGGTATATCCGTCCAGAACATCCCGCGAGGCGACAACGCCCAAGCAGATGCCCTCGCCAAGGCCGGGGCCGGCGCTCAAGCCCTACCGCTAGGGGCTTTTTTCGAGGAACTCGCTCAACCTTCGGCAGCCCCTCGCAGTGAGGCGTCCATCCCCGCAGCCCCGGAGGAGCCCGAACCATCGCCAAGGCCGGCTCCAGTACTATGTACGACCAGCACCGATTGGCGCGAGCCCATCCTGCGCACGCTCGCAGGCGGCGACGACATCCATCCTAGCCCAGAGCAAGCTCGCCTGCGACTCCGCGCGAGGTCATTCGACGTTATCAATGGAATTATGTACAAATCCGGAGTATGTTCTCCCCTCCTTCGTTGCGTCTCGCACTCGGACGGCGTGGCCATGCTCCGAGAGATACACGAGGGGCTGTGTGGTAGTCACTTAGCTCCGCGGGCCCTCGCGGGCAAAGCTCTCCGGCAAGGCGTGTACTGGCCCACTATCGTTGCCGACGCCGAAGAACTTGTCCGCACCTGCCAGGGTTGCCAATGGATGGGACCGCCGCAGTCACCGCCCTCCAGCAAGCTTGCTACCTATCCCTCCCGTGTGGCCTTTGGCCCGCTGGGGCATGGACCTCATTGGTCCACTCCCCAGAGCAAGGGGAAACCTGCGCTTCGCCGTGGTCGCCGTCGAATACTTCTCCAAGTGGGTTGAAGCGGAGCCACTGACTACCATCACATCCCGCAGTGTCCAGAAATTTTTCTGGCAGAATATCGTGTGCCGGTTCGGAGTACCCAAGCAGCTCACATTGGACAACGGCACGCAGTTCAACGCGGGCACCTTCCGGGCGTTTTGCGACGAGCTGGGAGTTCAGCTTTGCTTCGCAGCCGTGCGACATCCCCAGTCTAACGGCGCCGTGGAGCGAGCTAATGGGCACATCCTGTCAGGCCTCAACAAACGCATCGTCGGTTTGGCCCGAGGAGTGTGGCCCGACGAGCTACCCAAGATCTTATGGTCCATCCGGACGACCGTTTCTCGGGCCACCGGCTTCACCCCGTTCCGCCTCTTGTTTGGCGACGAAGCAATGACACCAACAGAGCTCCACGCCGGTTCACTGCGCGTCGTAGCACCCGAAGCCAAAGATGAGCACGCCGTCTCCCTCGACCTAGCCGAAGAGACGCGGCTGCGCGCCGTCGCCAACCTGTCCCACTATCAGAAAGAGACCAAGGGGTGGTATGACACCAAAGTTAAGAACAACGAGTTCCAGCCAGGACACCTCGTCCTCCGCGCAGTGGTCGCCCCCACCAAGTTGGGCAACAAGTGGGAAGGACCGTACATTGTCACAAAGTCCGGACGACCAGGATCCTACCGACTCGCTACCCTGGAAGGCGAAGAGCTGAAGCATACTTGGCATGCCGAGCACCTGAAGCGCTATTTTCCATAACACCGTCAATGTATTTTACTAGCGGCCGCCGCCGCCTGTTTTTGTCTACCAATTATATAATAAAATATTCAGCCAAACGTTTTGCCCAACGCAGCTGGCGCAACGACTCCAGGCATTTCGCATTCGGGTTCCGAGCTCCGGCTCGACGCACCCTCGTTCTCGGGTTCCGAGCTACGACTCGACGCGCCCTCGCATTCGGGTTCCGAGCTCCGGCTCGACGCACCCTCGCTCTCGGGTTCCGAGCTACGACTCGACGCATCCTCGCATTCGGTTTCCGAGCTCCGGCTCGACGCACCCTCACCCTCGGGTTCCGAGCTACGACTCGACGCGCCCTCGCATTCGGGTTCCGAGCTCCAGCTCGACGCACCCTCACTCTCGGGTTCCGAGCTATGACTCGACGCGCCTTCGCATTCGGGTTCCGAGCTCCGGCTCGACGCACCCTCACCCTCGGGTTCCGAGCTACGACTCGACGCGCCCTCGCATTCGGGTTCCGAGCTCCGGCTCGACGCACCCTCACTCTCGGGTTCCGAGCTCTGGCTCGACGCACCCTCATTCTCGGGTTCCGAGCTATGACTCGACGCACCCTCACTCTCGGGTTCCGAGCTATGACTCGAAGCACCCTCGCTTTCAGGCTCCAAGCTCCGGCTTGACGTGGCGTGCATTCTCCGCACTCTCTCTCCTGAACTACTTAGCGCCCAGCCGGTACACCAGCTGCCCGCTAAGGGGGGGGATGGAAGAGAAGGAGCAAGGCGCAGACTGCAGCAAGCACATAAAGCATACAATGTTCATTACAAATCAGAGAAGGAAATCAAGAAAAGTTCTCATCCAGGCCAAGCAAAAACCGCGGGCCCCTCCGGTTGGAAGGGCCCGAAGTCGTGGGCACGCTCTGCCCGGACCTCTCTTTCCTCTTCCTGCGTTCCTCTTCCTTCTTCTGGGCACGAAAAGCCCTTTGATCCGCTTGAAGCTGAGCCCAACTACGCAGACCGCCCTCCTCGGGGGGTGCTTCGCCCAAACCGGCCTCCGTGTCAGACCAGTCAACCGGTTCGGGGGACGAGGACGGCGAGCGGGACCCTCTCTCTTCTTCCTTCACATGGTTCAGAACCCCTTGGAGGACGTCGGGGTCCACGCGTCCGTCACTGCCGCGGGGAAGAACAAAGCGCGTAGGCCGGTTCGCTCGCATAGCCTCGAAGATAGCCCATCGATGTCGAAGGGCGTCGTCGGAATCAAGCACCTCGACGTCACGATCGCAAACGCGAACACCCTGAGTAAGCTCCGGAAGAATACTCTTTATTAAATATATGACCAAATCCCCTAAGCTATTACAGGGTAAGGCGAGGATAGGTCTCTAAAGCTACACCTGCGGATCCGGCAAGCGGGCCGAGGTCGAAGGCTTCGAAGGAGCCGGGGGACCGCGTGCGCGGAGCGCCTCCTCCAGCCAAGCCTGGATCGCCGCGGGGCTGTCGGTCTGCCAAGCCGCCTTGAGCGCCCTCCAACACTGAGTCACCGCGAGGCTCGGCGTCCGGAGGTGGTCCCCCACGAAGGTAACCGGGTGCGGACTCAAAGACGAGGGAAGCGGGAGCCCCGACGCCTCGAGGTGCCGGAGAATTCCGTACGCGGCCACCCAGGCGGACACTTCGCCATATTGCGCCATGGCGAGATGTATCTGCCGGATGGCGGACCGGATGAACTTCACCCGGCGAACTAGGGGCTCTCGGGCGATGTCGAACGTGCCGCAGCCGGTACCGTAGCGCGCCAGCATCTTCCGCAAAGATTCCGCGGCGTCGACCACCGTCTTCCCGGCCTCAACAAGCTCCTCGGCGACCTCCCCGTTCCGGGCGTTGAGGTCCACTTCGACTCCCTCCAGTTGGGTCACCCGGGCCTCGAGGGCTTCGACCTTGGTTGCCGCCTCCGAGGCCTGGGCCTAAAGCCGGGACACCTCCCCTTCGAGCCGCTCTGCTTCCGCGGCCCAGGATCGGAGCACCTCCGCTTCGGCGGCTCGGGTTCGGAGGGCGTCGACCTCCGCTTCCAACTCGTCGGCGTGGGCAGCCTGGGCCCGGAGCCCGTCCAACTCCGCGATGCGGGCCCTGAGGGAGTCCGCCTCCGCCGCTCGGGCCTCCAACGCCTCGATCCTCGACGCCTGAAGCCGAAGGGCCTCGGCCTCCGATGACCGCTCGCGGGCTAGCCTCTCCGCAGTAGCCACCCGGGTCGCGAGCTCCGCGGTGTACGCCTCGTGTTGTTGGCGTTCGGCAAGTAGGGCAGACAACTGCCCTTGCGCCAGTGCTACCACCTGCGTGCAGAAAGATGGTCAGAAAGGCTGCGAAGGGAGCGGCGAACCCTCCCGAGGTCCAGGCCATCTGATAGCCCCAGCTCGCCTATCACCGGGGCCTCCCGCAGCCGCAAGTAACAGTCGTTGACCGGGGCCACCTTGAGCGCGAAGTCCTCACCGTCCGCTAAGAAAGGGCGCAAGAGCGGCACAAAGCCTTGCGCGGCTCGACGATCGGAGGGAGGCCGAGGCCGGACCTCAGCGTCTCCGGCAGACTCCCGAGGGGGCCTTTCGATGCTCCCGGAGTCCGCCTCGTCCCGCGAGCCCGAGGCCCTCCTCGCGACGACAGGGGCTCCGGACCTCGCGTCCGGGGCATCCGCGGGGTACGGAGCGACGGGCTCCATGCCTCCGGCCGGTGTGTCTACGCGAGCGAATAAGAGTTAAAGTGGAAAAGGCCCCTGGCGCACGGAGAAGTGTGGCTAAGTTACTATACCTGCATCCGCAGCGTTGCCAGGGCATTCCGGGGGCTGGAGGTGGCCCGACGGGCTTGGGCGGTAGAAGAGGATGTCGATGGAGTTCGGTGGAGAGCCCGCCGCCGCAGCGGCCAGTTCGGCCTCCTTGTCGGCGCTCTTCTCGATGGCGCCAAGCGGGTCGTCTAAGCCCCCGCGGTCCAAGCTGTCCGTGGCCCTGCTCTCGAAGGAGCCCGCGGAGCCCCCTGCCGAAACGAGTGCGGGCGAGGAAGCGGTTCCGGGGCGAGGCGTCGCTTCGGCGGCACGCGCCCCTTGTCCGGCCCCCGGCGCGGGCTCCGTTGGGTTCGCGCGAGGGGGAGCGTCTTCACTTCTTCTGGCGTCCGGCCGGACCGGCGGGGTCAGAACCGGAATCGCCGGAGGGTCTCCTGACTCTGATTGGGCCCCCTCGCTGGAACCCCCTCCTTCAGAGTGAGAGGCCGAAGAAGGTCCCGGGGACATATGCCTCGGCCCCTTCACTATCCTCTTCTTCTTTGAGCGGCCCGGAGAAAGGCCGCCATCGGCGTCGCTCGCCTTCCTTTTCGAGACGTCCTGAAGGACCTCGCCCTCCGGAAGGGGCGGGGGCGTGAGCTCGAGCGCCCCCCACACCCTGTTGAAGCGCTCCCATGATCCCACCAGCTCCAGCCGGTGGGCCCGTTCGGCTGCGGTTGGGACCCCGAGAATCCTCTCCGCCAGACGGGTGACTTCCTCGGGCGTTCGGGTGACGAGCGATCCTGCATCTCTTCGTCAGGGCCGGGGTACTCCTCGAGCGGGAAAGGCAAGGACAGAAGCAACCAAGAATTGGCACTTACCGAGCCGGCGGGAGAGCTCCGAAGGCATCGATTCGTCTCGGCTGCTCCGGAGTGAGGCAGGCCACTCCTCCTTCAGCGGAGGGATCTCGAGGGCCACGAACTCCTCCGCCAAGTCCCGCATGCTCATCCGGCGGGCGACGATCTCGAGAAGTTTTACCCTCGCGGAAATCGTCCCGGCGTTGGCCTCGATGCGCGCCTCTCTCCGGAACCAGATGTGGCGTGGGATCCCGGCCAGGCCGGAGGCGAGCCCTACGCGGACGTAGAACCACCGATTCACCCACTTCGAATACCACCTCTCGTTGGTGGCCTTCGCCGGGAAGGAGTCCACATATCTCCTTCGAAGCTGGAAGTTGATACTCCCGAAGGCCAGCACCCGGTCTCCCTTCTTCTTCGGTTGGCAGAGGGCTTCGTGCATCTCCGCGAAGACCTCTGCCCTCCCCTCGCAGCCTTCGGCGCGCATGGCCCACTCAAAGATGGCGAGGCGGGCCACGGCGTTGGGGGACAGCTGCGGGAGCTCCAGATGGAACGCGTCCAGCACCCCGGCGAGAAGCTCCGAGGCGGGGAATCCCAGGCCCGCGTCGAAGAAGGCTTCAAAAACGATGACCTCGCCTTCCCGCGGCAGCGGGGTCGTCTCCCGGCCCGGCCTCGTCGCCGACGTCTCTGGGCTGAGACGGCTCCTGGTCGCTTGCTCGATCGATGCTTCGGTGCACGCAGATGGCCCAAGCTCCAAGGTCTGGTCTCGGAACCGCTCAGAAGCGGGGCGGAGATCGCGCGCGCCACGCACCTCTGACGTGTCGGTCGCCGTCGCCGCCGCTGCAGCCGCCATCTGGCGTTGCAAGAAGCGCGGATCCATCGCCATTGCAGGGGCGGTGTTCCTCGCCATTCTTGAAGAAGCAGAGAGAGGGAATGCAGAGCTCAGGGAGCAGGTTGAATGGCGGCTCGAGTGGCTAGAGTTAGCGCGTATGGGCGAGCGAAGAGGGAACCGCGAGGGGGTTATATCCTGTTGCGAGACCGACGGTTCCCCTCCCGATCTGGTTAGCGTGTGAACGCGGTGGATTGCGCGGCACTGCATTTAAGGCCAGCTGGCGCATCGGGGCGCGGTGGCGGCCTCCCAGCGGCCCGCCTCCTCGATGCCTTCTGCACGTGCATTAATTGCTTCCGGCTGCGCCCGTCCGGCCCCTCGGAATCGGAGCCCCCTTGGGGTCAATGTGTGTTGACCTCCCGTCGGCCCGGCCAACTCTCTTCGGCATGATGGAAAAAGAGGGCTCGAGGCGGACTTCAACCCCTCGGCCTCTTGCCTCCTCACCCCGGCGCCCCTCTGCGCCGCGGAGGATTCGGCACCTTAAAGCGAGGTACGCGCCAGCGAGAATTAGCAGGATTATCTTCTGCGCTTCCACCTCCTCTTATTGCAGGATTTCGAGTGGACCCCCACCTCCGGTCCGGCCGCACTTGCCCGCCCGGGAGTTCCTCCGCGTCCGTAGAAGGGAGTCGCACTCTGGCCAGGCCCGGCGCCTCAATGTAAGTTTCATCCTCATGAAGGTTATCGGAATTATCATGTGCGCTTCCACCCTCTCTCAACGCAGGGCTCCCGAGAGGGAAGAAGCGAGGGGCTACTGTTGGGGGAGATAATCCCGATGGCCAGGGGGCCCACCGCCTGGGGATCTGAAGCCAAGAATACCGGAGACCACCCTTCGGGAGAAGGCCGCCCTCCGGGAGAAGGTTGCCGGAGGCCGCCCTCCAGGAGAAGGTTGCCGGAGGCCGCCCTCCGGGAGAAGGTTGCCGGAGGACGTCCTCCAGCAGAAGGCTGCCGGAGGCCACCCTCCGGGAGAAGGTTGTCGGAGACCGCCCTCCGGGAGGAAATTGCCGAGGGCCTCTCCCTCGGGCCGCAGTAGCGAACCCGAGGTGAGCGTTGGCGGGAAAAGGACAAGGCAAATGTACAGGGGGACAGGATCGCGATCCTCTGGGCCGTGTCGGGCGGCGCAGGCAGCGTCCGACACGGCTGATACGCTGTCACAGTCGAATCTTCCTGTTTGTACTGTATATAGTCCGTTTTGTCTGTACTATTGACCAGCGGTTGGCCGGGTAGTCGTTGGCGTTCCAGAGGTGTTTGGCCTCTAGACGGGGCGCCTTATAAATACCCCCCAACTACAGTTGTAATGGACAGGCTCAAGACGGCATTGAATACACTACTCTCATTTTCCACTAAGAAAACCTGCTGGTTCGATCCGTCGTCCCAACATAAATGAAAGAGTAACCCGATCTCATGCTCACTTCATTGATTCTGCTTTTGTCGCAAATTTTGGAACCATTAGATGTTAGTCATGCTTTGTCTGATGCAAGTTGGATCAACATCATGCACGAGGAGCTTGAAATTTTTTTATAGAAA